>ML675617.1:9763812-9841107 GCA_007922155.1 Mesoclemmys tuberculata | reverse complement strand
GGGCCAGAGTTGTCTAGAAGTATGGATTCTGACTGCAGAACACATGGCTGATATTTGATTAGTAACAAGGGCACCTAACAGTTTTGTTCCTGCCAGTTGCCTAGTTTAGCACATAATTGTCTTCCTGTAACCTCCTCAGCATGCTGCTTGTGTGTGTGTGTGTGTGTTTTGTAGCATGGACAGGATTCCCTAACTGTTTCTGTTTAACCAGTTTGGCTGGTTCTAGTGACTAAATCAGACCAAAATAAGAAAGGGAACACATTAATTTTGATGTCTGTGATCAAAGGGCTTGAAGTGATGTTGTGAAGTGGTGTTGCATCTTTGTGGGTGATGGTCCAGATACAGAAGAAGAAAATGGGGACAAGAAAAGAATTATATCCTCCCTTAGTACCACAAAATTCTTCATTTAAACTTGACCCAGATGGAGAATCTGTATCGACATAAACATAAATTAAAATAAAAGGATTAGGAGCTCTTACCCACAAAATTTTGAAATTTCCAGTCATTTTAGAAGACTGTTTACATTTTCAAGGAGATGCTTTGCATTCAGTCATGTATTATGCATTATTTAATATTTATTGTCCACGGAAGGTGGGTTTCCTCCTTTCCCTCCCAACTTGGAAAGGAGCTGGCTAGGTGACAGATCAGCCTTTAGCAGATCTTCCTGCATTTCCAGCTATTGGCAGCAAAGGCTGGGACCCCAGAAATTCCTCTGTCTGATGAGTCCAGTGAGGATGTGGGAAGAGGAGATTCCAGCTGAAACTGCATAGCAAATGTACTCAATTTACAAGTATAACAATGGCTTTGCTTACCTCCAGCCCTATCATTTTAGCCCAGGATCTGAGAGCCAACTTAGATCCTTTCCTTCTCTCGCATCTTCATCAGCACTAGAGGTTCCACCATGCAAATTTTGCCTTCATCTGTATTTGTCCTATTCTTTGAAGTTGCATGGGTGTAACTGAGGGCAAAATTTGACACTCGAGCTGGGATTTAGGCCAACATTTTCAAAATTGGGTTCTTAAAGTTAAGCACTTAAATTTATATTTAAGCACCTAGATAAAAGCTATTTGATGTTCAAAAGTGTTAAATGTCAACAATGCCTACTAGCTTAAGTGGGAATTGTGGTGCTTGACTCCTCTGAAAATCCCTTTTATTTAGGTGCCCAAAAATAATTTTAAGAGCTTAACCTGGGACACTTGAGTTTGAAATTTTGCCCATAATCATATATTTCCTCTTAAAAAAACAACAAACCCTAATATTGGTCACTAAACCCAGCATATGCCACTCTGAAAACACACAGAGAGCAGATCTGTTGAGTAAGAAGATGCCATTTTCCAATAGCCACTTTACAGAATAGACCCACACATAGAACCAACCTCAAAGGTGATGTGCAGTTTGAGCTACATGTGTATTTGGGACCACTGTGCTTTGTGTTAGCATAGAGGGAACAAACTATAACTGATCCAGCTGGGGAAGGTGCAGAAGGAGGGAGTGCTGGCTTTATAACATACTCCTCTATTTCACATGGAATCCCCTTCATGGGGGCTTTATGTTGTCTAGCTTCATGTCTGGGGATGAGAATGAGGCACCTCCATTTTCCACAGCAATCGCCCTTCTTTAGTCCTATAGAGTTTCCCTTCATGAATTACTATAGGTCGTGTCAGTGTCTGTTTATGCTGAATTTCCCCCGCTGCAATGTGAAGCCTTCCCTCAGAGGGGTTTTGAGGAGCAGTGACAGCTGGGGTCATCATAGGAGCCACGTGGCCATCAAGGCCAGGCCTCTAGAGATAGCCAGTGAAGAATAACCCTGTGTAAGGAATTCTCTGTTGATGGAAATCTCAGGGAAGCTTTTCCTCCACCTCCTGCTCCTGACTGTACCCAGCACAAGAAGAAGGAGGAGGCAGGGCACAGACAAGCAAGGGAGGTGGCCATGGTGGACTGGAGCTTGTTACCTGGCAGCTCTGTGTTCTTGGGGAACCAGGGTGAAAAACCCCTATTCTCTCTCTGGCTCACCTGAATCCCCCCCAGCCTCTGCTTGAACCAGAAACAAAAGCTATGAAAAGGCTGTGGGAGACACACCTAAAACCCTCCCAACAAGGGTGATAGGATTGAGACAACTCCCCATGCCTCATCTACATAGAAGATGTAAAAAGAGGCATCTCAATTAGCGCATGGAATGGAGAACTGGAGCCTCATTTACATTGAAGATGGAACAAGAATTAGCATGAAGAATGGAGAACCAAGCTCCAAAGCAGGAACCGCACTGAACTCTGGGATTGGCAAGGCAGGGGCGCCCTGCATGATGGGACATCTCTGCTCTTGATGTAAATGAGCTCACACCTACACCCATCCAGCTCCGCAGTTATCAGACCATTCTAGTATTGATATGCAAAACACTGAATCTGCCTGGTTGCATTGTGAGCTCCCCGAAGGAACATTGGCCACAGCTGGGAGTGATCAGCTCCTATTGTCCAGCATAGAGAAAACCACCCTGGGATACTTCATTGAGACATTGTTTACCCAAAAACAAACCTGGTTCTACAAAATATCCCTACCCAAGTTCAAATCTCTCTCTTGCTCTCCTCTTCTGATGCCTGGACCCAAATGCTTTCCTGACGGATCCTGTTGTGGGTTTTGCCTCTCCCACAAGTGTTCCTGACCCTAAGCTGAACAGCCTGTCTCCTGGGAACTTCTGAGCTGCAATGAGTGGTGAGATTCCCCCCCCCCCATCTTTCCCAATTCTCTCTCTCTCACTTTTGTAATCAAACCTGGGCTAGCCTTCTCCAATACCCCTACTGTAATGTTGTTGTATTTTAAGTGTTAGATTGTTTTTCTCTCCTTGTATGGCATCACTATTAGTATCATAAGTTTTATACACCTGGCAATAAACTAACTATTGTAATCAAGCTAGTTGCCAGTTTCTCTCTCTCTCTAAATGCATTTACTCCTTTGTGTTCTTGGCTTCCCTACCTTGCTCTGCAGCAATGCTACTTTTACCTAAGCCAAAGATCCCTGGACTGCCCAAAATCCTATGGGGTTTGCTTATCAAGGGGGTTACTGCTAGAACAATTGTGTTGCAAAGAGGCATATAAGGGTGGCAGCTGAAAGTGCTGTTTGACCCAGCCTGATTGAGTCCAGGGGACACATAAGGGAACAGCTGAAAAGTGCTGTTTGGACCCAGCCTGCTCATAAGTGTGCTCCATTCTGGTGTGGTGCAAGGGGCACATGAGGGTAGCAGCTGACAGTGCTGTGTCACCAGCCTGGTGAGTTCAGGGACGTATAAGGGGTCAGCTGAGAGTGTTGATAGCCCGGTCTGCTCAGACGCACTCAGTTAATCTGGGATGGTTGTGTGTATCTGGGGGCGGGAGGGGGGGTTATTTGAATCTGAAAACCTTAGGTCCTGCAGGATAGCTCCACTGGGAGGGGACTTGTAGAAATATGAACACACAACACAAGCAGCACATTAATAGAATCACATCCCCTCTTCAGGGAAGGTAACCCTAATAAATAAGCATACCTCAAAGTGACGGGCAAATCTGGTAACAAGCTTTACTACTAGTCTCTCCTGGCATAAGTTAGGGCTGCTCCTCTGCCAGGACCTGGCAGCTCTGAATCAGGAATCTGCAGCCAGATGTCCACAGCCTTCCTTCTCCACTCAATTTGAGTTTGGCTCATCTGGAGTGATAAATCAAGCTTACGGGTGGCCAGGCTGTGGTGTGGGTGAATAGTTTCTCCTGCACGTTTCCTGAACCATGCCTGAATCTTGAGAGAGAGCCTTAGTTTTCAGAGCCAAATTCATGTCCTGTTCTTGTGGGCACAATCCTTTTGTCCCCCTATCACCAGGAGTGTTCATGTGGGAATTCCAGGAGCACAGCTTCATGGACATCCTCGTTTCCTGTAAGGGAGTAACCCATGTTGTGGAAAGAATCACGCAGCTGCTCAGTATAGGTTGGATCGAGCAGAACTTTAATCTTGACAGATACACAGAAGGCTACAGCTATAGGGAAGCCCAGGCAGCATGTCCCCGTGCTGATCTCTGGAGCGTCTCTGAGTTCAAGTTACAGAGGGTTTATATAGGTTTGTTTAAGATTACATATCACATATGGATCGTACGGTGGAGTTTCCAATACTTAACAGGTCATTTACCACATACTGGGCACTTATCACACAGAATGGGATTCTCCCGGTGCCAGCAAGTCCCGGTGATTCTCCTGGTGCCAGCAAGTCCTGAGTCACATACAGTCTTTGGTTATCACAGGAATCTCTGACAGGGTATGGCTGGCTGCGGCTACAAAGGTAGTTAATGTCTTATAACGTAGCCCAATGAGTTTGCATTTCTATTCTAGTTCCAGTCTAAGGCCCTCTGCCTGAATTTTTTGATTCCACACCCAGGTAACTCCCTGTGAGTAGTAAGGACTGCTTTCTAAATGCTTTTCATTTACCATTAGGATAGACACTGCTAACCACACAGATGCTCTGAAAAAATACTTCAGATCTGCAAGAAACATCATTTGTGAAAGTTAGACATTCAGGTCTCCCTGTCAATAATGAAAGTAAAGAACATAGCTTCGTAGACAACAAGGCGACCCCAGCTGGCTGTGCTGAACAAATCTGGCGTTCTTGCTGCAGAGTTTATTATAGATTATATAGCCCTGGGAACAAAAGATCCTGTTCCCATATGCTGTATCACCAAGAAGTAGGACGCAGTCAAACCATTCATATATGATGCAGCAGAATAAGTACAGAACACAAATACTATAGTGAATCAGTCCCAAGCAGTTGATGAGATACTTTTCTTTGAAACACTTTTCTTTTAATTTTTAATTCATTTGTAGTCTCCATTCTGAGTCATACCCTCTCAGAGGCTTTTACAAACAGCTGTTTGCTACAGACTCTGGGCTCAGGTGAATGGGCGTTCCACTCATAAACCCAAGGACAGAATTGACAACTACGTCCTTTTCCCTTCACGGACGTTGTCGGTTCCTCCACTCTGTTTCTTATGAAGTAAAAGCCTTTTGTGAATTATTTGTTTTCTTAAGTGTCACATGATTATGTTTATACTGATTTCAATGCAATAACCAGTATAGGATTTGTGAAATTGTTCTTTCCCTTCTGCGTGGATGAGAACAGAACAAACTTAACATCGCACACGAGGTCATTTAGCAAAAGGCTATTATGTGGCTTTTTAAAATTTCTAGCTATCTAAAGCTTAGAGAATGGCCCCCAACACATTTGAACAAAGCTAAGGTAGCTCATATTCTGAAACTGAGCTAGAGTGAGAGCCATTGAAGTGCCAATGTAGGCTACTCCACAGAGACAGTGGTATAGATAGTATGGTTACCGCAGGTTCTCAAGATGGCGAATACTGAGTCTGCACACAGTGTATTTCACTTTGTCCTTTTAAAGAGCCACCATCTTGTTTATAGCAAAACAAACCCAAAACTATAAACAAGGATCTGCATATACATATAAAAGAAAACACCAGTGGGACAAATGTACACCCCATAGACCAAGTGTGATTTTATTGCCAAAAACTGATTGATAGGTTTTTTGCAAAGAAAAGCAGAGACAGCCTATAATATACACAGCAGCGAAAGTTTTGCTATGATATCTTCAGGTAAAATAGCATCACTACCTAAGTGTTTAGTTACAAAAGGCAAAGGGGAAAAGTGCTTTGTACAACTACCTCCAAGAATTACCTCGTCAATCAATTTAGTCATTTTGACTGCCGATTCAGTGTGACTCTAATGATGACCTCAAACATTTCCATGACATGGATCTCCAAAACCACTTCAAGTGAAGTTCTACATTTAACCCTTTTCGTGAAGCGGTACACTTGCTTGTTTTATAAACAGGTATACTCCATAAATTACTACTGTATGTTTTCAGTAATTAATAACCTTTAAATACCTCCTAATGAGCTGTTTGGAGAATGAAAAAGAAAGATTAGTGTATAATTTATTCAACAGTTGACTGGGAAAAAAACCCAGAGGTTAGTTATTTGACAAATATTATTTTACTCTATATGCACCTGGTCAGATAATGAAAATAATGAATATCTTATATGGATAAAGTATCTTTCAGCCCAAAGATTCTAACTTGAATTTCATCAGTCATTTCTGGGGTGGAACACTGCAGCTTTTTAACAGCACACTGCAAAGCTAACCACAGTTTATGACAGTTCATGAAGAAGAATGTAATATCCTTTGAAACTATACAATAGTGTAGGTATGGTAGGTACAGCAATTATTCTAAATAGTATTTAGCTAGGATACTGAGGTTAGCAAACACCCTTCCCATAATTGTGTGGGTTAGTTAATGGCCATGAGTGATCAGGGCCCCAGTTTTACATTTAATTTAGAAGGTGGCAACTTTAGCAGCACAGTCGTGTCAAAACCATCCTCGGAGGTTGGTTCGGTAGTGACTCAGAAGAAGAGTGCCGCTTAATGAATTGTTAATCCCACGTCCTCTAATATCTGCATTTTCTTCGGAAGGTTTTCATCCAAGTAATGACCAGGCCCACTGAAGTTTAGTTAGTAAGATTGCAACTCAAGATGGCGCGTGAGTCTATGTGCATAGTAGACCAATAGGGAACTGGAGAAATGGACTGACAATCTGGCAACTTGGTGGTTCTAATCTGAAAAATTCTGCATCTTCATAGATCCATTACAATCAGCGAAGCCCTCAAGCATGTGCATTACCCATTACTAATACTGAAAATATTTTACCAAGACTAATCTAGGCAAAAGTCATTTCAGTTTCAGACCACAAAGAAGGGTTATGGGGAAAGCAGTTAACCGACTACCTTTAGGACACACTTTCGCAGATGTAAGCTGATGTTCACACAGTTGGCCAGCCCCAGAAGAATAAAAATAACATCAACTGTAACTAAAAGGGGAACCTCAGCAACCTGATGTTATTGCGGAGGATGTTTTAGCATTTAGAAGAAGAAAATCCTCCAAAGAAGCACAGCTCGCACGTTAGTAGAACTGTTCCAGAGAGCTAGGGTAAGTGGACCTCTAATTGAATAGGAAAGAGCTGAGACGCTTCCTACCCGCGGAGCCATACGCTGGACAACTTTTGATAGCAAAAAGTTTAAAGGGACGTTGTCAAGGTTAAAAGGCCCCAACATGGCTTAACTTTTAAAGATAGTTTCTGTTATCTTGCTTCCCTGAGATTTCTTTTTTAAATAAAAAAGTTCCAAACAGTTTCCTTTTAAAACAAACTCAAACGCCTCGTCCCTTGAGTCCTTGGCAACCCAGTAAAATGAAAACCCAAAGCACACGCCAATGTCAGGCCTACACAAAGGCACTGCACGTCCAGGAGCAGTGGGAGGTTTCATGGTGCTTAGTCTAACCCCAGACTAGTGTCTTCATGCCATGAGAGTGAAACTTGGGCTGGAAAGTGAGCTAAATGCTGTAACCGTGGTCTAGGAGTTAGAGCAGGGGCCTGGGGGTCAGGACGGCTGAGTTTTTTTCTTAGCTCTGCCTTTGCTGTGTGACCTTGGATATGTGCCTGAACCTTCATTGGGCCTCAGTTGTTAGTGTCTGGGAAGGTTTTTGAGGTCTGTGGACAAAAGGTGCTCCAATAAAAAGCGTTGTTGGTGTTGTTATTTATTGTTGCCATAGGCTGGATGGAAAGCGAGAGGAAATCTGGACTTGGAGGAAAGCTTGGGGTACAGAAGGTGCATTGGGAGCAGGAAGGGACACTTGGCAGAGATGAGGACTGGATGGGAAGTGGCAATGGAGGGAAAGGAGGGGGGATCAAAAAGGATCATGGGAAATGGGTCTCAGGATCCAGTCAGTATTGAGCCATGATTCTCCACCCTCTATTTCCAGCAATCTCTAGTGAGCCAAGGTGAGGCTTCTAGACAGAGGCAATATTCTAGAGGGCAGTTTGGAAGAGCTGGGGTAGCACTTTCTGAGAATGAAGATCATGGCAAGTGGGAAAGGAAGCATGAATTAGACAGAGTTCATTATTTCGAAGGCTCAGACAGAATTATATGAGAGAAGTGGCTGTCGGACACATATTGAGTAGAGTTGGCTGAAAATTTTCACATGAAAAGTTTTATTCTTGTAAATATGGCCTTTTATCTTAAAAAAGTTGGGAACATTATTGAAATTTGCCCTTTCCATAACATTTTCCATGACATATTTTTACCAACATGTCATCAAAACTATTTTTTAAATCATTATCCAAAAATGTGCTTACCAGAAAATTGCTTACCAGTTTTCATTAAGAAAATACCATTTTCCATAAACAGAAAATCTTCAGTAATGATTTCAATCAACATGGCAAAACCATTTCTGTTCAAATGCTGGTAAAAGATATCATGAGAAGTTTCACTAAAACCAGAAAATGTGTCCATTTTGAACCCCATGAAATGCAATGCCTTTCAAAATTTTGAAGCTTTTTGCAAAATTGTGTTTCTGTTTTTTGACTATTTCTAATATTGAGTTAGGACCAATCTTGGTCTTTTTATAAGCAACCCTATTTTCTCTTTTCTTGGCCACATAATGGAGCCTTTTGTGTATGTTAATTCTCCTTTTCAGGCTTCTAGGAATTTGATCTTATCCCCTGGTTCTGCTGTTATTGTCTAGGTCTGCTGTCTTGGGGGATCTCCCAGTTCACTCTAAAGGGGATAGGGATGAAATAGGGTTCCACATCACACACACACACAGCTCAGGTGAATCTGGGGAACTACCTTAAAAGATACTGCAAGCTGCATGCTTCACTTGTGCATCAGAAAGTTCAGGGAGAGAGTGGGCCATCCCATGGGGCAATGGGCTCCACCACATGCCTAGCTCAGAACTGTGTCTAAATGGTACAATTAAGTCTATACCAGTTACATAGCTACACTTCAATCACCATGCCACAGTATGAAAACCATGAATTGAACCTAGGATATCATTAAAGGCCATGCATTTTCACAGTCATTAGCAGGAAAATAAACAGGGCATATCAATGGAGAAAGAAAGAAAGAAGGAAGAGATTTCAGGTTTAAGCTTCCAAAGGGAGATGTGAAACTTGAAACAACAAACAAACAGTATTTCTTTAAAAAGAGAGGCTTTACTGCCCATGAAAGCAGGATCCCAGTGACACTCAGGGCGCTATGCAAGATGCATTTATTTGGTTTAGCATTTGATTAATTGCTTTTTGTTGTGTGTTTTAATTTCCTGTAATTGAAGCACATTGCTGCCATGGTGATAGGCACCATAAAAACAAGTAAAACTAAAGAAATGGAAGTTCAGAACAGGTTTGACTGAGCCCACACTAATTAGAGTATAAGACAAACAGACAAATGTTTTCTGGGATTTGTGCCTGGGTGCCGAGTGAACCACTCATTAGGGGAGGTTAGCCCATGGCCCAGCCCCTTCTGTGGAAACCACACCCCTCCGGCCCCTTGCCGCCACCTGGAGCAGAGCTCCCCCTTACTGCAGCTGGAGCCCCATCCCAGAGCCCAGCCTCCCTTAGTCTCAACAGGGCGGCTCTGGCATCCCCAGCTGAGTGTGGCCCTGGCTACCCCAGAGCACCAGCTGGGCAGCCCCAGCAACCACCAGCAGCCCCGGAGCAGCGACCACCCTAGAGCCAGCCATGACCAGCCAACCCGAAACACCACCAGGTGGGGCAGCGCCAGCCAGCATCCCCGGAGCAGCAGCTGGGTGGCCTGAACCAACAGCCGGCTTGCCCCCCGCCAATCCCCATCTTGTTCAGGGGAGGCTGAGCAGACAGGAAGCTGCTGCTGTAGCGCCTGGGGCAGATGCAGCGGGAAGGAGCGGGCCCAAGCCTGGTGTTTGGGAACGCTAAGCCTTCCCCCGCCTACAATACCTGACACCCATGGATTTGTGTCAACTGCATCCAAATTCCTCCTCTGCTTCTCATCTATCAGCAAAACCCTTTCTAGACATAAAAAAGGCAGCAGATGGTGCTGGGAATACCCACAATAAGATCTCAGGGAGCAGCAGTACCGCAAAATGACTTAGTGTTGGGTTTGTCAAGCAGTCTGGGTTGAATAAAGCCTGAGCGTACCAACCTTAGGACAGACTGTTGAGTAGCAGGGCACAACCCCCAAACTGGTTGTGAGTTCTATCCTTAGTTTTAACCAACCATTTATTAAATGTAAACTCCTCAGGCAGCATAACAGCCTAACCACAGAGTCACAAGCAGTCTTCTTGAGTACGCTAATTTATCTTGCCACCCAGGCAAGCCTACTTTTGTGATAGATGATCCCTTACACCAAACATCACAACAATATTCCGGTTACTCCCAGTCCCAAAGGACCAGTCACTTACGCCAGGTCAATTGCTCCTTAGCTCTCACACTTGTAGCCAGCCCTATAATAAACTATCTAAAGATTTATTAACTTGGAAAATAAGAGAGTTATTTACAAGATTAAAGCAGGTAAACATACACAGAAAAATGAGTTACAGTCTTAAGTTTCAAAAGGTAATAGAAGCGTCTATAATAATCAAGCGCTATATGTCCCTTAGAGCTAACCCAGGCTAAGCAGCTGGGGATCCCTTGCTCATGCCTAGACCTCTGGCCCTCTGCTAGAGTCCAAACAGCAAAGTGATACAGTTCCTTATGGTTAGGGATTTTTATTCCTTCCCCCTTCTGCTTTGAGTTGCAAAGTCAGCTGATGGGAGAAATCCACTTGCACATCTTCTCTTCGTGAGGGTGGGAGGCGGGACCATTCAATAAAGTCTTTTGTCCTCTGATGTTTCACGATAGTTCATCTGGTGTTGATGGGCCTCTTTGTCGGGCAAGACATAACCCCTTTTGCAGACATAACACCTGTTCCTGCTTCCCTCCTCTCTGGTGATATACACAGTTACAGAGGCTTGCAATGCAAATACTCAAATATTACCTCATAATATGGGATACAGATGCTATGGGTGAGATTAATGCATGTCTCAGCTTACAAGCACCTAATACAGCCTGGACACTAAGCACATTTTTATAATTCTAATATCTATTCTACCAAGACTAACCCACAGGTGAACCTGACTGATTCCAGCTATGTGTTTGTCTGTATTCAAGTGAGGCATAGGAACCTTGGCATAAGCCTACACCTGATTTGCCAGCATCCCAGGGCCAACCACAAACCATTCAGGTTTTGAGTTTGGATAGATATCTCAATGTCTAGTGCTTATCTAAACCGTCCAGGTTCTTGAGGCTCACCACCAGGGCACTTGAACTTCTCTCTCCCCACACACAGCCACAGCTCTCTTCTTCAAGAGGTACTGAACCCCTATATCTGCTATGTCTTTGAGGGATGGCTAGGCATTCTCCCTTTGCCATTCATTCAGGATAGATTGTCTGGGTTCTAACTCAGGTGTTCCCTCTAACCCCGCTGTTGTCCACGCAGAAAAATCTCTAACCTAGGTTTGAGGATGCTTTAAGGTGGGCTAGTGTATATGCCTGATGATATGTGCTTGAGTCCAAGTTTTGTCTCAGCCTGGACTGGCAATGTGCCTACTCCGCAGTGAGGATGCAGGTTAATGAAGCCCAAGTGCTGATAGTCCTCCAGAACCTTCCCACAATTCCATCTGGCTGTGTTTCTTGCTCTCTGCCTCTCTTGGGTGGGTGTGGTTTAGCAGTGGGAACATTTCATCAGGGTTAGCCAAGCCTGGGCTTTCTCTGCAGTGATGACATACCCTGATACCACCAGCTATAGTAGCTTTAGGACCCATTCTGTTGATTTTTGTTGATTCTTCACCGGGTCCCACAGCTCTGCCTGAAAGAGTGCCACCAGAGGACCTCAGTGAGCCATGGGAACCTAAATTGTTTATGAGTCCCTTTCTGGAAGGAAATCCTGATGTGGCGGGATAGAATAATAGAATCATAGAATATTAGAGTTGGAAGGGACCTCAGGAGGTATCTAGTCCAACCCCCTGCTCAAAGCAGGACTGTCCTCAGCTAAATCATCCCAGCGAGGGTTTTGTCAAGCTGCAGCTTAAAAACCTCTAAAGATGGAGATGCCACCACCTCCCTAGGTAACCCATTCCAGTGCTTCACCACCCTCCTAGTGAAAAACTTTTTCCTAATAAAAAGAAGGAGGAATGTCTCCTGCAGTGTGATGGAGAGAGGGACAATCTGCCACATTGAACTTTTCTGAAACTTTGAAAAGGTGCATGTCAACAGTGAGTGAAGATTTAGGGGGTCTTAATTTTTCCAAAGTACTTTGCAGCATCAAAACCAACAAGTCAGTAACACTCGCTTCTGAAATACCTTCTCTAAGGAAGCAATGCTTTATATTATTATTAATAATTATAATTTATATGGTACCCAGCTAAAAAGGTACTAAGATCTTTCCAAAATGTAATAAAGACCACCCCTGGCCTAAATATAGAGATTCTCTGACTATGTGACAATGGTAAATAATCATATTATACGTAAAAACGACGAGAGTCCTGTAGCACCTTAAAACTAACACATTTCTGTGGGCGTAAGCTTTTGTGGGCCCACTTCGTCAGATGCATGAAGTCTGATCTCGTGAAGTCTCGTATTAAAAGTATCTTTCTTCCAACACTGAACAAGAAACTTTATTATTTGCTGTGGAACTTCTGCTTAGAACCTTCTCCAGCGTCTCCTGTCTGACTTCTCGTTACTGATATAAAGACGCAACACATGTATCCACAGACGGTTAGAGTTATTATTGTGATTGCATACACAGCTTGATCATGATGCACTATTATATTCAGATGAACATAAATTACAAACAATTCACTTCACTCACAAAACTTCTGATTACTGTGCAAAAATGAATCCTAACTGGAAACAGAAAATTCACGATAAACTGAACACATAATGCAAAATAGATTCTCAGTTGTTTCTTCCAGAGCATCAGTATCTTACAAAGATGAATCCCTCAATTTCAGTTATAAATGTAAAGTTTATTAATAATACTAATACAGTGTTATATTGCACTGTACAGGCATTTACTGTCCAATGCATATTGGACTACATTCATCCCTTGATATAAGCAGCTAGAACTAATTTGATGTCCATAGACTGAAATCCACTGCATATACTGTATATTGAGAGGAATGTCAGGGATTTCAGAAGTGAATGCTATATCTGCCATGGTATTCTTTTACACACAACTGATATACCACTCTGGACACACAAAATAACAAGCATTCCTTGGAGTGTAGAGGCACTCTTTGTCTATGGAGAACATTCACAAGTGCTTTGCTATGGCTGATTACCCTTACCATGCTGGCTTTTGGAAAATGGATCCTTTACAACTAAAACCAGCATGTGGTCTCCTGAAATATTGCAATGCCCCAGTTCAGCCATTATGGAATTTGTAATCACAAGGAATGGACTTCATTTTGCCAATGGGGAATTTGCAGTTTGCTGCATCATCAGAATTTGAATATGTCACATCTCCTCCACCACAGCCAGTTAAAAGGCAAGGACTGTTGGAGCAGCTGCCAATATTGCAAGAAACAACTGATGATGGCACGCAGTGACGGTGGCAACCTATGGAATGACCTGGAGAAAAGGCACTCACAGAAGACAATGGTCCACAGCCCTGAATAGTGTCTCACATCATTTAGTACACAGACAGTGCTGCCTGCAGCAAACTAACTCTCAAAGCCAGCAATATTTAAAGAGCATCCAGAACATATTAGGCAGCTGTGAAAAAATGTAGTAGAAATGCTGTCTATGAAAATAGTTTAATCTCAGATTGGACAACTTGCAAGCATCTAACTAACATCAGGCTATACATGAAAGGTGTCAGTTTGGTATAGTACAATATATGTATGCAACAACCTGTGGTGACATCATATGTGAGAAAAAGAGGTTAATTCTACCATTGCAACTCTGGGAAAGATTAGAAAGGAACGATTTATACCATATCTATAAGGTAGCTGAATTGGCAATTCAGAATGCTTAAGATATCATCGGGCAGATTCTGAATTCCAATACCTGTGTGTAAATCTGAAGTAACTCCATTGGATTCAATGGAATTGGCTTCAGACAGTTATTCCAGATATATGCCAGTGTTCCTGAGATAAAAATCTGTCTCTTTGACTTAAATAGAAGCTTCCAGTGACTAGTTGGTCAATACAAATTAACCAGCATAACAGTAAACAAGAAAGACACAGAAATTATCTGCTATCTGATAAGGCTCATAAGGAAAGATGGGAGACACCTGTCAGGATGACTTGTCCATCTCTTTGCCAGTGCAGGATTGTTCCCTCCAGTATAACTTTGAATGCTTTGTCTAGTCTAGTTTTCAATGACTTGAGATATGAGGCTTCCACTACTTCCTTAAGGAGACTTTTCTACAGTTTATGAGACCTCACAGTTGGGACATCCTTTTCCGGGCCACAAGTGGTCTTTGTGTTTGTGGACAATCCATGTGCTCATTCCATGTATTGGACTGGTTTTCATCTTAGCAATGTACTTACTCCTTGAATTAATAACAACCACTTGATCCAGAAAAAGAAATACTGGGCTGGATCCTCAGCTGGTCTAAATAAGGATATAACTCCAGTGATTTAAATGGAAATATACTGTGTTATATCAAATGTGGATCTGGCTCAGAAATGTAAATTCGGAGCAAGGCAAATTCCAAAATCTCTGCTACCACACAGTGTGCCACCATTTGGGCATGGTTCACATCTTTTACGTTTGATGGTATATGTTTTGGTCCTGATTATTAGTCAGGCCTGAACCCAGCTCCAACATCACTGAGACAATTTGGTGCCTATCCTTAAATACTGGTGCAATTAATTGGATCTACGATTTCATCCAGTTAGATACTTACCTACTTGTTTTGCGAGTGCAACCAGGTCATTAGGTTTCTTTATGAATGTAAATCTGAGCATGTTTTATTAAGCCTGCAGTTAACCGAGAGTACAACATTACACCTGCAATATTGAAGACTGTTTCTTTTTTAAATGTAGGTTTGTACGTAATAAACAGTAATAGATATATTAAGTTATGCACTTAGCCAAAAGTACAAGAGTGGAAATACTGCATAATGTAATGTGACCCTGTTAACATCGCTGTTGGAGTCTTAACCTGGGCCTTTCCTAATATTTTATGATTTTTCTCCTATTTCTGATGAGGCCAGATTCAGGCAGAATTTTCTTATAAGTGTTCATTGCAACATGTATCATCTGTCCCCTGAAAATTATCACAGCAGCCCAGTCCTTGATCAGGTGAGGCTGTGATAATCATTCCAGAGCTTTGCAAATTGTGCAGCAATTTCTGTGTTCAGATCTGTGGCCAAAAATTAACCAAAGAATCTTCACCACAGCTCTGAGAGGGAGGTAAGTAACAGTATCATTTATCATCATTCCCATTTCACAGTCAGAGAAAATGAAACACAGAAAAGAAATGGACTCGCCCCAGTCCACGCAAGATAAGCACTTTGGGCCGTGAACATGCTTTTGTTGCGTGTTTGTACAGTGCCTAACACAATGGGGCACTGATCTACTATTGGGACTCCTAGGTGCTAACCATAATAAAAATGAATAATAACTCTAAACATTAGCTCCCCCTGGAAGGAGACGTTGTGACCTGTCCCACTAGTAAAGACTAGAGCTGCAGGAATCACCCATTATCAGGGTATTTCAAAAGAACTTTGCTTCCATTTAAACACCAAAATAAGTGGCCATATTGTCAAAAGGGCCTCCTGTCATGCTGAGTTTTTTTTTTAAAAGCTAGACCTGATTGCCACAACAGAAGCTGCTGGGTGCTAAGCGCTTTTGAAATTCTTAGGTGGGGGCCTAAATAGGAGCCGTGCTCTTTGAAAATCTGGCCCCACCTATGGTGTTGAGCACTTGGAAACCGGGCACCAAGTAGATACAAAAGCAAACCCTAAATATATAGACCTTACTGCAAATGAACCGGAAATCTCCTGCTGTTCCCCACGCCCCTGGGTACGGCTGTGATCTTTCTGTTTTGATACAGGGCACCTCATCAGCCTGAAAAGTGGCTGCTTTTGGCTTCATTATTTTGTATTTTAAAAACAATTCCATCGGCTATTTTAAGGAAATAACTGAGTGATTTCGTTCTTTTCTTACACCAGGGCAAATGATTGGAAAGGCTGTCAGAGTCCTTCAAACCTTTGACCTGATTTGAATACCTGAGACTGAGCTACAGAAGTGTCTTAACAAAACAAGCAGCAGGTGAAATTATCCTGAAAAATGCACTGAGATCACAGTCACTTTTTAGCAGTGAAAGATAGGAAGGGGGCATAAACAACGGTAGGTGGAGACAAGCCAGGAATAGGCTAGGTAAGGGCCCAAAGCAAGTTGTACAAAGAGGATACTTTGAGTAAATGGCTGGCAGCAAACAATTACTTTAGCACTTAGCCTGTTTTTCTTCTTGTGGACTACCTACAAGCGGGTGCAGTTTCTGGGGTTTATTTGTTCTTCAGGTTTTTGGTTAAAAGTCTTTTCAAATAAATAAATTCTGTGGACTGATCACACAAGTTCTAAATTTGAGCTGCATTGGTTAGTTAGAATGGGTCAGAACAGTCACATGGTCTAGTTTCCATCCCCCGTCTGGATGAGTGTACAAGAACGTGTGCAGAAATTTGCATTGATGATGAAGGAGGAAGGGCAGAATGCAGCTCGCTCTCTTTGTCTGTGTTGGGTGGGCAGAACCGACACGAGTAAAATGCAGTTCAAAATTATTTTTCGTGCCTAAAATCAAGAGATATGATTCTGGATACACAGTGAAGAGATATGCCACTGCTACATAGTCACTTTTCAGAGTACAGACACATTTCCTTCTTCAACATGACTTGTTTAGTCTACATCATTCCCCAGTTATGCACACGCTGCAGCATTAGGGACAATGTAACCTTGGAATATATAAAGAGATGCTTTTGTTTTAAGGTAAATGGGGGAGCTAAGTGACAATGAGGTTCTTGTTCCTTGTCTAGGCTGCCAAACACAAAGCTGAGTGGAGAAGGAGATATATGGTTGCAAGTGCCCCAAACCTGTGAGATCATATGTTTCATTGGTATGGCAGATGAGTCCCAATTTTGAGACCAATATGGATAAGCTTCTGCAAGATAGTGAACACACTGGAAAACGGCTCTTTTAGGATGATGTACTATATAATGGTAGTGGTGAAGAAGCAGATCACAAGTCTAAAGACCTAATGATCTAAGCAGGAGATTATTTCTCTAGAGAACTTAAAGGACCTGAGTCTCAAATCAGTGGGAGTTATGTGTATGCGCAACTAGCGGACTGATCCAAGTTCTGAGAGTTATAATGTATGAAGAACAGAAATGGGAAATACAAAGAGCAGAGAGAGAAAAATTCCATATGTAGGGATGAAGATGGGGCATATTGTGTACCTGCATATGTGTGGTTGGGGGCAGGTAGGCCAAATGGTCCAGGGTTTTTAAAAACTGAGGGCTCATGAAAAGCACTTAGAACAGAGCTGTGTTATTAAAATGAGAGGCGAAGCTAGGCACTACTCACTGTATAATAGTTTAACTATGGCAGGCATAGTTTACTTTGTATGCCTGTATAATTTGATATAAAGCTCAAGAAAATGATGTTCAATGAAACCAGCGTGTTTGGTTGTCTCTGGAAAAAGTCATTAATCTTTCTTTAAAAAAAAAAAAGTAGCTGTATCATAGCATAAGTGAAAGACATGGGTAGGCAGCTTGTTGTGATATCCTAGTTAGAGATTGAGTGAAGAAGCTGTTAGCCCAATAAATGGCCATCATTAGCCCCAGCGAGGTCATCAACTGCCACCCATGGAATTTGGTTCACAGAAACCTTCCAAAACCCTGGTCATGAAGAGAAAAATGCCAACCACCAAAGCCAGGCGAGCTACTTATGGTCTAAGGAGAAATCTTCCAGACACTATAATTACAAGGATGGTGAAATTCAGAGAGGGATGGTTCAAGAAATGAAGGGTTTTTTGGGACAAGGTCTCATGGATGAAAAACTTAAGGAAAATACAGGATAAATGGAAGCTTCTGAAGTATGTCATATTAAAGCCACAGCAGAAAACAATCCCTATCCGTAAAAGAGGAACAGAAATAATTGAACCGTTATGTTTGCCTCAGACAATTTGTGAAGTCCTGAAAGAAACTAGAACACAACATGAGGAAATAAGGAGAAACTATATAGTACATACAGGAGGTATTATTAGCAAAGGGTGTAATGAAAACTAAACACATAAAATCAAACAGGGTGACAAGGGGACGTGGAGTTCTCCTTTCAGCAAAGTGGGGAGCCAGATACAAGATTACAAGAAAAAATGGCTGAAAGAGTATTTACTACAAATGATAATAGGACCAGGGAGCTTAATACAGTCTAACAGTTAATGAAGAAAGGGAGATGTCACAAAGCACAGTTAGGAAGGATCAGGTGCCAGATTATGGACCAGTTCCTCATCTGTTACTCTAGTGTAAATCAGAGTAACTTCAGACAAGTCAGTGGATTTGCAGTAGATGTTCTCTGGTGAAATTTATAACTTGAATCTGGCCCTCTGTAGATAACATGGACTATATATTATGAAGCAGACTGAAAAATGAAACAATTTTTCATGAAAATGTTCATGAAAATTGTTTCCTTCTTTTACACTGAAAAATTTAGAATTTTTTTTTTTACCAGATCTAGTATTTAAATAATCTTGGTCCAATGGCTATTCACTCAAATTGTTAAACGAGTTGGCAGAAGTGGTATCAGAGCTACTACTGATGGATAAGATGATAGGTAAAGTGCCTGGGAACTGAGAAACTTTTTTCACATTACTCATGTATGTGAAGGGGAGAAAGGAATACCTAGAGGGTCTCAGGCCTCTACATTTATTTTCAGTAGATGATTAATTACTAGTACAATTAATAAAGGGATTCAATTTAGAAATACCTAGAGGGAAGTAAGCTGATAAATACTAGAAAGCGTGGCATGATACAAAATATCTTAAACTGATTTAGGAGAATTCTTTAGAATAGAGTGTAGCTGGCTCTTCTGTGGCTCTGCAGGCAATAAGAGACTTAGGTCTACACTTTGAGCTGTAGTTGACTTGAAAATTGTCATACTGCTACAAAAAATATTCAAAAACACACTTCAAAAAGAAACTGCAGAGCTGGAACTTATATGCAAATTTGACACTATCAAACTGGGTCTGAATAGGGACTTGGAATGGTTATCTCATTACAAGAAGTAATTGTCACTGTTCAGACAGTCTCGCCTTCTAATCAAGGGTTGTGAATAGGCCTCATCTACTCTAACTGAATGGATTTTGCTAACACCTCTCCTCCCCATTACTGTTTCTTACCCCTGGATGTATATATATACCCTCTATTTGATTTCTATTCATTGCATCTGATGAAGTGGGTTACAACCCACGAAAGCTCATGCCTGACGAAATAAAATGTGTTAGTCTTTAAAGTGCTACAGGACTCTCATTGTTTTTACTTTAAGCTGGGGGTATAATTCCCAGGTCAAGGAGACATAATTGAGCTAGCATGCTAAAAATAGAGGGTAGGAGGTGGGAGGGGCTAGCCACACCACGTATGATCTGTGCAAATCACTAGGCATGTACTCAGGGCGGCTAGCCTTTGCTGCCATTCACGCGGCCACAGCTACATTCTGTTTTTAATATCTCTCCCTGAGCTGGGAATTACACCTCTAGCCCCAAATGTAGATGTACCCTAAGGATCCTCTGCCCACACTTCTGATAGCTAAGTAAGGGCCAGCCAGAACTGCGGCCCCTCCTGTTATTAGGGGTTGATAACCGAGTTGCTCTCCCTTACACCCTTGTTTACACCAGAAAGTTGTACAGCTTTAACTAGGTTAGCATAGTAATAGTGGTACAACAATCCCCTAGTGTGGACACAGCTATAATGGTAAAGAGGTGCTTTATACTGGTATTAGATGAAAGCCTGTGTTGCCCTATGGGTGTAATTCATAAAGTGTAAAAAAGCCAAAAATGGCTGAGAATTTAAAAATTGGACGGAACAGACTGAATCCCAGAGATGATTGAGCCTGGGGATATTCTAAGTAAACAGAGCTCTCAACCATGCATGTAGCTATTTCCATTGTTCCGTATTGTCTCCACAGTCACCCTCGGCTTCAGAGTGACCCAGAGGCAGCGTGACAATCCTGGAAATCTTTTCACGCAGACAGCTATTTCCAGCCACGAAGGGAAATAACTGCACCAGTATAAGCTGGTATAGCGGTCTCCATGCTAGAGTTTTTACCATTATCACTACACAGGTAAAAGATGACACCCCCTAACCCACACAGTTATAGTGGTAAAACTTTTAAGTGTAGACTAGCCCCGAAGAGCAACTCACTCAGAAGAGTACAGCCGTGACTCTGCTGTCCCGATGCTCTTGCCAGCAGAGTGGGAAAGCCATGCAGAGGAGAGCATGAGTAGAAATTTGCTTCCTCCAGCTGCTCCACTGGAGCTCCGGTAGGCATTGTACCTCCTGAGCTTGAAATGCCTCCTAGAGTGCATTCTGAGAAGGTGCGGCTCCAAACCACTGCCAGTGCAAGCCCGCGGCTAATTTCCACTTTGAGAGCGGCACCAGCTTATTGGATAAAGAAAACGTAGCGGGCTTTGTCTGAGCTCACACCCCAGTACAGCTAAAGGTGTATTTTTTAACGAATTTAGGCAACTAGATCGATATAAACCACTCTTAACTGAAATAAGACGATCGACTCACAAACTTGCACTGGTTTAAGTCAATTCCTTACCAACTGAAGCTAAACTGTGAACTAAACTGAACTAAAAGTGCCTACAGAGGGTTTTGCTCAGGTTTAACTAATTTGGGTGTCAAACCAATTTAAGTTAAACCTGTGCAACTTCAGTGTGTAGGCTTTTGTAAGGCATTTGATAGCATTCAGCATGGTATTCACACAGAACAGCTAGTAAACTGTGTGTTACCTTTGTGACAAGAAAACATTTATACCGCACCATCAAGTGAAAAGAGCTTGAAGAAGAAGAAGAAATTCCTGCTTGATTCTGTCACCCTGACTCATGTGAAGTAATTTCCACCACAGTGTCACGCAGCACGAGCAAGGGTAGCAGAAGGAGGCCCAAAGCAAAAAGAAGTTGCATATAAAATAACTATACTGAAACAATCAAACGTATTGAGTAAATATGAATGACCCATGGTTAAGTGAAAGGGGATACCGAATAGGTGTCATGCAGGTGCCAATTTTGTGTCTAACGCTACTCAGCATTTTCATTACCAGTTTGGAAGCATAATCCAGTTTGTGGATGAGGCAAATGGAGGAGGAAATGCAAATTCCTTGAAGAACAAGATTAAAATACAGCGTGACATGTGGTAGATAAATTAAAGAATCAGACAGTAGCCAATTCAATGAGATTAAGCAAAGACCAATGTAGGTGGTTTGTGTAACAGAGGAATGAAATGCACAAATGTAATGCAGAGTGGAGAAATGCTAGTTGCAGTGTTATTGTATGGTCTGGGGGGTTGCAGTAGGTAATAAAATAAATGTCAGCAACGCAACACTTTCGTATATGCCATATCCAATAAATTGCTATATTTTTGCTGGTCGGCACTACCACTGTGTGCTGCAGCACTCTGAAGTATTGATATTCCACTGAAAATGTCAGCATTTCAGTGCTGGCGTGGCGGTCTTCAACTTGCTCCAGCCACATCACCCTTACTGCAATCATTCCAATGAAACATCAGTACTTCAAAAACACTGCAATGCAGGGACTGAAAAATCTGCAGTTTCCTGGTGGAATCTCTGGGCTAAATTGTGATTTGGGCTACATGGCCACCCAGGGAGTAAGAACTTTTGTTTGGAACAAGGATAGTGGAGGGGAGGAATTGTGAGATGGGTTTCTCTGCGGCACGATGCACCCCAGGGCTATTCCTCAGGTGAGGCAGTATACACACCACCTCTTGCTCAGGGCTGTGCCTTAGGGCACAATCAAGTCCTCTGGTATACATGTGTTGTCTCTGTTTTAAGGGACTTGAAGAAAATAACACCTTGCAGAAATTATTAGCTAGTTCAAAGCCAGCTTATTTTGTATGTAGGAGAGCAATGAACTTGATTGCTATTTGAGCCAGGTTAGGTCCCGTAACAGTGAGACAATTAGTAAGAATGGTGTGGTGAAAACAGGCAAGATAATTATACTGCTTACTCAGCAACAGGGGCCTAACCAGTGGAGTACTTCATTCAGTTTGGGGCATGACATTTTTTTTTAAAAGACAGATTGGAGAGAAGAGCAACAAAAGTGAGAAAGGGTTTGGAAAATAAGACCTGTGGGGGAAGGCTAAAAGAACTGGGCATGCTCAGTTTGGAGAAAATAAAGACTGAGGGGATACATAACTGTCTACAAATATATTAAGGGGTGTTCTAAAGAGCATTGAGACCAATTCTCGTTAGTCAATGAGGACAGAACAAGAAGTAATGTGTTTAAACTGCAGCAGGGAAAAATTAGATTAAAGATTAGGAAAAACTTTATAAGCGCAAGTAGGCAATGGAGCAAGCTGTCAAGGATGGTTGTGGAGTGGCCATCACTGCAGAGATTGAAGGAGATCCCATTTGTTAGGGATGGTTTTGGAATGATTAAATAAATCCAGACTGCCACAATGCAGGGAGATGGATTAGGTGACAGTCTCTTCTGCCCTAAATAGTTCTGTGATTAGGTTATCAGCACTGTCCAAAGGAAATCGATCAGTCCAGGAATGAAGAAAAAAAGAAATACTACACAAATCAGCTAAAAATGTTCTTAATGAGGGGTAGATTCTCTGCTACAGCAAAGATCCACTTGGGGCAGTAGGGATGAAAGTTGTCAGGCATATAGCTTTTTGATTCTCTGGTTGGCTTCCCCCCCAGTTCTAGTTTCAGAGAGAGGCAGCCTCAGGCTCGTTCTTTAAGTTCTGGCCAGTGAATCCCCATCACACCACCAGCTATTCCTTGGGAGTATGAAAGGATCTCTTGCACAAGGCCAAGCTAGCATCCGCTACCAGAAACAGGGAGTCAGTCACGGGGGTATCAAGCAGAATCAGGACAGAAGAAAGCTGACTCCTCTGCACCCAGCGCACAGCATCATATTTTCCATCCTCAACGTACATAACTGGACGAAATGAAGGTTTCATGTGGCGGGACCTGTTTATTAAAATAAGAAATTACTCTTGAGATGCAGCTTGCTTTCTACAGGTAAAAATACCTCTGTGTTTTGCTGCCATTTGCAACATTTCTGTCCTCAAATATTCATATGTTAACTTACAGAAGAAACTAACATGCCGTGTACAGAATATAACAATATGCTCTACTCACTGTCAGCGCACCTTTCTATCCTGCCATTTCATCGCCTCCACCGCTCCATCTCCACATATTGGCTTCCATTGGCACTGTGTGTGCCATCGAATTTAAGGCATGCTATTGCGAAAACATAGGCATGTGAGTAAGTAAATGTACTCACGTGAGTAGTCTCTTTGAAATCAGTGGGTTATGCATGCGTTTAAATGTTTGTAGGATTGGACTCTATCATAGTTAGCTCCTGGGCTCATAGAATCTGGGCCTGAGTCTGACCGCAAGATCTGATCTATAAATTAGGAGTAACTCCTTCTTAGCTAAGTTCTCCATTATTTTACATCACTCTTCTAATAGAAAGTGACCCAAGACCCAGGTTTGCTGGCTACTGCAGGCGAGGATCCTTTGAAGGCGTGGACATCTGTTCTGCCCTCATTCCCTGCAGGCCAGCTCAAAGAGGCATGGCACAGGGAAAGGGAGCATGGTAAGATGGGCATCTACACAACTGTGCAATCTCTGATTTCTGTGATGGCCCCCTTGAAACATCATTAAAGCAGCATTAAAGCCCTACGGCATCATTAAAGCCTCGCAGTAATGTCTGGGTGGTCAACAAAGGACAAAGGGCACGTTTGTGTCCCCATCTCCTAAGCTGCTTGATTGTTCCACAGCTACAGCAGACGTTAAGGCCCAGTGAAGCTACACCAGTGTTAAATGATGATAAGATCAGACACCTGCCTTTTTATTTATTCTAAAGCACCATGCATAGCTATGGTCCAATGTAAATGCTAACTAATAATGATTATTTAACAAATGACAGTTGAATAGCAGCAAACATTGTTCTCATTTTGTTTCTCAGTGGCAAGGAGGAATTAATTTACTTCCACACTTTCTGAAATTATTTCATATTTTAAAGGAAACATTACAACCAAAGCAAGGTGATTTGAAATGTGAAATCAAACAGGTACGATGTGTTCTACTGCTTCCTCAGCTAGCTGGCACAGTGGGGCAAAAAGATAGTGCTGCCCCATTTATTCAAGCAATGTTGTTCTGAGGCTTGTTAAGATATGGCTTGATCCAGATCCCATTGAAGTCAGTGGGAGTCCTTGGATAAGGCCCAAATGGGCTTTGGATAAGGCCCTACAGGAACGTTCTTGCATTCAGCTGCAGCCAAATAATCTGAGTGGTGGAGATTGCTAGAGGATTGAGAGCTATACATAAAAATTGGCAGCCAGCACTCCCAGACCACTAAATTTCATCCCAGAATTTCTTATCGTCTCATTTCTGGGCTCTGCACATTGAGAATTCAGGGACATAAGGTCTAGGGTAGCAAGGATCTTATGCAACATTTGTAAGCCATTTGTAACTTGGCCATGGCCTTGTGTATGAGCAAGATCCAGAATTTGGTTCTTAAATCAGTGATTGAATCTCTGTGTAGATTATTAAAAATTACAAACATGCTGCAGGGAGAGGTGGTTGCAGAGTGAAATAAAGTATTCTTTTTGGGGATGGTGCTGCGTGTTGCCAGCTTTAGGAGAGACGGGCGCTGTCATGTGGGGGTCCAGGTATAGCATTCCGATCCCAGCATTCAAAAATCACAAGTAATCTCCAGCAAATCATGAGATTGACTCAGGTCATGGTTTCAAGCTTTTCCCCACAACCTTAAGGGTTAGAAACTTTTTTTTTTAAATGAAGGCTGAGATTCTCATGAAATCACTTGACTGCGGAGCTGGGGTTTTGATGTAAACACCAAATATCACGAGACTCTCAATAGAAGTGTGAGAGTTGCACACGTTGCAGTCACAGGGAAGAGTTGTTGGATTTTTAAGACAATGCAGTTATCTCAGTTTACTCATTCAGATATCCCTGATGCCAAAATATTTTCATTTTACAGTAAAATAGTTGAAAATCAGTTTCTCCTTTAGCTATCTGCCAAAATCTCCATTTTCCATCTCCTCACTGAGAGCCTTAAGCAGTAAACTCTCTTGCATTAGTTTAGGGTGTTTCCAATGAAAGTGGAATAGTCTGTTGTTACTGATTTGGGATCTTAAACAGGTTTAAAAAAAAAAAAAAGCCTTTCAGCTCACCTTAAGAAAACATGCAGTATTCCTTGCCTTGGAGTAGGCCCATGTTATTACTATAGCCACAGCCACATCATCAGAGTTACAGTGCTTAGAGTTGTAGATCATCGGTCAGCAGTCACACTGGCGATGTATGATGGAAAAAGCCATCCATCTGAAGATGTGGCGTATAAAGGGCTGTTGCTGTAATGATGTAGTACAGTACAGAGTGCACAGCACTGAGTGTTTTTCCAAATAATATAATCTTTGAACACTGAGATTCATTAGAAGAGGAAGAGAATATGTTCAAAGGTTTTTCACTCAAAGCTCTCCCCACACCCTGAAATAGAATTTGTTTCTGAATTTAAAAACATAGGCCTATGAAGCCTATTGGATTGCTTCTTTCTTTCCACTATCTGGCTTCCCACAAATGTGGAAAGGCTTGGGAACTAAAAAAGGGTTGCTGACCAAGCGTATATGTGAACTAAGGGCTTGCACCTGAGTCATCTGTTTTAAAAAAATGAGTCAGTGGTAGGAAAAAATGGGGAGAGCTCAGGTAAACGGGGGAGATCTAGCCAAGGGCCTTGGAGACTGCTGAGTGACAGACAAGTCAGATGGGTGCTGGGGTTTGTTGTAGAATGAGAGGGCCTTTCAGTTTTTGTTTAAAATCCTGCATTGTTGTCAAATTTGTTAAACAATTTTCTATTTAATGTCAATTCGTGACAACAAACACTTGGAAGAAGAGCTCTTGCAGGAAGCCGTCACTTTTAGATTAAACTGGCCCACTCTGCCAGTTCACAGTACCAGCGGCGGCTGTTCTCTCCTCCACCCCCCCCACCACCTCACCTCACCCCCCTCTCCCGGTGACATCCATGTAACTACAGGGAAGACAACACAGTTGCCTGCATTAAACTGGAGACTGCATTTTGGCTTGATAACTTTCCCTGTTTATCTGTTTCTTAGTGTGTGATGACTCTAACGAAGCCCAGGTCTGGAGAATCAGGCTGAAGGGATAGAATTGTTTTGTGATAGGCAGAAGGAGGAAAGATGAAACTGTCAAACTCATTTTGACATGACAGATCAAACTGTGATTTAATGGAAGCCTGGTGCACTAACACATTGACATTTATAGCAGACCCTGCAACCTCCTCCCTCTTTTTGCTTTTGACCGCATGTGAAAATTTTTCCAGTTTCATTGAACTGTAATGTCATTTAGTAAATTTTGCTGTCACTTTGCAAAACAGTCAGCAGCTTCTTAGAAATAAATTCCTAAAATGGATTGTCATCCTTGACAATGTCATGGGGAGAACAGGTAATTGGCTCTTACTCTTAGGAGTTTAATAGCTCAGCAGGGAAAAGGGAGACCAGTAGAAATGTCCCTCAAAGAAAAAAACAATTTTATGAATGAGCTCCATAGTACCTCAGGAGGCCAACACGGTATCCCATCACTTTGATTCTATTACCACTGTATTATGCAACATGTTCACATGGCAAGTTGTTTGTTTTTTCATTTGTGTAATTATAAGAACAGAGAAAACGGGAAAACTGCCCAATTTTCACTAATTCCTTAACAATTTTGAATACTTCTATCAAGCCCCCTGTAAATCTTCTCCTTACCAGGCTAAATAATCCTATTTATAATCTATCATTTTGTGTAAATCCTACCATATCTCCAAACTTCTTGGTTGCCCTTCTGTGGACTTCTTCTAATTTATGCTACGACTTAGTTCATATAATC
This sequence comes from Mesoclemmys tuberculata, assembly GCA_007922155.1. Lineage (NCBI taxonomy): Eukaryota > Metazoa > Chordata > Testudines > Chelidae > Mesoclemmys > Mesoclemmys tuberculata. Next base: position 9,814,075 of record ML675617.1, on the reverse strand, counting down.
TCTCATTGGTTCTTAAATAGCTCCCATCACCATAATATCTGAGGTTCTAGTGTTGTGTTTTTTCTTTTAAGGTAAAACAATTATAATTAGACACAGAACTCCAATAGCAGCATATAACTGTAAAATATATTAAATTCAGAATCTATCAACTTCAGTTTACAGAAAAGTTTAAATTATTTTTGCCACGATGCTTTACCCTAGCATTTATTCTAAATTAATTTAGTCTATTCAAAACCCTGCTGGGCAATATGAATTTCACCCATTCTATAAATAGGGACGACTTTAATAATTTGTTCTGTATGTATGATGCTTAAGGATATGGTACATACTGAATGCATGTAAAGGGCCTACTTCTACTTGCATAGACTGCATATTTGCATTGGGACTGCTAATGGAGATGAATGCAGGACTTTGGATAAATGGATACTTGCCGGCAGTACTGTATACTCAAAAAGCCTTACATGTGTGTAAGAGGAAGAGAGATTATTGAACATAGGATGATATTTGGGTGGAATTAAATCTGAGCTTTGATTCAGTATCACTGAGTGGGCATTGCATTCAAGAAACATCTTGGCCAAAATTATAAAAACTGAGGGCCTAAAATTAGGCTCTTAAATCCATATTCAGGCCCTTAAATATGCACACTGACTTTCAGAAGTGCTGAGCAGCCAGAAACTTGCACTGACTTGAATTAAAATGTTGGCAGTTGTGTAAAGGAAGACATCCACATCTGAAAAAAGAAGGCAGGCATGAGGCAACATAGCAAAACTCTTTCTGGAGGAACTTCCTCTTGGAAGTACATCCCACTGCTGGTTTCTCAGCCTGGAGTCAGATATTAGACACATTTCTGTCACACTGTAAGTCCAGGTAATTTTGCAATGTCTGTAAATTTAGTGACAGTCTAGCATTTTTTATCTAGGAATGTATGTATTTTAACTCTTTTTTATTTTAAATATACTGGATATCAAACAGTTATTTGGAACAGCTACTGACTGACGTAGTTGGAGAAAGTAGAATTCTGACACCAGTCCGACTGTCACAGTCACAGTCAGACTGTCACATCCATCTGGAGTTTCTGTTAATCTTCTACAGTTGTCACTAAATTCTGCCAAAGATGGTCATGGGGTCAGTATATTCTACCACTCTGATGAACATTTAGGTCCAACTCCAGTGGTACAGTTAGAGATTATATGGATAAAAGATATAAAGATGTATATATGTACCAGTACATGTATTTATTTGGATGTCTTCAAATGGCAGAGATTAGCTGGCACATAAAAAGGACGTAACGTTGTCTGTAAGGTGTAGGACCAATACAGCTGTTAGTGTTGTGCACTGAAAACGGCTTTCTGGCTTTTCCACAAAAATCAAAATTTGCCTTTGGAAAATGTAAATGTTGTAAAAAAATTAATAAATTGAATTTTCCCCTGGAAAATCATTCCCAGCTCTGTGGCCCCCCTGCTCCTCAGAAGCTCAGGGCGGCTGCAGGGGAGCCCAGGCTTCCAGGCAGCTCAGCTCCAAGGAAGGCTGCCAGGCTAGCGCTCCAGGCTCCTCAGCAGCACACCAGGGGTATGTCTACACTGCAATTAGACACCCGCCCCGGCCCACGCCGGCTGACTCTGGCTCAGGCTAGGGGCTGTGTGTCTGCAGTGTAGGGTTTGGGTTCGTGCTGCAGCCAAGCTCTGGAACTCTCCCACCTTGTAGGGTCCAACTCAGCCGGCACGGGCTAGCTGCAGGTGGACTGCCCTGAGCAGTGACTCGTGGGCTCTCTGGTCCTTTGACCTGCGAGTCCTGGCTCCCAAGCTCCCCGTGTTGCCCAATCCCTTGCCTGACTGGCTGCTGGGGCAATGGGCAGCTTCAGAAGCCTTGGAAATGTTCTGGAAAGGTCAAAAAAAATTCATTTTTATTTTTTCAAAACAAAATTTGTGAATTTATGTTCCATGTGAAACTTAGGGTTTTCACTCTGTTGCGGAATGGAGTTTTTAAAATTACCTTTATTTTAATGTCAGAATTTCCCACGGAACAGGAATTCCAGTTTCTGGCCAGCTCTGTTTTCCAGATGATATAGCTCTTACTGGCTGTATTGCCAATTTTCAGGATTTTATTGTAAGCCTTGCAATATCTGATGTTCTTTCTTAAAGCTTTAGAAGGCAAGTGATTATCTGAGAACATCGACTTCCATTAAACAAAAAAAAAGTAAATTTACAGCCTTCATGGTTATAGAGACAGGCTCGAAAATGTGATCTGAGTATATAAAGGCTAAAAACTAGAAGGCAAACCAAAAGAGGTCCAGGAGTATTATTTATATAAAAACAAAAACAAACAAACAAAAGAGCCCCATGATTTTTAAGCTCATTTCATGGGGCCTGACTCATGATTTTGGAATGTCTGGAATTGGCAACGCATAAATAGGTCCAGTAGAAAGCCATTAATAGCAGTAGTCTGCTTTACCCACATGCCTACATTAGCACTTGCCAGTTCATCTATTGACACCTACTATATCCAAGCCACTCTGATTGATCTCCTATTTAACAACTGCTTCCTTAATGATTTTCCTTTTTTCATTACTTTGACATTTTGAGGCTGAGTTTTCTTTCCCTCTCTATTTAACATTTTGTTCACAACTAGCCTAATTCCAGCTGCCACTGTTTAGAGGCAAGTCAGAGCACTGTTTTCCTGTACAGGAAACAAATATGATTTCTCACTTTATTTGTAGCGAGATGTTTTCTCTCCCGATGCTCTCTCTAATGGCCAGATCCCTTCAGCCTTGCAGCGAGTTGTATCTTAATCTTTGAGTGCTCCCACTGAAGTCATCAGAACTACTTGCGGAGTAAGGTACAACTCTGTATGAGTAAGGGTGGCAAAATCTAAACCTAAAATGGATGGAAACGTCTTCTGAAGATAATCCCTGAGGGGTTTCCTGCTGCAACAATGACTGACCCCCATGAAAAGATATCCTGTGATATCCAGGATAGGACCTCTGTTTTTGTGCATTCCTAACACATAAAGCCAACCAAACATCTGAAAATGGGATGTATGGAGCAGCTGTTATTGATTTATTAAAAAGTGGGGTACGGCTGCAGAGGTCACTTGCTTTTTTGGAAGGAAAGGCTTTAGACTGCAGGGACAGAAGAGAGAGCAGCAGGACAAAGTTAAGGCCAGGCTCTGGTTACTGTGATGGTGGAGTTATCTAACGTACAATATTCCAATGGCACAGGCCTGTGTCCCTTTGGCAGAGAAGTGCTGGACATGGATTCCTCTCGGTTCCGCAGCGCCACTCCTTCCGTCAGGCCTCATATTCCGGGGACCACTGTGATTGCTTTCTTTTAATACCCAAAGTATACTAATCATATCTGAGAGAGCAGGGAAGTGGTGTGGTTATGGCAAGTCCTTTGGGTCAGTGCAGTTCTACACACTGGCCCTTAGCCAGGTTCTTAATTTCTTCAAACTGGATCATCAAGAGATTTCTAGATGTGATAGGTTTTCCTAGAAGTTTTGCATCTGTATCGGTTCAATATTAAGTGCACAACGAAACCACAGTTTCACGGCTTCATGAGCAATGAGTGTTGTGGCAGGCAGGGAACATTGTAGGAAAGAGATGTTTATTGAGTGTGCTGAGGGCCAACGTTATACGCTGAGAGCTGGAGTTCATGTGTCAGCATGGCTCTAGCTTGCACACTTGAGCTTCTTCTGTCACGTCAAACTATGTCCTTCCTGAAAGTTGACCCTCATTCTCTATTTCTACTCATCGTATTACAGTGGCAAATTTGAATTCCCCTCCCTAAAAGTTTCCATTGTATGAATTCCCCTATTCACCACCTGCCATGATACCAAAGACACAAATAGTTCTGGACCTAGCGTCCCCCCTGCGTGCTAGAAGGCTGGTTCCAAAGAAGAGGTCCCAAGCAGACGTTCTCTATCCAGGTTACAGCAGTTTCTGGGGACTTGGAGGGGGAAGGATATCTTAACATTTTTGAGTAAACTCTGCTGGGTCAGAGAGGAGAGATGTGCCCCTCCCCACCGCAGGTCCAGCCCCTCCTGACTCCACCCCCTCCCTCCACATGAATTCTAGACCACCACATGGACAATCATGTGGAGAGAACTAAGGAGTGGGGCTAGGGGCAGTGCCCTGGAGACATTTCTTTCTGCAGGGAGAAGGGGCAATCTACAAGTGGCAGAGCTGGCACAAGATGTGGGCCTATGTAACTTTTTGGAGAAACTTTCAAATATCCTCAACTAGAAGCTTTTCCCGGTTCAGATTCATTTTTATGTGTAGCCATGTCCTTGTCTTATGTTATGGACTGCCTTTAACAAGCTAAGGGAGGCTTGATCAGCATCTTGCTAACCACATTTTGGCTATCAAACTGATTACATGCCAGCCAGGCTGCATGAACTGATCATCTCCTTGCACAGAGGACTGAGAGCATCTAGCTGCTATTTGTATTGTAATGACTGACAGGGCGGAACCTGACCAACCAGAGCTGCCAACTTTCCAGCCTTGAGTTAAGAGAAATAGCTGTCCATTATTTTTTTATCTCCATAAAGGTGTCACTCAAACAATTTTTGGTGTATTTACCTTGTGTTTTTATAAGAAAAAACTGTTTTCCTTCTCCTATTAGAAACCATTATGGGGGGGGTAGTTCATTTACAAGTAAAATAAGTGCATCAGTTAATATTTTATAGGCCAAGACTTGAGGTGGCATGACAAGAACAAAAATTGGATTTTTATTTAATTTTTAAAAATACAGACAAAAACAAAAGCTTTACTTAGGTGTTTGACATTTCTCTAACACTGCAAACACTAAGCTACTCCTAAGCCAGAAAGAGTTTTCCTTTGCTGATTCTATTTTATTTACCATCAAGGAGCTCACACACATTGCCTGTGGGGTGCTGGCTGAAAAGTGTCCTGCCTAGGCACTCTGGAAACTCTCCTCTTTGTAATAGAGTGATTCTTCATTCAAACAGTGTCTTCAAATCCTATGTGGGTACCGGCCTCATTTTCTTTTTCCCCCCGTATCTCTTTATATCACTTATTCCCCCCCGTTCTCTTCTGTTCATTTATTATGCAGGGTACTAGCACACTGCAGATTGAAAATCATGAAAGCAAAACTAATTAAGATTCTACATCCTTTGACTGTTATGTTAAAAATATATAGATTTCTTTTTCTGTGTGAAATGTCGTGAAAGTAGATTTTGAAGTTTTGACAGATGTAAGAAATGGAGAAATGTTTGTCGTTTTTCTTAATGCACCTGTACATTTAGAGGACCAGGGGAAAAGAGGGGGAGATAAAACAGTCCTGGAGATATGTGTGCGGGTCTCAACAGCAAAGGATATTGGAAATCCTGTTCCTTTTACTGTCTACAAAAAAGGGATGGGCAAACTGGATAAAATCTGTGGAGGTTTTCAAACATTCCCCAGCTTTTCAAGTAAACCTTTTAGATGACATGGCTAACTTTTCCTGCCTGTCATTCACAGGCCTTAGCTGTTCCTGAATTCACCCAGCACTACAAATAGAAGTGCATAAATATCATGGGGAAAAACATTCATCTGAGATTGCTGACCCAGCTGAAAACGGAGTGCAGCAAATTCCATGAAGCCTCATATAATCAGATCTCCAAATCCAGAGCAAAGAGTTTAGGATAAAAGCTAGACTTTTCTGTGTTGTAGCTGAACAAAATCTTCTTGGGTAAAACTCACTGAAGTCAAAGGTAAAACTCCCATTGACTTCACTGGAGCCAGGATTTTACCCCTGGACTTTTTGATGAGCAACATTCAGCAATTTTCTCAATTCTTTGCCTTATTTTTAGTTACAGTTAACTCTTCGATTCTTGGGGATCACACATCACAATGAGACAGTCCTACTCTCTCACTCTCTCTCTCATGTCCATGTTTTCTTTCTCTCCTCAGCTTTCTCTCTCTGCCCCCAGCCTGGGGAATGAGTTGTGGGAAATATGAGGGACAACTCTATCTATAGCAAATCTCAGAGCCTAGTTGACTAAGCTGGGCAGCTCTGGGTGCGTAAGCTACAACCCCTGCAACTGTGAGTCAGCTCCTCCATTGAGACATCTTGCCCCTTGAGAGCAGAACTCCAGGTCTCACCTCCTTAGAGGAGCTACCAGAAAGCTACAAGTACCAAGCCATGAAAAGTGGCCCTAGTGTTGTGGACCACAAAGGTGAATGCTAACTGTGGGACACATGGTTGCAAATCTTGCAAGCTCTGATAGAGGGTTTTGTCAGTTTGCACAGGACACCAAGAAAATATTAGAGGAAAGGATTTGATGCAGGATTCATTTATTCAACAAGTAAAAAGTTTTCTGTAACCTCAGTTTCCAGATTCAGTATTTCTGAAGTCAGTAATTTCCAGTAATAAACAATGCAATAGCATGGTAGGTACACTTTAGTCTGATATGACAACTGTGCAATATCTTATCAGGGACTAGCTCTGGGTGAGCTATTCACAGCAAAGAATGTGTTTGTTAAATTCAGCTCTTTTTCCTGTTTGTGAGTTGTCCTCAAATGCGTCACGATTTCCATAAGTTTGTCCACTGCTCAAAATTATTTGACAGTAATGCAAACATATTCCTGACTGTGAAATGCTGGTAGACTGTTCACTGTGAATAATTGTTTAGAGTATTTGATATTCAAAAACTGAGCTATTTTGACTGGGCATGTAGCTATTTTTTCTGCTCCCTGATTGGATGAGCATAACTCTTTCCCATGCAGATATTTATGACTATAGCTAATTGCTAGAACTTTTGATAAGTTGCTTGTTGTTCTCAATTTGTTTAGCTCCTTGTAAGCTCTCATAGGCAGGGACTGTCTTCTCTTCTCTATATTCATATTGCCTAGCACAATGAGGACTTGTTCTCAGCTGAATCTACTTGGCATTATTGGGATATTGGTTTGCTGTATGACTCTGGGAAAAATCTCTTAGCCTCGCTGTGCCCAAGTTTCCCCACAGCAATAACACTCCACGGGCCTGGTGTGAAGCTTACAAAATTCATATAGCAAACTGCTTAACAGTCCTTGGAACACTTTTTTCTTTTGTTTTTTGGTTTGTTTTCTTAATGGTCTGAGATCTGGAGTAAAGTGAGGTAGAAACTGAAGTATTCATTGCCTTACAAATGCCTATCAGTCTATGTTATACCTCCAGGTATGCTAGATTTGGGCTCCCTGATGCAAGACGTGCCAAGTACTAGAGTGGAATTGATATACAAGGGTAGTGATGTTCTCCCAGACTCCCCTTGCAAACCAAACACTATCCTAAAACGCCACCTACTTGTGACACCAAATGAAATTTCAATCACCACAGCTTACATAGATTTTCACAATATAATTGTCTCTCTTCTTAACATTTAAATGGTAGTAATTAAGCATCAAAATAAACACTCAGATGAACGAGCAGAGTTATCACCTTCCAGAGCTATTGTGCCAGGCTGCACACATTTCTGCATTTGTTTAAATTTGGTGTATACTTTTATACACAACTATGACAGTTACAGATTTTTTTTTAAAGAAAGCTTAAACTCTGGAGCACAAGTTGGCTACCATGAGACAAACAGGCTGGCTCTAAAAGCCACTGTGAACAGGACAATCTGATTCCAGTCCAGGTACACTTATAACCTGAGACCCAAAGAGAGTACATAGGCATACATAGTCACACAAGATTCAGGGAGCTATCTTCAGCATAACAATATCACATATTTCTTAACAGTGCACCCAAAGATGTGCATTCTAACCACATAAAAATGTGCCCAATGAACAGGTAATATCTTTATTTACTCCTAAACATTTAATTTTATTTTGTTGATTTATGATGTATGCCATTATTTTTATGAAAGTAGTTGTTGTGACAGACCAGAAAATAGCCAGTCCTACCGCAGAACAGTGAGCCCTTCCATGTTAAGAAGCAGTCATATATGTGTGAAACAGTCTGTTGTATGTACCCTTATAGCTTGCTTTCGTCTTTCCCGTGCACAATTTCTTATCTTACAGTGAAGAACATGTTATTGGGAAATATGTTAATTCATTATGCACTCTAGAGTCTGTAGCATGATGTTTCAGTGCAGGGCTTTGTTAGTATTACTGAAAGAAAAGGCTGCACTCTTGGAAATGGGATGAATAGGAAAGACTTTTTTCCTTATAATGTTAATGACATAAAGTTCTGTCGTTCTGGTAGTGCAGTGATGTAAAAAATAGAAAGTCTGTACAGTCTGACCCCTTGGGTCTCCTTTACATCTGGAGGATAGAACTCAAAGAAGACATGAGTGGAAATGAAAGCACATGTGCTGGCTGGGATGGAAGAAGGGGAATCATTACTGATGATTTTTGTTATTTAAAAGAAATTCCATGTTTGGAATGCGGCAAATGCTGAGAACTAAATGCTAGAGGCCACATTTTGCCTAAGCCTTCCTGGGGTGTGAAGTGTGTGAGGAGGGTGTAAATATGCCTCTATCCATGGGGCAGCCCTCTGCAGAGCCAGACACAACAATGGCCCCTGGGCATGGCACCCCAATGGCCAAGGGAGTGGGCGTGAGGCAGAGACATAGCTTCTCCCTACCTTCTGCTGGCTGGCCATGCGGGGTAAATTAAGTTCCACAAAGAGGCATTGTAGTATGTGTGCTTCAGTAGCCTTTGTGAGCTCCAGGAGTTCTCAGAGGTGTCCTCCCTCTTTGTGCTTCCCCTGGGCAATGCAGCCTGAACCACTTCATGTTCCGGTCCATGCCTACATGGCCCTACGTCGTAAACTGATAGAAATGGCACAGCACGGCCCTTGACGTGACTTCTGTGCCATACCCTTTTTGTTATTTGATCAAGCTTCGCCTCTGAGTCAGTGGCAAACTTTTTTCTTCTCTCGCTGGGAGGGGCATGCAACTGAGAGGAGCAGGAGAGGTTTTAAAAAGGGCTGGTTACAACTAGAAACAAAATCAATAAAATTCAAGAAAGTGGAAAAAAGGCTTGTGCTTCAGTTTAACAGCGCAGGAAAAACTCTAATGTGCTCGTTGGCATTTACACAGGAAGTTGTGCAACTATTTACCTAGTACTCAGCAAATATGGTTTTTAGCCATGGCAACCTCTGTATCATGTGGCATGAATTTCACATATGGCTGTTTCAGATAAATATACAGGTGACCTTGCGTATGTCACCCACTCTACAATATTGTTTTACTGCCGTTTTAATTATTAGTTCACTGGACTTGTAACATTTGTGCTTGCAAACAACAGACAGCCCTCACGGACAAAGAGCTACCGACCGTAACTGGTTCAGATAAAAAAAGAACTTGTCTTCCCATCTCATACTATAAAAAGTATTGCTTCCTGAATGAAAAAGCGCCCCAGTAATCCAAAAAAATAGATCAGCATGAGTATAGCAGTAAAATCAGTGTGACAGGGACTGGAGAACACCAGACACCACACACAGTTATAGTCTTCCCTGTCTATTATACACGGTGCATACACACACACATTTTAGGAATAGCTTTGCCATTGAGAGAACTGCATTAGCATCAAGCCCTGGTTTTGAGGAGTGTCCTCTGTTTCTGAACACACTTTCCCACCCACAAATAATCATGCCTGCAGCATGGTGCCTGCTCAAACGGGGGCTCAATCAGATAGTTGGGTCTATAAGTGCTATGCGTTGTCTCTGCATTTAGCTGCAGGTGCAATTATTTGCTGGCTCAAAATTGGGCCTGTAAAATCAGAGGCCAACTTGAGGCCCATTTACAAATCAAAGCCGAGGCATCTGTAATCCACAGTTCACTTTAGCCTGTGTTATGCGTCCCCCTCTGTGCTTGATTCACAAAGCGTATGAATCTGCTACAGTTGACAGTGCTGTAGCTCAAGCAGTACAGGCTCGTCCTTTCAGCTCTGGAGGTCTCAGATTCAATTGTTGGTGACGACAAAGATGACACACCTGTCCTGTCCCATCTGTTCAGCACCACCTCCTTCAATATTAGAGTTTATCTCTGGGTTTGCAATGAACGTCTCTACCTTAGTTTCTATAGCGCGATCTGAGTGCTCAGTTATATTAAGTGTCGTTTTTGAGCTTGGTGATGTTTATTTGCTGCAATCAAGCCAGTGACATCATATTTTCTCTGTTATTTCTAATGGTTAAAACTACCTGGTAACCATTGAAGCCTGGATGATTGAAAGCTATTCTCCAGCTACAAATCTGTTTTTCCATATGTGTTGTGAAGTAGGTTAAAAGGATATGCATTAAAACAGAGCTGGGTGAGCTGTTCTGTTGTTTTTTTCATGTGCATCACAGGAGACAGTTTAGTGTAAAAGCAGGAAAGAGAGAAATAAATAGAGACAGACAGAACTTGTGGCTTTCCCTGTTTGAACAGACCTGATTGTTTGCTGTTCATTTGTTAAAAACTGGAAAACATTCAGCTAAAATGTACATGTAATGAGAAAAAGCCATTTTTATTTAAAACCATAGTTTTGATTCAAAGTGTTTGAGCAGCTCTAGCAGGAAGCGTTTGTAATGTTGCAGGTGATCTCTAACAAGTCCAAAAACTAGGTAGATCTTGCCTAAAAGTAGTTATCTAGGTGGCAGATTTTTCTGTGTAACAACTGGTTATTCTAGAGTGCCACTGATTTCTCCATCATTAAAGTTACAGCTTATGTGATGTCTCCAATCCACTTGCCAGCCAAATGAGTGTGAAGGAGCCCACCAGATCTCAGAGTGGTTAGAGAGCTGGCAGGAGATCCCACTCCTGTTTTCCTGCTGCTAGTTCTCAGCCCATTGGAGGGTGGGAATGCCACACTAGAAGAGATTGGACATCAGTCAGGAGGCATATGCCACTGCTATTAATCAAGTCCAGAGTCTGAGCTCTCAGGGCTGGAAGATAGGCCCAACCTACAGCCCATATGGCCTCTTCACACTTACGCTGCATGCAAGAATTGGCCACCACCCCTAAAGAAAGGAGATGTCCTAGTCTGGGATGAAGGGATTGAGGCTGGAAGACAATGTTGGCCTGTTTGTTAGTGCTGGAGTAAGAATTCCTTTGTTAAACCTCTTGGATTTACTGCATTGTACTCTCCTTTATTGTTCCTTGGAATGACACTCCAGCTCTGTCCATGCTGATAAAGGAGTTGGCATATATCTATGCATTTGAGTGTTTCTGGGTAAAGTCCTACCTCCCCAAAGGTTGTGGGAGAGTTTTCCACCCTAAGGCAAATAACTGGAAATTTGGGACAAAGATTATTGCTATTATTACTTAATATTTATGCTGTGGTAGCACCTAAATACTACAACCTATCTGGTTCCCATTGTACAAGCACATAATGAGCCCTCTCTATCCCTTCCATTATAAATTTGATTTGACCTCATCCCTTCATCAATGAGCAATATTTTTTTTTGTAAGTATAAACCTTAAAGCTTATAGGATGGCAGCAGCATTTTGAAGTCTGTCTTAGTAGAAAGGCACTATAATAAACAGGATTTTATTGCTAGACTAGCCCGGTGTGCCTTTTTTATTTGCAAATATATTTATGATCCACATTTAACACCACCATGGGGCAGGGAACGGTGGGAGATAACCACTGGAATATTCAACGGTTACAGAGAGAAGGAAAATAAGCTTCAGTGTAAAGACCCAAATTTCTAGCTACAGAAAGGTCTGGTATGTGGAACTATTCTTGACTGTTAAACTATATGTGTTTCCAAGGCCTTCTGGAGTGAGTGAAAGAAGCTCCCTGGAGGGAAAACAAAGTTCCCAATGGGGAAAGGAGTGTGGTACATATGAGAATGAAAGTATGTGTGTAGGTGTGTATAAGAGAGAGGTGCATAACAGAGATATAGCGTTTCACTCACATACTGCATAGGTGGTGGAATAATTCTGACTGACCATGTATTTGGCATTGTATACCTTAGCCTACTTAGTCATGATAAGCAGAAAGAGAAGCACAGGCCAATATAAGGCTCTTTAGATATCAACAGCAGAAGTTATTAAGATTAGCATTTGCCAATAATTGCTACTCAGTAACCACAACTATAATCTAGTCCAGTGGTTCCCAACCTTTTTGGCTTGAGGGCCACAGATATCATTTTTACAAGCATGAAGGGCTACCAGTCTCCACTAGCAGGCCCACCTCCACCCAACCCCCCTGCAGAGAGATGGAAGAAGTTCAGCGAAGAGGCAGCTGATCTCCCTAGCTGCAGCAGGGAAACCGCACGCATCCTCTAGCCCCGGGTGCTCCAACTGGGTCCCTAGGCAGTGGCTCCCTTCTGCATCTAGGGGGAATGGGAGATCAGTGTTCCCCTTCCTCTAGTTCCAGTAGGGTCCCCAGCACCTAGGGACCCAGGCAGAGCTCTTTGCCTTGCTCCCTGCTACAGCCAGGAGGAGAAGAGCGCTGATCTCCCACCCCTTGGCTGCAGCAAGGAGCCTTCACCCGTCATTTAGCCTCACGGAAACACACTCTGCCTGGGTCCTTAGGCAGTGGCTCCCTTCTGCAGCCAGCAGGGGGGAGCCGCGGGCCACTTTGAAAGCCTCTGCAGGCCACTTTTGGCCCCCGGGCCCCAGGTTGGGAGCCACTAATCTGGTCTAACCATAGGGACAAACAGGAAATCTCAGAAACCCCTGCATGCTAACTCTTGACAAAGACAGACTTTTTAATGGCCACCACCGTATCAAACATCATGACTGATGGCTTCCACAGGAATCCAGAAAATCCATTTTTTCCTGAAGACTCATGACAAGAAATATTTTATTTAACCAAAACCCCTATTTCTCAGTCAGAGGCAAACAATGTTTTAGTTCTTTTGGTTTCAGGTTCACAAGTGTAACCTGAGAAAGGCCATGGATAAAATTGGCCCCAGATAAGGGTGTTCACCCAGCTCCATGCAGGTTCTCCAGATCCATACACAACATGGGAATCCCTGGGTGACATGGCACCAGATAGCCAGCCTGGGGAGAAACCTATCCTGGCACAGGTGTAGAGGGTACATTGAAGCCTTATCATAAGGGAGAGTCTTTGCCTTAAATACTACTGTGTTCTCACAATCCTTGACTGTGAAATGGCCTCTTGCGGATCCATTTCAGCCAGGCCTAATTTAGAGCAGCCTTGAAACTTCTCCGAATGATGGCAAGGCCTGATTTGGCTCCTTGAAGCCCTGATGATAGGGGAGTTAAATAGTGGCTTAAAGTCACATTTGTCCTGACCCTGTGGTACTTTTGTACTGCTGCCTTCTAGGACTTCATAGTAATTTTCACCACAGAGTTCATATTTTTCCCTTTTCCCTAAGCCTCTTTACAAAAAAAAAAGCTTTCTTAGTTTCAATTTAAAAAAAAAAATATTTTAAAAATCCAAGACGGGGCTCATTTAAATAGAATGACCATTATAGGTTGTGTGTATTAGTGTCTGAGGATTTGGACAGCAGCTGTTGCAGGAGGTCCCCTATTCAGTAAGCTTCTTAGAGCTGATCAAATTACTTGTTGCAAATAATTTATGTACCAAGTTTACCCCTTTTCCTGTTCATGAAGTATCTGCAAACATGGCATGATTTTTATGAATTTTTCACTTTTTGCAATTCTTAGACAAATATTTCTGCACCAAGCAATGTTAACAGGTGTACAATTCCTAAATTGCTTGCTATGAGTACTCACTATTTGGGATTCTGTGTTTGTGCTGAGAGATTGGCATGCGGTGTTGTTTCCAATCCTGATTACATGACCTATACTTTTAAACAAGAGACAAGCCTGAACAAAATTGCTGGAACCCTGTTTTTCTAAAGGAGTCAGTATATTGGGGAGGTAGTATATTCGTGGAAGAGAGCTAGCAGGAGATAAGCAGGCCTTGGGTACATTAGGATATTTGTAACCTTTTTCTTTTTTTTGTACATGAGGGAATAATATATTTGACATGTAAGTGGCCCTAAAATGTAAAAATACCTCAATTCTTTCCTCTGTGTGAGGGAGAGAAAAAGATATAAGCCATGTATGTTGGCTGTTTAGCAGAGTTTATGTTCCCTTTTTGTCTTGCCACAGTGACACAAATTATTTGCACTTGTGTCCACATTGCTATTTGCAAAGCACACGAAGCAAAAGTAGTCACTATTTTTAGCGTCTTTATTTGATTAACTGTCTCACTGCCAAGGCTCTGGTAGGAGCTTGGGGAGTTTCTTATCATAAACAACAGTATATCACTTTGATCTGCATGGACAGGATCCAGTGGTCTCCATATTATGTCACACCATCAAGCTATGGCCATTGACTTTAATCACATCTATAGGCTCTGTTTCTGAGGGGTGCTCTCACTCACCCCCTTTCCTGTCCCAATGGATTATTTGGGTTAGTGACAGGTTTCTGGCCATGGATTTTAGGATCACTGTCTTACTGTGTTCAGCACACAATGATGAACACAACTGTATTTCCATTGTCTACCAAGCATGCTTATTGAATTCACCTGTGTTCATTTTCTACCCCTTACTTCAGCACCATCACAGCTATTCACAGATCAGCAGTCATGTGTGCATGCTCAGGCCCCGTTGCACATGTCGTTGCCAAGCCATTCTTTTCCCTCTAAAAAAAGGCTGTGTAAGACCTTTCGTGAGCAGTGATAGCTGCAACACAGCCTGTCCTTGAGATCTGCCCTTGAAATCTGTGAACGTACAATACAGCAACTCAGCCTTAGCAGCTACAGCTCTACTAGCATACATCAGTACTCTATACAGTGTACGTGTGGACTTGAGCAGCAACACGCTGTCTATTGTTTATTATTATCATTATATTTTGGTAGCACCTAGGCGCTCCTGTCATGGATCAGGACTGCCTTGTGCTAGGTGCTGTACAAACAGCACAAAAAGGTAGCCTTGCTCAAAAATTTATGTTCCAGGTTGTGCCTTCAGATCAGGCAAAAAGTGAAAACCATAGAGATCTGTGAGTACCGCATGAATCCCGCAGCACATATTGCCATGGTCACAGTTTCAGAGTAACTGCACCTTTATCCCTCCTCCCCTCTCTGTGGTCCACTTCAGATGTTCCAGCCAGGTCTCAGGTCTCTGAGTAGACACCCTTGTCCCACTTTCTTCTGACCAGGGCTTCAGGGTGACACAGCCCTCAGGCAGCCACTGTGACGTTCGCCAGTAAGCCAGTCTGTCTAACAGACTGCTTTGCTTTCTGTCCACGTGCAATGACAGTGTAGGGCCAGCAGTCACAAGTTACTACCCAGCTCTTCCTAAGCACACACTTTTATTCTTAACATAAAAACATAATAAAAACAATGAACAAATTTAAATCAAACTAAACATACCAGAAGTCATCCGTCTATTTTATGGGGCCCAAGTAGGCCAAAGTCTTTGCAAGGCTCGGGGCCCACGCTGGACGGAAGGTCCTGTCCTTGTGCGGGACCAGAAAGAAGGCCCTGAGTCAGTTTTAATGCAGCCTTTTTACAGCCAAAGCCCTTCTTTGTCTGTTGGTCTCTGAAAAACACAGTTTGAACCAGTATATGTAAGCCTCCACAGGGATGGTACCTCTCTCTGGTGGTGTTTATAACCAAAGTGATTCACCTTAAGCAACCCCCCACACACGTTATTTTTGTTTTGTGGAGGAGCTGTAGCAGCACTCCACACCTCTGAATTGCATACAATCCATGTGTTACATAAACTTAATATGATATTGCAAAGATATTGCAAATCTGTCACAGCCACAACCTAGTGTTGAAGATATTACTCAATGGACATTTTTTTAAAAAGGTCATGGCCCTTGTTCTAGTCTGAAAGATCTGTGGCCATTTCAACTAGTCCTACACCGTGCACTTACTTCAGTTAAAAAAGTAATGATGTCCCTCCAGCTAGCTGAAGCAGGAGCTGGCAATGCAGTGGAATTCCACTTCCATATATTGGACCAGTTCTACAGGCAGTTTTAATTTATGGGCCTTAAAGTTTACTTTATAAAATTTCCCTTTGTGTGATGCTGCTTGTGTGTCAGCCTGTAGAGTGATGATTGATGGTACAGCTGCTGCTGCTGTCAGAGACCTCTAATTTAATTAATGGGCTCCAGCATGTGTGTAACATAATTCCTCTAGCACCTACACACCGAAGAAAAGTGCAGAAACTACAGTGTGGCTGACACCTGTGAGGGGGCATCAAGGGGTAGAAAGATGTATGCATGTACAAAGGGGCCAGCCACAATCTTCTTTATGCTGCATGTCTACATTAACCTTCACAAGGCCTCTGAAGAAGATAAAGGGGGCTGCATATGTGGGAGCCTGGCCAGTGGGACAGGAAGCTTATTAATGTGACTTCCCCCCTCCTCTTTAGGACTATGGAATCAGTCATTAAGCTACTGCAGATCTGCCCTCCACTTGATTATCCTCAGGATGTCCAGCTGGTATGCATCTCCCTTACATGGGAGCCAGGCCCCTGCATATCTCTCACTCCTCCTGCATGACACAGGGACAAGGATTTGGGCTACAGGGCAGTGCTTTTTAAAAAAATAATCTGAGAGTTCAGAATTTGTGACAGAAGGGCTCCGAAAGGGTTGATGGTGTCCATCCGGTCCAGATAACAAATTGAAATGTACCAAAGCTTATTGCATCGGCATTTATCCAAACTTCTCTGCTTGTGAAATTAAGGTGGAAAACTCCAGGGATTCCATAACACATGTAAGCTTCCTAGTTGTGGTTGGCTCAGATATACGAGAAAATAACTTTTCTACTTTCTGTATAACACTGGCTCTCGTCCTGGTCAAAACCAGGCCGCACAAAGGTCAAACAATAGAAATAAAAACTCACCAGGAAGTTAACCACATTGTTTTCTCAATAAACATTCAGGCTGAGTTCAGTGTGGCTTATAGGCAAAGGGTCAGGCTGTGGCTTTTCCCCTGGCCTTAGTTCAGACATCCCTAAGATGCAGGAAATTGCCAAAATGACTAAAGAAATCGGAAAACCCAATAATCATCATCATCATAAATTAATAAATGTTACATAGAAATGGGAATAAAGTGGCTTGTAGAATCCTGCCCTTAAGTGTCCACAAATCCCGAAATCTGGCTATGTATTATTTAAGAACTGTTTTCCTTCACTAAGCAGCATTGCTCCAGGAAAGTATTAAACAGTGATGTATTACTTTTGCGTAGGGAAATAGAACTTTTATATTCCTGTTTCTCCTGTGTTAAATGAAAGCACCATACACCCTGTGGTGTGATCTGGATATGTTAATTCTATAACCCAGTGATACTCAGGCCTCAGTGGCTCGGACCCAAATTAGCGATCAACATTACCCAGAAGAGCCACAATAGTGTGAATTCATTGTTTCATTTACTATTTATATATATTATTCTCACAGCAAAATGACTGACCAAGTATTATTATTTTATCAACTACAATTGGTTAATAACACAGTAAAAGCATCCTGACTGCTTAATACCTTAGATTGCAGCACATGACATTAAAACACTGTGTGATTCAATTATTAACCAAAGAGCTGGAGGACACACACAACAGAGCCACTTGCGACTCGCGAGTCTCCGTCTGAATATCGCTGCTATATCCTATCCAGGATGATCTTTGTAAAAGTTTCAGTAAAGACATCAAAGTAGAGGGTGTTTCTGGCTTCCAGCCCCATACAACATTAAGGAGCTCTGTAACATTGGATTGTATCATTCCTGGACAGAAGTAGTCTTGAAAAGTTCATTTGCCATTTGCCCATCATCATCTTTGGGATGCTCATACTGTCAAAATATTTACTGTTGATAGAAATCTCTCTCTCTGGCTTCATCTCCTGCTTTCTGAATATATAACACATGGATGCTACAGTTTGATGTGCCAGAAAAAATGTTTGTCCTTCTTCCCAGATGTCCCTTTTGGAAGCAGTGTTGTTTTTTTTTAAATAATTGAATTCCAGCTCTTCTGATTTGTTTCTTTCCTTGTCTGTTCCATTTTCATTTTCATGACCCAGGTAAAAACTCTTCAGGGTTCTTCCTTTGTTTTGAATTTTTGGTTACACCAAAGACCTCTGTTTCAAAAAAGCATGGTTCTTCTCCCAGAGGCCAGACTTCACTTTGTTATGCCTTGTTGCTTTGCTTCCATATATGGGAAAACCCACAGCAATATCTTGTGTCCCCTGCGGTCTAAAAACAGGTAACGATGCATGGTTGTGCAGTGAAATTTCAAAAATGGGCACTGACTTTTTAGAAATATGCCCACTGTTTGATATTTTTTTATTGGCCCAACTAGAGATTATTAAACCCATGAAGTTCTCAGTGCTGCTGACTAGAAACTGCATTCTCTATTGCTGTGCAGTGACTTTTTTAAATTTTGTCAGGTCCCAGTCTGCCCCCAAAACATGATCTGCTTCTTGACCTGAAAGTCAGTCTGCCCATTACTTTGCTTTCTGGCGATCTACTGTAAGGCAGCCATATAATGTCTTGTGTAAAAGTAGTAAAATCGTAACAGTAAGATTCAGAAAGATGACTTTGGACCCTGGTATTCATGTGTGGATCTGGGCACATGTACTGGCATATCTGTCTTGAAATACTTTGTGTTTTGTTTACCTGTAGAAATAAATACAGATGTAAAGATCAACTGATAGACAAATAGGTATACCTCTACAGAGAGAGGTAGACATCTAGATACCCATAAATGCAAATATGTACATATATGCAATATATGTATGTAGTTCACATATACATTATATCATTTTAACATGGTCGCATACATACATACACATATGTGTATGTATGCTGTATACAGGTTTGTAAATATGTGTGTGTAAGCATGGTGGCAGCATTGTAGCCATATAGGTTTGTGTATATACAGCATATATAACTGTTTGTATGTGTATATATAGGTGAGCATGTGACAACAGTGCATTATGTATGAAGTATGTAATATAATACCCAGTTTTCACATGCTCACCTACATACACACACTTTATATATGCTGCATGTACACAAAATATATATGGGTGTGCATGTGATTATACAGCATTTTTTTATATATATGAATGCATATATGCAGGTGAGCGTCTGAAAACTGGGTATGATCATGTATACACATAAACGACTGTATTTATGGGCATATGTGTGCATCTAATATATAACATTCATGTGTATATAAATGCAGAAGACAGCTCAGTCCTGATTCTGTGCTGTTCAGGCAGCAATACTGCTCAACAAGCAACAGTACCTCCGTGAGCTGGGAGGGCCTGAATGAATGAACAAATGAATACATGACGAGAGGCAGTCGTGGTGAATACAGGTGGATGAGAAAACGAAGCACTATTGTTGTATGGGCTTGCTCCACTTATAATATATGCTGCTGGGATGCAACTGAAAACAAATAGGATATAGTTCATTATAAAAGGGCTTGGGTAAAAGGAGGGATCTGACTGGCTGATGAGGTTTCCCCCGTGCTGTGTCTCTGCACACCCACACAAGTCAGGACTTGTTAGCCCCAGTGTTCTCCTTCATATCCAGGTGCCAATGAAAGACAGAGGAAAAAATAGATGGGGAAACTCATTTCAGGCATTCTATCTACAGTTTTAGTTCCAGTTTCAAAACACAGTAATGCAGGATCTTAGCATGTGCATCTGCTTTCAGTCATTGGCAGCTGGCTCTAAGCAGGTGTGATTCTGCTAACAGCCTTTTAGGCTGACATGCTGGGAAGCTGTCTGCTCATTCCCAAGACTTGCAAGTAGGTACCTTGTTCATGACACATAACCCCTTTATCAAAATGCACATCTCTTGACATTTTGCCCAAGGTAGCTCAAACCACATTTGGACACAGCAACTTTGAAATGTAATTTATTGATTAGACAGAAAACTGACCTCCATTGATGATTCATGGAACCCTCTGAGAAATATTATTTTTAGAGATAATATTTATGTCAGGTATTTTCTGTATTTTTCATTTTTTTTCCTTAATAGAGGGTTTGGATTTATTAACATGTATGGGCCACAGCCTTGATGCTATTCCAGTTCATTTGCATAACCACAGCAGTGCAAAGCTAGTGTAACCAGCTGCCGAGGGATTCTCCTGACCTGAGGGAATCTCTGAGTAGCACAGAACTGATTTAGCCAGGTCTGTGCCTCTTGCATTTGCAGCCTCTGGTGTACAGGGGTATGACCAAGGGAGAGAACATAGTCAGCGTACCAGTGCACTCCAGCGATTCCCATTTGACATCAGCTCTTGGGGGTGGTTACCGCCTGGTGCTAATTACAGCAGTCCTGACACTCCCCTAACGCGTGCCAGAGGAATGTAAAGGTGGCATAAAACCAACTTTGTCCCCCCACCTGTGGTTGTAGGGCACTGAGCACATCTTAGCTTGACCTGAGGACCAGGGTCTAGGAAGCAAATTCTGATTCAGCGTCAGTTATGTAATCTAGAATAATTATATTATAACCAGGGGACTTCCTCCAGATTTACACTGGAAAATCCCTTCTTTGGGGCATTGCAATTGGTTGCTGTGAAAATTATTATAATGCACAGAAGATAAAAGCCCAGATTCATCCCAGGTGTAATACCATTGACTTTAGCATGTTTACATCAGGGATGTGTTCAGCCCAAAGGCTTCAGGTGCTGCGTAAGCAGTAGGAAGAGACAAACAATTAAGAAGAGAGCCTGTTTTCCTGCAGATTTCCTTGTTCGTTAGCAAAAAAAATGTGAAGGGAAATAGAGAGCATCTAATGTAAAGTAGCAGTGGGATTGTTTAAAAATAAAATATTTTTCAGTTTTCTCTGAGCATCAGCTGGGCTTGCAGAAAAAAACCGTTATTGTTTTTATTATTTAGGGTTGTTTTGGAAATGCTTTAGGGATTAAAAACTAATCCCTACTATAGGGACACAGTATATTTTCTCTCTCTCTCTGTCTTTCTTTTTATATTGCTGTAAAAACCCAAATACGTTATATGTCTTATTCAAATCTAAAAACTATCATTACAGAAAATTGGTACTTTTATTATTCAAGCTGAACATTTTATGAATAGTTACTTTATTAGATTTACACGTGGACCTTTTTACATTAGAAATGATACTGTAAAGCATAGGAAACAATTGGGCCTGTCTCATCTTATTAAAGGATATTTTACAAAAGCATGTCTGTTAATATCATGTATTACTTTACCATTTCCCAATTTTTGCCTTTTTACCAATATGCAGTATAAAGTATATACTTAATGCAAATAAAGTGACACCTGAACGAACGACACATTTTAAATGAACCATTTAAAGTATGTCCAAGTGTTCCAATTTATGTTTTCATGGAAGATAAATCCATCAGTGGCTATTAGCCAAGATAGTCAGATATGCAACCCCTGCTCTGGGTGTCCCTAACCTCTGACTGCCAGAGTGGACGACAGGGGATCACTCAATGATTGCCTGCTCTGTTCATTCCTTTGGTAGCATCTGGCATTGACCACTGTCAGAAGACAGGATACTGGGCTCGATGGAACATTGTCTGACCCAGTATGGCCAGTCTTATGTTTTGCATCATTTCTAATGAGACTGCTTCTACTAGCCACTTTTGCTGGGCCTTAAGGCTTGATTCTGAAAGGTGCTGTGCACTTGCAGCTCTCACTGAACTCATCCCCAAATATTTGTAAATCTGAGTTCCAATTATGCAGCACTTCCAGGACCAGAGTCTTGAGAATTGTCTTAAGACAATTTTCATTTGTATGTGTGTGTACATGCACATACATTTAGATTTGTGCACGTGTACTTACATACACATATCCTCTTCTTATCCTTTCCCCACACTCAAGCATTATAGATTTCTTTTGTTTATTCTACTAAAGCAAAATACACTTTTGCAGAGAATGACCTAGAATTGCCATTTCCCAAAGTCTATCCAGTGGGATGTAATGGCTGTCATAACATCATAACATCACGACATCATAACATTGCAGCAGCATCTCCCAAAATAGTGGAAACATGTCACAGTGCAACATTCATTGAATCACGTTCACAAATTATCTCATAACACATGGCCATGATGTGATTATGATGTTTCAGCAGTCACAAAACACTTAAATATCCTTCATCTATAGCTTGGAAGCTATAGGTTCACTCCTTTAAAATCAGAATTATGAGATGAAATTAAAGACAAGTGACTACTCTAGAAATGGGCAAATCTTGAAAAGTTTAGATTTTGGGTTAAATCTCTCTTTGGAGGAGTTAAGATGAGGTCTCATAGGAAATAAATTATTACACCTCTACCTACTGTAGGAATTTTTGCACTCAGAAGCCTCTGGTGCTGGCCACGTTCCTAGGTTAGATGGACCATTAGTCTGATCCAGTCTAGCAGTTCCTCCACTCCTAATTTCTTCATCATTTTCTGTTAGTGTTCAAAATATTGCAGAGGTTTAGGATTGTGTAGACGTGTGAATGAGAAAACCATGTCCCTGTAAAGAGCCTTACAGGGAGACTTTACTTACTGCTTGGCTTTAACTGCTTGATCCTGATGCTTCAGCCATGTCATGTGCCCTTGGCGCCTAACCACATCTCCACCATTTGTTAGGATTCACCTTAAAGATTAAGAAACAAACAGTTACATCGATAAATTAGTGGGTGGAAACAGAAAACTGTGTAACGCTACTATTTTTCGTTGAAGTGAAAGCAGGTCAGAAAATGTTTATATGGGAGTTTTGGGCTAATGATGGAAAACTTTTCCCATTAAGTATTTTAAAAGAATTGACTGTGCGCTGTGTGGCTCACAGGCTACAGCTTCAGGCATCCTGTCCTAGTGCTCGTCACTTTTATATATACATATATATAAAGTGTTATAGCCTATCAGTTTTTATATACATAAAATTTTATATGACACTGGTAGTGACAACTGTATTTTAGGTTACAAAACAGTTTCCATCATAACAACACCATTTTCACACTCATAACTTTCCAAAATATTTACCTTTGGGACTGAACATGTTAATACTTAGTCTGTGCCTAAAGGTTAATTTTTCTGAAACTTTGAGAAAAAAATCTTCTAGCTGTTTCAGGCTGATGGAAGAATAAGGGAGAAAAAAAGCAGCAATGTCTGAATCTGCAATATACATAATCATTAATAGGGAAGGGTGTGTTTTGCTAGATTTTAAAAAAAGTGTTTTGATTGGATAAAGATATGACTAGTTGAAATTGTGTACTGATGGTGGGCAGCAGAAAATTTCTCCAATCTACAGGTGTCCATTTAAAAAGAAACACATTGTGCAGCCATGTGGAACTAGTTGTTTTCAAGGAACGGTTTAGTTCAAGGAATTCAAGCACAGATTCTCAGAGGTATGTATACCATTGAGGAGCTGGGACTCCAGATTTACTGGAAAAATCAGAGGAGTTACTAAACTCCAGAAGCTGAAAATCTGTGTAGCAAAGAGTTTACAAGCTCTGTTAGACAAATGATAGATTGCGTTTTTCACTATTTTGATTTATTAAAAACCCCAGGATTAATAAAGGTGCTGGTAGAAAGCCTAGGAAATGAAGGATGGTCTTGTTAATAACTGGACTGGGGATGAACAGATTTGACTTCAGTTCAGTTCCCTCCTGCTTCTTGTGTGTCCTTGGGCAAGTCATTCAATCTCTCTCTCTCTCTACCTTAGTTATACCTCTGTTAAATGTGGGAAGTAATACCTTCTTTCTCCCTCTCTTTATTTGACTTGTCCATATAAACCCTTATCTTGCAAACACTTATGCACATGCTTAATCAGAACCATGTGAACAGTCCCACTGATATAGGCATGTGCAAAAGTGATTGCAAGATAGCAGCTGTAAATTACATAGTGGGAGGTATTTTTTCTTACCAAATGTACATATAGTACATAATAAAAGAAGCCCTGATTTCAGTTGAAACTTCTAGGCACTACTGTAATACAAATAAATTCATAACAATAGTAGGGTATTAGATCCAAAAACATTAGGCTAAATCGTTAAAATCATCAAAAGTTATAAAATGCAGCATCTAAGGTTTCAACAGCAGCATTAACTCTATCCTCTTGACTAAGCATATTTGACAGCACACAAAGGGTGACTTTGAGCATTAGCTTAATGCTTTTTGGATGTATATTAAGCTAAACCAGCTGAGGTCGCTTTTAGTGTTCAGTAAGAGCGTCCATATGGGGAGCTAGTGCGGAGTAGCTAGTGCGCTTTAAATTCACACCTTCACTCAGTGCACACTAACTTCCCTAGGTAGACAAGCCCTAAATATTAAAACAATGTTGAAAGGGTGATAGTATAGAAAGCAGGAGTTAAATCAAGCACAATCAAAATAACTAAATCCATTCCGTTTTGTCTCCCACAGGATGTTAAACACTTTCAAGCAATGCTGCCTTAGCTGCACTGTAGACTTGGACTGAAAACATCCAATAAGCCTGTGTAATTGAAGAGAATTTAAAATCTGAGCCATAATGGCACATTCAAGAAGTTTAAAGAAAAGGAAATGGAGAGCTAAGGCTAAAGTGACAGTCGATGTGTTCCATGATGACTTGTTTGCAATAGGAACTACTGTACCAAAACATACTCGAAATTACATGGAAACTTCCCAGTGGACAGTGAAGAAGTCACAATAACAGCAATTATACCCATAAGGAAAGAAAAGAGCCCCAGGAAAGAAGCAGATCAGGGCACAAGTAACATTTCACAAAAATCTAGCCAATATAGCATAGCATAGCACAGCTTACAGCATACTATAAAGCCTAGTACCACACTGTCTAAAGGGCAGACAAGAAGCCAAAAGCAGACCATCACTCAAGCTCAAACTGACTACCAAGGCCTATTAGCACTGCTACCCACTGATACTTTCATTGAATCCTCAAATGCCACATGATGTTATCACTTCAGAGTCCCAAGCAACTCCTTCCAATGAAGATAGCGTGTTTGGCTCCTTGACGCCATCAGGGCGGCCTGGGTGACAAAGCAGAGAAGAAGATTTGAACTGCTTCCTCAGATTTCCCCCGTTGCAGTGGCAGCGCAGATAGAGGACAGGAATAGCCCCCTGCCCGGAGTGCTGTTCTGTTAGCGCTACCCAGACCCCAAGACACACTGCTTCATTACAGTGCTATTATCTCTTGTATCTGGCCGTATTTTTATTGTGACTCCTCCTTTTCAGCTACAGTGAGGCACAGTCCCAACTCTTTACATTTCCATCCTTAGAGGTTTTTAAGGCTTGGCTTGACAAAGCCCTGGCTGGGATGATTTAGTTGGAGTTGGTCCTGCTTTGAGCAGGGGATTAGATGAGATGACTTCCTGAGGTCCCTTCCAACCCTAATCTTCTATGATTCTATGATTAAATGAACCCTGAGAGTCTGCTGAATTTTCTCTGCGTGTAAGAGTAAATATGACACGGTTAGCATGAGTGTGGTTACACAGCTAGGATCTTCTGGCACATGGTTTCTGACAGCACAAACAACGAATTAGATGCTGAGTAAGTGATTTAACTACTCTATCATGGAAGCAGCCCCTGGAGACATCAAGCGCATCCAGCCAGCATGAAGATGATAAAGAGAGCAGTCCCTAACCAGATAGCATGCTGTTTGTACCTGAACCAGGACAGGGTGAGGAGCTCAAGAAGCCCCAACAGTGAAGATATAAGTTAAACCTCCGGTGACTACAATGTATCCTGTCATATGGAAGAAGGATCTTTCAGCTCATACGATGGTTCTAAGAGGCAGGCAAAAGCTGATCCAGGAAGATTAGGGGATGTAGATCTAAGTTGTCCGTCTGATGAGAAACACACCATTGATCCAGAATATAGTCCTGCTCCACTAGCTGCCATTGTTCCTTAGAAAGATTGTGTCCAATGTACTGTCTGGCTGAACTGTTTCAGAAAAGGGTGTCTTGACTTTAACTGGCTTTGACATGAAATTGTGAAGTAAGCTGGCTTGAGAGTTGGCTGTGTGCAGTAATGCAACCAGGGTCCAGCCACCACACCCAATCGACCACGACAGCAATGCCAGCCAGGACTAGAAGGATGGAACCTGGAGTTGTCTTGATTGCACAAGTGGTGAGATGAAGGGCAGAATTGACCACTGAGTCCAACTTGCCACAGCGACGGCTGGAGCCCCACGCTGCCACACAGTATTCAGGTGGTGCAATAGTTAGGGTATTGGTAGCTGTCCAGAAGTCTGCTGTGCTAGCACCCCGTGAGTTGCCAGGAAGCCTACAGAGGACTGCAACTCTCAACAGATAAGATTATTTAATGTTAATATTAACATGACTACGTAATACCTGTGTGTGCCCAGTATGAGCAAGCATGCCCGTTGTAAGCCAGATGTTTCCAGAGGCCAGACAGATTCAGAATGAGTACGACTGCAGTTTAAAAACTGCTCTCTTCTCTCCAGCCAAATTGGGTTTTGTTCAGTGTTACATGGGTTTTTGATTCTGGAATGCATTGTTCCAGGATTCATCACAGCCCAGATGTGTTGACCTCTAGCTTGCACTGCTTAGCTCATCTATTTTCTTGGTCTGTTGCCATGGTGATGTGCTGAAGGACATAGGACAGTCCAGTGTGAGGGGTTATTATTAACGTTGGGGGAGTATTATTTTTAGTTGGGTGGTTTTGTGTTTTCAGAATTTTATCTTTGTTTTGATATCTTTAAAATATTTATAAAAGCACCCAGAGCCATAATGGATAAGCTCAAACGCTTAGCTAACGATATAGGAAATCCAAATACAGTATATAAAAATAAATGTAGATGCAGGAGCTGGTGCTAACAGTCACCAGATGTTTCTGCCTGGGCAAGGGGCTGGTGTATGCTGTGGAGGACACTCCTTTCTGGAGTTCACCTTGCTCCTTGGTCCAATACAGCCCAAGTGTGTGGACCTCCAGGGTGTGCTGTAAGGTCTACTAATTTATTCTGGCTTTTCCCTAATGGGCTGGATTGGAAAAGAGCTAGTTCTGGAATGATATGTGCAGTTTTTCAGTTTGACACTGTGTCATTTTAGAATTTAATTGCAAGTGATTTTACATTTTATGCCTGGAGGTGGCAATAGGCACATTTAAAATACACTGGCAAATACATACTTTTAAAAATCTTTTTGTTAAAAAATTGTGGGGCCAGTACAGCTTAAAAAATAGGGGTGGGGTAGTTTCTTTACCTGTTTGGGGCAGATTTTTGGTTTGCTTGGGGTTTTTTTGTTTTGTTTTGTTCATTTTTTTGCTTTTTAAAAATTTGTGTTCCAAGTACTGTTATAAGACGTTACTATAAGACATACCATTTCAGTGAACACACATCTGGACCCTAGAACATCACAGGACTCATACCCTGGACACACTACATATTGCAAGATTGATATGGGCAATGTGGCCATTGGCTAGAATTATGCAAAATTTTCAAGCTTCAACAGCAGAGCTTGTACATTTCTTGAACTGGAGCACCGGGTTTACAGAGCTCTGACAGTTTTGCCCCTGGAGCTTGAAAATGCCTTGAACTGTAGCGGAGCTGCAGTCCTGCAGAGCTTAGAAGCTCCTCTAGGAAAGGGCTGCCATCCCAGGACAGTTCGAAGCTACAGGTCTATGTGGCTAACAAATGTAGCTTTAACTCATCCATCAATAAACCAAATACATTTCCTTTCTAATTCTTCAGGGGTCAAATCCTGCGGCTGTTATAAAGTCAGAGATCAGGCAAAACTTTTGTTAGCTTGGCCTCAGTTTGAAGACATATAATTGCCAAATTTAGATGTTCATAACTTTAAAACTACTCAACTGATTTTCTTCAGACTTGGCCTGTTTTTAAGGCTCAGCAAGTGCTATTTAACAAGCCACATTGGAAGATCCTTGCTTCAGCCAGGGAAGCCAAGCAAACAAAAGTTGAATAATTGAGATGCTAAGTGATTATTATTTCAACTGTTTAGAACTCTGGGAAGTTTTTCTTTCTTGTTTTTGTTAACAGCTGTTTAACTCAGCTATCAAGATAAAAGCTTTCTTTATTAAAGATTCAGCATCCATGTCCCTTTGGATAAGGGCTTGTAAAAATTCCTAGTTCACATCTCTGAGTCATCCAAAAAGTCCTCAAGGAAAAACAGAAAAGATCAAATTTGATGCTCCTGATATTTTTAAGATAAAAACCAGGCAGGAATTAAACAAACAAAATAAACTTTCTGGCCTTCTCTATACACCATAAAAGAGGGGAGGAAAGGGCACAAAGTCAATATATTTGTCCATGCAGGACACTTTTTAATGTGTACCTTTGTCATTCCACATGTGGGACTGCAACTGGTCTTGGAATTCATCAGGCGGGGTTCAGCAGGATAAAGCAGTGCTTAATGTGATATGACTTAGGCATCAATGTCATCATGATATCATGATGCCAATATACATTTAAAGAAACCTGTGTTCATGAATAACCAAAGGTGGATGCCCTGCGTCCATTACAGATCTGTCTGTATGCACCGTTTATCTGTTATGGATATGATCCTTGTTCATTTTATTATGATGCTGAGTATTGTTGAGGGTAACCATACAACAGCTGCATCATTAAGAAGAGCTCCATTTCAGAGCTGATAGGCACACCTGTGTGCAGCAGGCCTGATGCTGTATGTGCAGCACGGCTATATGCAATAGAGAGCAATGGTATCTGTCCACATTCAAACCAGAGTTAGTTGAGCATTTCTTTTCAAACATCTCTGATTTATCACAGTTGTATGGGTTGTTATCTTCCCATTATCTTCCCACTCATCTTTCACACTTCTGCTGTTTACCAGCTTCAGCCAATGTCATCAGCTACCACTGCCTCTGTGTGATGCCTAGTAGAGATCTCAGGGGGTTCCTCTAGTTACAGGCAATCTGCTGTGGCTAGCCCTCCAGAATTGGTAGGTAAAGGCACCCAAGGGGCAGCTAGATCAGATAGATAGAGCTTTGAACTGACTGTCAGGAAACCTGGGCTCTGCTGTACCTGTTCTACCACCAGACTGCTGTGTGACCTTGGTCAAGTCACCCCATCTACTGGTGCCTAAGCTTTCTTCTAAATAAAATGGAGATAATGATACTTACCGTCCTTTGTAACGCACTTGGAGATCTATGGATGAGAAATGCTTTATGAGAGCTCATTACTGTTGTTATTTTTCAACATGAATGTTGCCTTCCTACGTAGAAAAGTGAGCTTCTATGAAACCACTGGCTGCTGCTCACATTGCAAATGTGCATGACTGTGATGGGATGATAAAGTGCAGTTTCCTGTTTGTAGTATTTAAGAAGCAGCTACTTCCACTGCACACATTCTACTTCTAAAGAGATCCCTGAGCCCAGGGACTTTCTGGAAGGTGGCAAAAGGGCAGGACATTGGGCTAAGAAGTACCATGAGGAAAGAGAAAAGGGCATGAAATATATATATATAAAAAACTCTTGAAGAAGAGCAGCAAAAGAGAGACTATGGCAGCATCCATAAGTAATGCTGAATATGGCTTTGTGTTGTGTGAGGAAATAAGGGAAAGAAAGAGACTGCTGCTTAGTCTGTGTACGCTGGGTAAGGCCTATAAAGGAGGGAAGAGCGCAAGCAATTTCTTAGTGACCGTAGCGTCCTCTAACAAGTTAATTGTTAGCCCTGGTACATACTCATAGGGCAGGGCATAAAATGGCCTTCCCCATTATATTACCATCCTTAGCAACCAAACATTCTGAGCCAAATTCATCCCTAGTGAGGGCAGTGGAGTTGCACTAGTAATGAATTTGGCCCCTAAAGTATAATGGAAAAATGTTATTTTTACAACAGGCAGTTTTAAAGGGAGGAAATCGAATACCCAGTAGCCTTACGTTAGAGAGCAAGAGGGAGATGTGTGTACCACAACTGAATGCTTTATAACGAGGGTGAAGTAATGTGTGTGAGAGAGAGACAGAGAGAGCATACAAACAGCTGTGGAGAAAGATGAAGGAAGAGCATTTAAATCTTGTGAGTATGTTAGACAGAGAGACATCTACTGGTTCATTTATTACCTCTTCTGAAGGCCCTTCCCCCAGTAATTAACATAATGCTTTCTCTCTTTTCAGTTGACAGCCAAGAGCATAATTAGAGTCTAATAAAACATTGAAAAGTCACAAATGTAAAATGGAATAAACAATAAACAATGGGGGAAGAGAGGAGGCAGGACTGTGATGGCTGGGTAATGCCTTAGATAAACTGTGCGCACATTGACACTGTCACGCTCTCAGCAGCCCCCAGTGTGCTGGTAGCTTGGTGCAGATAGACAGCTCGAATTAATCCCAAGAGGAGCGCATGACAGGCGAGTGAAGCAGACAATTAGAATGAAGGAGGAAATTGGAAATGGCAAAGGTGTGAACATATGTCAAATTACAACTAAATGATAAATTACAATTCTGTCATTGAAATAAGCGGTAATTAAGAAAGATTTCAGCTATCCTTCTTGAGAAAAAAAAAGGAAGGATGGAGATTTTTTTTCTTTTTTCCTTTTTATAGGTATAATAAATGTATATATGTTGTTGTCGTTTGGATTTAGTTGGTGAATTGTTTCCGTCCATCTCACACATTGGGGCTGGTTCATCCTGGCTCTTTAGGGCTGCATTACTTGTGTACATTAAAGATAACACCTTTCTTTCCTGTTCCCCTCTCTCTCCTGATTCCCCAGACTGGCAGAATGATGGTGTCAGAAATGAACAGAAAGCTGATAGTAACTGATAAAAACCTGTACTGAGGTGTGGGTGTGGGTGCGTACATGCACGTGTGTATATATAAATAAATAAAACCTAGTCAGTTGAAGCTGCTGCACTCTAATTATTTTAAACAAGCATAGCACAGTCCAGCTGACAATTAGGAAATTCTACTTTATGGCTTGGGGGATTCATATGAAACCACATAATCACTGTATACACATCCTTTCCATTTAGACAGTAATGAATGTAGGTGGGGTTTCTTGGCAATTTTAGATCACTTAACCACAATTTCAAGCAGCTGTGTAATTACCATGATTTTTTTTTAATTCAACAGCTAATCCTAATTTAGAGTATGCAACACCTGTGCTTTGTTAACTCCCTCTAATGTCAAAACAGCCAGAATGACCAACCAAAATCAAGTGTGGGCAGATTATGCTGTTCAGTCTTCAGATGTCCACACATATATGAGCAAAAAGAGGATGGTGGGTCTCTATGATCACATATCTAAAATAGCCAGTGCATTCTCTGGAAACAGGATTTCTCTGGTACATGGTAATATCAGAAATTTTGGAAAACCTGAGAGTTCTTCCCAAAGCAATATTATCTCAATCCTTAATGATACCTATTCCCCTGAGAAAAGAAAAACAAATGTCAGTGCTAAATGCTGAGTTTTATGCAATAATACTATACATTTATATGGCACCTCTGACTCAAAGATCTCAAAGCACTGTAGAAAGATGAGTATAAAGGCAGATAATTGAAATATAATACAATTATGATAACAAAAATCCACTTGTGATACCTTATCATACAAACTGATACCACATCTACATGCAGCGATCGCTCTTCCTTGTGCTTTGTTACGGCTTTCAGCTTTCATTCTTCTGAGAATGACTAATGGAGTAAGAGTTTCAAAAATATAAGCAAGATGTCAATTTGAAATGCATTATAGTTTCTATCCATGTATATATTTATTTATAAAGGAGGTGGGGGAGAGAAAGAGAGAGGGATGTCCTATATATAAATATGATAATGCAAAGCTAGAACAAAAAAAACCTAAGTTTCCACTACAAAACCTATGCAAATGTATAAATGAACGGTAAAGGGATAAAATAATCCAAATAGTTAAATAGATAAATGCTTTTCTCTGACACTAAGGTTGGCAGCACTGACCATCATCAGAGGATAAATCACTTTGCAGTGGCTGTGGCCAGATAGTGAAGTTCAGCGTCTGACTAGCTTAATTAGGAAGCATGTTAAAAGTTAAAGAGCAAGAGTCATGTTAATTACATGAGGTTTCTCCAGGAGCAAACCCAGGCAGTAGCTGCATCATGAGACTAAGGTAGCATTATGCCAGCCTCTTCATTAATCAACCTTGTTGCAGTGTTTGCTGGTTTGATGCACTTCTTTATACAGCAAATTGATCTAAATCCAATGGTATATTGCAGGTAGAACATTTAGATTTAATTTCCCTTGATTACTCTAACACTTAATTTCTTGGGCTACCTTCACCCATGCACTTCAGCTGTGATGCACTGCTTAGGTTTGGTCTACACTTACTTCCGCAATTTGGTGGCAGTCAATGGGAGTTACACAAAGTACGCAAAGAACTTGCGTAACGCCCATTGACTGTGCATCTCTTCTGCACGCCATCTTCACTGCACTGCACCGCTTGCAGGGGTGGATTCATAATGTCGACTTCTGGATCGACTGAGTGGGTTTTCACTGACCGCTCAGTCAATCTGGATAAGTCAATCTGACGGTGGCAACTTTGCCGCTACCAGTGTAGACATAGCCTTAGTCTGTCTACACTTATCCCAGAGGTTCTTAGCCTGGGGTTTGTAACCAGGTCATGTGGGATTGGTGACCTCCCTCTTTTTATGGCTAGACATGATGGGATGCCCAACGTTTTTTCTATTGTAACATAGGGTTGGAAAAGGTTGGGAATCACTGCTTTGGGCTTTACTGTCATTTGCCCTGCCCCCCACATGCCAAATTGTTCCTCCTCTTCTGCGGGGAGGTTCTTTATGATTAATTACAGGAGTTTGTGTTAGCTGATATTTCCATTTGTCTTTCTCTCTGTTTTTATTTCAACTTCTCTCCTTGCAAGAAACGAACTTGCCTGGAATAATCAGATATTTATAGACGCTATCAGAAGTGCAAGAATAATAACTATTGTCACATCAATATGGGAATTAAACAAGGAAAGCCCTGTCTGTGTTGATCCCAATTCCCTTCCAAATGGCATCTCTCAAAACAATCAGACATCCCCAAACATTTACATCTTAGGAGTAGAGATCTCTTGTCATATCTGTGACCTTCCTCTGATGGCCTTATAGAATCACAGAATATTAGGGTTGGAAGGGACCTCAGGAGGTCATCTACTCCAACCCCCTGCTCAAAGCAGGACTAACCTCAGCTAAATAATCCCAGTGAGGGTTTTGTCAAGCCACATTTTAAAAACCTCTAAAGATGGAGATGCCACCACCTCCCTAGGTAACCCATTCCAGTGCTTCACCACCCTCCTAGTGAAAACCTTTTTCCTAATGTCCAAGCTAGACCTCCCCCATTGCAACTTGAGACCATTGATCCTTGTTCTGTCATCTGCCACCACTGAAAATAGCCTAGCTCCATCCTTCCTAGAACCCCCTTTCAGGTAGTTAAAGGCTGCTATTGAATCCCCCCTCATTCTTCTCTTCTGCAGACTAAACAGGCCTAGTTCCTTCAGCTTCTCCTCATAAGTTTTCTGCTCCAGACCCCTAATCATTTTTGTTGCCCTCCGCTGGACTCTCTCCAACTTGTCCACATGTTTTTCATAGTGGGGGGCCCAGAACTGGACACAGTATTCCAGATGCAGCACCACCAATGCTGAATAGAGGGGAATTCCTGTGATCTGCTGGCAGTGCTCTTACTAATGCAGCCCAATATGCCATTAGCCTTCTTGGCAACGAGGGCACACTGCTGACTTATATCCAGCTTCTTATCCACTGTAACCCCCAGATCCTTTTCTGCAGAACTGCTGCCTAACTTGTTGGTCTCCAGTCTGTAGCTGTGCATGGGATTCTTCTGTCCTAAGTGCAGGACTCTGCACTTGTCCTTGCTGAACCTCATCAGATTTCTTTTGACCCAATCCTCCAATTTGTTTAGGTCTTTCTGTATCCTATCCCTCCTTGTCAGGGTATCTACCACTCCCCCTAGCTTAGTGTCATCTGCAAACTTGCTGAGGGTGCAATATACCCCATCCTCCAGATCATTAATGAAGATGTTGAACAAAACCAGCCCCAGGACCAATCCCTGGGGCACTCCACTTGTGACCGGCTGCCAGCTAGACATGGAGCCATTGATCACTACTCGTTGAGCCGTATGCTCTAGCCAGTTCTCTATCCATTTTATAGTCCATTCATCCAACCCATACTTCTTTATCTTGCTGATAAGAATACTGTGGGAGACCATATCAAAAGCTTTGCTAAAGTCAAGGTATATCATGTCCACCACTTTCCCCTCATCCACAGAGCCAGTCACCTCTTCATAGAAAGCAATCAGGTTGGTCAGGCATGACCAAAGCACCAAGAGTCATCAAATAGATAAGCCTTTCTTTGTGGCAGCAGCAGCTAGTCCATCCATAGGGATACTATATGTATCACTTCATTGCTTGCTAATTGCTTCTAACTTTGGATTACAAAACCTCCAGGGACCTCATAGAATTGCTTATAAGATAGTACCTCAGAGGCAAGACTTTGTACACCTTAAGTACCAGAATGTGCCTGAGAACAAAGGGAAGTGTGCCTTCTCTTCAGAACCAATGCAGACTGCTATATCCAAGGACTTTTAATAATTTCCCCTTGATAGTTTCAATGGCATGGACAGTGTTGTTTCCCCTGTGCCCCAAGAGCAAATTCAGAAGATGCTCATAGATTCAAGGCCAACTTGGAAATTCAAGGTGATTGGGGTGGATTGGTAAACTGGCAAGGCACAAATACAAAATGGGGATAACTGGATTGACAGCAGCACTGCTGAGAAGGGTCTGGGAGTTATGGTGGCTCACAGCCTCAACGTGAGTCAATGATGCAATGGTGTTGCAAAAAAAGCAAATGCAATTTTGGGTTGCATTAACAAAGGCAGAGCATGCAAGCCATGGAAGGTGATAGAACTGCTCTACGCTGCACTGGTTAGGCCTCAGCTGGAGTACTGTGTCCATTTGTGGTCCCCAATGTATAAAAAGGATATAGAGAAACTGGAAAGGATCCAGAGGAAAGCGACAAAGATGATGAAAGGGATGGAATGCAAGCCATCGGAGCAAAGACTGAAGGAACTGAGTATGTTTAGTTTCGAAAAGAGGAGATTAATGGATGACATAATAGTGGTCTTCAAATACTTGAAAGGCTGTCAAAAAAAGATGAAGAACAATTGTTCTCTGTTACCACAGAAAACAGGACAAGAGGCAATGGCTTCAAACCACAGAATAGCCGTTTTAGATGAAAATTCAGGAAAAACTTTCTAACTGTAAGAACAGAAGGACAATGGAACAGACTGCCTAGGTAAGTCATGGAATCTCCTTCACTGGTGGC
This sequence comes from Mesoclemmys tuberculata, assembly GCA_007922155.1. NCBI lineage: Eukaryota > Metazoa > Chordata > Testudines > Chelidae > Mesoclemmys > Mesoclemmys tuberculata. The sequence continues at coordinate 9,778,972 of ML675617.1, read as the reverse complement.
TTTCAAAAAGAGGCTGGATAGCCAGCCATCTTGGATGGTTTAGACACAACAAATCCTGCATCCTGGCAGGGGGGTTAGATTAGATGACCCTGGTGGTCCCTTCTAACCCTATTGATACCCACACAATTTAGGGCTCCAACCCCCTTTTCCTGGGCCCTGGGTATCAATAGGGCTGCAACTCCCCATACCTGGGCCTAGGGTATCAATGGCCCTCTACAGGTTAGCAGGACCTTTTCCCAGTGAAAAAGCCTTCAAACATACATTTATTATAGTTAAGAATTAATCACCAGAATACGCATGCCAAGCATCTAATGCTGACCACTCCCAATAAAGAGGACAAATGTCTCCTGATGGCCAATCAGGGTCATGTCATTGTTTGGGGCTCCAGCTTCTGCACAGTATGGTCGTGCATGATGTTAGATCCAACAGCCTGCTCTTGGGCTGCGCCCCGCAGTTAGGCTCCAACAAGGTTCTTTTCTGACCCTCATTATATAATTAAAACAAGAGTCCTTCTTATCAATACTGTACCCAATTATTTTACTCAAAGCATAGTGATACACTAATTCTAACCAATCATAACTTCTATTGGGCTAAAACAATTTTCCTAGCAGCAGCAAAACTTCATAGTTTCTACTTATCAGCAAAAGCAACTTTTAACAAGAAACTCACACAGACACCCAGTAAGAAACTTGCAGAAACTCAAGGTTAGCGTGTCCATACTCCCTTTCATTCTCATGAATCTGTGATTTCACTGTATCTATCTCTGTTAGTAATGCTGTAACTGCAGCTGGTAAATTTCTATCTGCCTAAGCCAAGGCCCAATTCTCCTGACTCTATAGTTTTGTTTACAACTTACAGAGCATACAAGATGGCTGCAGGTTATTCTAAATCCATATACAAGATGGCTGCGGGTCATGTCAAGTCCAGGCCTCTTGCAACACTATGGTTCTATGACTATTCCACACGGGCAAACTATTGCTCTTAAAAGCTACCATGTTTCACTAGAAATTCCAGAGAGTATGTGCAATTCATTATAGGTGATTCAGTGACGCATCTTTCACCTACCCTTGATAATAATGATGAGTAAGGATTTCTTCTCTTTCCTCATCTTCCACTTCACTGTTATTTATCCTCTTCATGGGCACTGCACAAAAACCCTTCATTAATGGGATTTATCTGCTCACCATGAGGGAATCAATTTTCTTTCCATTCTCCCTGTGCAACAAATCTACTGACACTATCACTTGGAAAAGGCCCTGGCTTTGTTGGACCACATGTGCCATGTAGAGCAGGACTCTGAAATAGCCTTCTCCTGATACAAAATTTTAGCGCTTTCAGTCAGATATTGATCTTTAGATATCCTGTGTGCCTAAGAGTTTTAGGACAGGAGCCCCAGCTATATCCCAAGCACTGACTAAGAATTCCAAATCTCGCAGATGGGTTTCTTTTAACAGTGTGATTTCAGTCCCCCCCGCCCCGCATTTCCATGCATGCTTGGGATCCTTGCCTTGTACAAGTGATACAAAGCCCATGATATGAATGTCGCCTATATTCTGAATGTTGCTGCCCTATGATCCATGAACCAGGACTAGAGCATGACGCTACAGGTAGTGGAAAGAATCTGCTGCAGCTATCATATCTGTGTGAGACAGCTTTGGATGGCAGCCTGAATAGTTCTAAAACCAAAGTCTCCTCTGCTTCTGGCAATGGATTTAGCTAAGCAACCTACCAGAGACAGTAACAGGGCCTACACTGCATTGTGGAACGCTAGTTTCTCCTCTTCTCAACTAGGAGTTTTCTCTGAAGACATAGCTGCCATTATATTCCCCTGAGGCCAGTCAGCTTCCCTCAGTTACATTGTACCTTTCTGGACTACCCAGCTTCTCTTCAGGAGACTATGGTTGCTGGGGATCCCCTTGACAGGCTGATTTGTTTCCAGGTTTATGTACCACGGAGCAAACTAGAGGTTCTTGTGATCCCACTTACAGTTTCTCCTCTTGGAAGTCCACTGGCAAATTCTCAGGATAATCAAAGATGTTTGTTTCCCAGTAAAGCTTCCTTCCTAGTGCTCAAGACCGGTCTGCTTCCCCTTTCAGCCATTCCCTTGTTGTACATCACTCCTTTCAGGGGGCATAGAGAGTGCTTTGCACGTATGGGTAGAGTCTTTGAACTCGTGTGGATCCTGTGGGGCAGTTCCCTACGTGCTGTTTCCAGGGCTTCCACACTAATGTACTTGCAAATGAATATGCTTTGCATGTTTCTTCCCTCTTCTGCTGACAGGGAACCTTCATTCCCCTTTTTGGCCAAACTTCCCTGGTTCTGGAAGGGAAAATTCTTTCTGTTTTTCTCTGTTACCTAGGCGTGCTCCTCCAGACCCTTGTCCTGTTCATTAACTTCTATGATTTTCACTCACAGATGCAAGAGTGAAAGACTGCTGTCTTGGAACTGAATTGGTAAATGAGTTCCAAACAATTTAATATCCAGTGGACTTGGTGTGGATACTGTGTCGAACACAGCTCCTTTATAATCAGTAAATTGATGTGTAGTATATTATTGTGTGGTATTATTCAAAAATTTTCAGAGGTCAATTTTTCAACAAATAATACTAAGAAGCAAGACCTACAACCTAACCTTAGGTATCAAAGTTTTACAAAGCAAGAGCAGCAGTTCATAAATACCGTATTACATGATATGTATACCATATTACATGGTGCCATCATTGGGGTCTAAACCACCCTGTCCTTCCCATATTGCTAAATAGAATTGTGGCCTCAGTTAGATCCATTAAAGGAGCATGAAGTCCCTTTATCGAAAAGGTTAAGAATCATTGCCATATCACCTTGTTATATAACAATACTTCCATGTGCACTCGCTCACTCGCTCTCTCATATGTCTATTGCTATAGTATCGACCAGCAAGCACACAGCACAGAGATTAAAAAAAAATATAATTCTGCTTATACTGATGATGACTTTTCTCCCATCATATTTAAATTATTCCCCAAATGGAAACGACCCTAGTGTTTGCTGATGGATTCCCTGCAGTTTGAGGTCTTCAAATCTCACTTTTGAGGATTTCAATAACTCAGTCATGGGTTCGGGGTTGTTATAAATGTGTATGGGTAGGGTTTTGTGGCCTGCCTTGTGCAGGAGGTCAGACTAGATGATCATATTGGTCCCTTCTGACCTATGAGTCTATGAGTCTTCCCTAAGGAATCTTGCCAACTTCCTCTCTTCCATCTCATAAATGTGCTCTCAAAATATCTAGATCCAAGCTCATCCTGATCTTGCCAGCCAAGGGTCCTCAGCCCACTGAAAATGACCTTCCCCAGAACACCAAAATCACTACTGTGCATGTTTTTAGTGGAACTATTTTTCAGCAGTGGGCTTCTGTTGTTATACTTCCAAAATAAATTACTGTGTCACCAGCTTTAGGGCACAAATCTGTATCTGCTGTTCTGTTCCTGAAAAATGACAAATTTTGGTTTTGTGTATGTGTGGTCATGTTAGATATATTAAAATGCATCACCAGCAGGCAGTGGCTACACCAAACACCAATGTACGGCAAGAAAAGCATAGTTTATATGCACAGCAATGAGTGGAAAGCTGCTTTAGACGCCAAATACATACTTGGCACCAAAATTATTTGGAAAGCCTTTGACATGAAAGGACCATGCTTGAGATGGGTGTATTCAGCATGTTGTTTGACTGTGCTGCATGCCCATGACTGCAAAAGAGTGTGGTTTTATGTTTGCAAAAATACACATTTCAGAAAAAAGTTGCAATGTCAGACCACAACTAACTGATTGTGGTGACTACTTGCAGTTTGAAAAGAAAAAAATTCAGACTATTCAGAGAATCTATGATGAACATCAGAAATAAATGGAATCAAATGTAACGATGCAGAGAAGATGCTAATCAGAGGGAAGGCAGCTATAGTTTATTCTGCATTCCTGCAATTATAGAAAAGATAAACCAGAGTCTGGGGGCACTTAAATAGTTCATTTCTAAAGTCTCAGACATTATTAATAAAGATTTTCCATCCTGTAAGAACCCTACACAACTGGAATCAAGAATCTTAGATAACAACTGGTTTTAGCATTTTGGGAAACCAGGTTCACCCTCCAGCCAAGATTAAAAGAACATAAAACTACTAGAATCGCTGTTGCCAATCACATTAAAGTATATTCTAATAAGAGGAAGCAGTTGACTATGACAAACAAACTGCATTTGGACAACTTCAGCGCACTGCATCCTGCCTCATTTTTATAGATAGGAGGAAGCAAATTAAATCAGCAAATATCAGGAGTTGGACATATCCATGGATTAGAAAAGATGGCACGATGCGTTTTGAACCTTGTAATGCTGTGTTATGGGTTTTTCTCTCCCTCTCCCATCTCCCCAAAAAATCCCTTTGTGTACTCAGCATAGCTCTGGCCTTTTAACTTTTAACATGCTTCTCCAATTAAGCTGTTCTGGCCCTACACTCAAATAGCTGTCTGCAGCTGCTACAAATTGATTTATCCCCAGATAATGGTTGCAGCTGATGACCAAGATGCCAAAGGGTAACTCTTTTAGTAATTTAGGATTTGGCTGGTCTAAATTTTAACTGATATTTTTTCTTTTGTTTTGCATTTTCACATATGCACAAATTTTGAAGGCTCCCTTTCCCCTCACACCTTCCAAATTCTTTGTGCTTGATTGTGTAATGATAGTGCTACTGCTGGGAGAAAGTATCTGAACACTTGACAAAGAAAAAGCCTGTCCCAGAATAGACAAAGTGTACCAGTCAACAAACGATTGTACTGAAGCCAAGAGACAGTTAAGTATTTGCTCCTGATTCAGCAAATATTGACTGGATATTTTCATATATCCCACTAACCCAATGTGAAATGGGATGAAAAAAAGCTGAGGGGATAAGCTACTGTTTCAGTAGCAAACAAGAATAGCTTCAATCATACGTTTGAGAGAGAGAGAGACGGAGCACAGCCAGTAGCGTATCTGTTTTATTTTTACAAATTAGTGTCTACATTATTCACAATTACCAGCACCTTCCAGTCAGCACGGCTATCATACTCAGTTAGTAAGCATTAGCGCCACAAACTATCGAGACGATGCTAAAATACACACTCAAACTTAGCCACTGTCCAAACTAAGACCCCGATTGAAGGATTGCCATTGAAGTCAATGGGACTTCACGTAAATAGAATGCTTTGCACCCTGTGGTTCACACCATGCTGATTAAACCCAGTAGTTGCTTAGCAGAGTTTCCCTCAGAACTACATTATAACCACTAAAATCATGCTTTAGGCCCTGTCCTCACAATGAACTGAATCTTATTTCCTGAAGTGGTTTTAAACACAGTTTACAACCACCATTCATTAAAAGTGGTTTTCATGCAGTTTTAGCTGACTATGCGTCAGACCCACCACATCACCTATTACTTATGCTTATGACATCAGTGATCTCAGCTTCCTGCTGCAGAATCTACCCCCCCCCAGCTGTAGCTAATAGTGATTAAACTAAGAGATTGGCCCACAGCTTCGCTTTCTCTAGAGAGAACCTGGTAGTGAAGTTATTCTTGGGTTACTTAGAATCTGTTTTTGTTTGTTTTTTTGGGAAAACAATAAAGAACAGTGAAAAAGGGCTTTAGGAATATGCCCTATTTAAAACTAGGAATGGATTGAAAGGGGTGGAGTCAAGTGTTAGGTTTGCCTTTGCGTGTAGAGATTTCCACACATTATTATGGATTATTATTGATTAATAAAGGTTATCACAGCAGTGCCTATGGGCCACCAAGAATGGGGTCCCACTGTGCTACAAACACAGAGTAGCGGATAGTTCCCCCTCAAAAAGAGCTTACAATCTAAATAGATGAGGCTGACACAGGGTGAGGAAAGGGTAGAACACATGAGCAGAGTGAACCACTGTGGGTATGTCTACACTGCAATTAGACACCCACGGCTGGCCCGTGCTGGCTGCCTCAGGCTAAGGGGCTGTTTAATTGCAGTGTAGGGGTTTGGGCTCATGCTACAGCCCAGGCTCTAGGACTCTCCCACCTCGCAGGGAATGAAATGGAACAGCCTCTTAGCCTGAGCCCCAGGAGTATGAATCAACTGGCACAGGCCAGCCACAGATTTTTAATTGCAGTGTAGACATACCATTAGAGGCTGATGAAGTTAATGGAAGCCAGTGGCCAATGGATCAGGCCCTTAGACAATGAAATGACTCAAGGGAGATGAGGCTACAGGAACAGATTCACAATTTTAATACATGCATTTTATAGATTCTAAGACCAGAAGAGACCACTGTGATCACCTAGTCTAACCTCCTGGCACAGGCCATAGAATTTCCCCAACATAATTTCTAGAGCAGATCTTTTAGGAAAACATCTAATCGTGATATAAAAATTGTCTGTGACGGAGAATACATCATGACCCTTGATAAATTGTTCCAATGGTTAATTACTTTCACTGTTAAAAATGTATGCCTTATTTTTTCCAGTCCAAATTTGTCTAATTTCAACTTCCAGCCACTGGATCATGTTATACTCTTCTCTGCAAGATTGAAGAGACCATTATTAAATATTTGTTTTCGTGTAGGCACTTGTAGACTATAATCAAATCACCCCTTAACCTTCTCTTTATTAAGCTAAAGAGATTTTGCTCCTTGGGTCAATCACTACAAAGCATGTTTTCTAATCCTTTAATCATTTTTGTGCCTCTTCTCTGAAACCTCTCCAATGTATCAATACCCTTCTTGAATTGCAACACCAGAACTGGACGCAGTATTCCAGTAGAGTTCACACCGGGCTCAAATACAGACGTAAAATAACGATTCCTCCTCTACTCAAGCTTCCCCTCTTTATGTATCCAAGGACTGCATTAGCTCATTTGGCCATAGTGTCACATTAGGAGCTCATGTTCAGCTAATTACCCACCACGACCCTCAAATGTTTTTCAGAGCCACTGCTTCCCAGGAGAGAGTCCTGTAAGCATGGCTTACATTCTTTGTTCCCAGATGTATATATTTACATTTAGTCATATTAAAACACATATTGTTTGCTTCTGCTCAGTTTACCAAGCAATCTAGATCGCTCTGAATCAGTGACCTGGCTTTGGCTATGTCTATACTACAGACCTTACACTGACACAGTCTCCCGGCGACATAGCACTGTTCACACCGGCGCTTTTGTCGATGAAACATAAGTCCATCAGGGGGTTGGTTTTTTCATGCCCCTGACCTGACAAACATTTTACCGACAAAAGTGCTAGTTAAACAAAGCCACAATTTTATGTTTTCTTCTTGGTCATTGATAAAAATGTTAAATAGCATAGGTCCAAGAACCAATCTCTGCAGGAATCCATGCTAAATAGACTCACTCATTGATGATTCCGCATGTACAGTTACATTCTGAGACCTATCAGTTATCTAATTTTTAATACATTTAATGTGTGCCATGTTAATTTTATATTTTTCTAGTTTTATCATCAAAATGTTGTGTGTTATCAAGTCAAACACCTTACAGTGGTCTAAGTACATTACAGCAATGATATTACCTTTATCAACCAAACTTGTAATCTCATCAAAAAGAGAGATCAATTTAGTTTGACAAGCTCTATTTTCCATAAAACTACATTGATTTGCATTAGCTAAATTACCCTCCTTTCATTCTTTATAATTAAGTCCCATATCAGCCACTCCATTATCTTGCCTGGGATTGATGTCAGGTTGACAGGCCTATAATTACCCATATTATCCCATTTAAATATTGGCACAACATTAGCTTCCTTCCATTCTTATGGAACTTCCCCAGTGCGCTCCAAGACTTATTGAAAATCAACATTAACATTCCAGTGAGCTTCTGAGCCAACTCTTTTAAAACTCTTGGATGCAAGTTATCTGGACCTGCTGATTTAAAAATGTCTAACTTTAGAAACTACTGTTTAATATCCTCCAGAGACACTAGTGGAATACAAAGAGTGTTATCACTATATGATGAGACGATATTATCTGTTTTTTCCCCAAATACAGAACAGAAATAGTTATTGAACACCTCTTCCTTGTCTGCAATATCATTTCCATCTACTAATGAATCAATACCATTTTTGTGATTCTTTTGTTCCTAATGTATTGTAAAAAACTCTTTGTTGTCCTTAACTCTGCTGGCAATAGATTTCTCTTTGTATCTCTTGTTTTCCCTTATCAGTTTTCTATAATTCCTAACTTCTGATTTATATTCATTCCTCTGAGCTTCCCCTTTCTTCTATTTGATATATATTATTACTATTTACAGCTATCTTCACTTTCTCTCTAAATCAGTTTGATTTTTTAACTAGCACAGCCTTCTTCCTCAGTTGTGGGATTGGGCCTTTTGGAGCAACTAGTAAGGTGTTCTTAAATGATTCCCTATTATTATTCACATTTGTCTGATTAAATTCTGCCTCCCAGCTGATCTGGTTCATAATTGTTTTCATCTTTATTAAATTGGCCCTATTAAAGAACCAAGTATATATATGATTGGTCTAGACTTCATTCTGCTTGCACATTTTAAATGTGATCAAGTTATGCTCCCCTGTACCTACACTATTATTAACTTTTACTTAGGTGATGAGTTCCTCTTCATTTGTTAGGACGAGGTCCAATATAGAATTCCACTGTGTTGGCTGCAACATTTTTTGAATTAGGAAATTGTCATCTATTACGTTTAGAAATTCCACTGATGTTTTGGTACTGACAGCATGAGACTTCCAGCATATGACACTCAAACTGATGTCCCCCATGATCAAACCTTTATTCCCTACACATTATAGATAGATATGGAAGGAGGTGGTCACCCTGCTCCGTAGTGTGATTTGGTGGTCTGTAGCAGACACCAGTTAGTACCCCGTTTTGTGCTTCCATCTTGTGCTTTATCTATGAGACAGCGATCCATAAGCATTCAAGATTATTTTCTTCTGAGTTATCAATGACTTGGAAAGAGGTATTGCCATATTTAACGTAGTGTGCCATTCCCGCCCACTTGGTCCTTCCTAAACAGATATTGCCATATTTAACATAGTGTACCATTCCCGCCCACTTGGTCCTTCCTAAACAGGTATTGCCATATTTAACGTAGTGTGCCATTCCCGCCCACTTGGTCCGTCCTAAACAGGTATTGCCATATTTAACGTAGTGTGCCATTCCCGCCCACTTGGTCCTTCCTAAACATCTTATAATTACTGATTTTTACAGTGCAATCATGCGAATCATCCCACCAGGTTTCAGTAATACCAAGTAGATCAAATTTATGCTCATAAATTAGCAGTTCTAATTCCTCTTGTTTGTTATCCAGGCTCCTTGTATTAGTGTACAAACAATTCAAGAATTTCTTCTTGTAGGCATAGATCTGGCTGGGCATGAGTAAACTTGACTATAGCTTGGTATGAGTGCAAGTTTAAGTTGTAAACAAAGGTGTGACAGGCAGCCTGATTTGAGTGCAAGGTTAAACTGTAAACAAGGCTGGAAGAGGCTGTGTGCTGGTGACAGTATTTTCGGGCTAGTTAAGATAAATGGGAACACCCTGAACTGATAAGCTTGAAATGTAGATAGGGTGAGGACATAAGCAATTGGTCCTTACACAGACTTCAAAGTGAATGGTCCTTGCATGATCCACAAGATGTCCAAACCAATTAGATTAAAGAAATATAGATATTAGTAGCTAGGAAAAAATAGGTGTGTGACATGATTTGGAATTGTGATATCACCCTATACATAAACCCCCTTTGTCTGGGCCTGGCCAGCAAGGCCATAGGGCTGTTACATGCCTAATAAAATAATCTGAGTGATGAGCTAGAGTCAAACTGAGTTTTGGATCCAGAGAACTGGATGAAGTGTTCTCTTAGAACTGCACAAGATGTTATGGATAAGCCAAGCAGAAACGACCTTGGAGGGAATCCCAACACTTCTCTTCATGTCTTGTGGTTTCTTGATTCATTTTGTTCTCAGCCTCTCAATTTTGTGCTGAGTGCTCAGTCCTTTCCTCTTTTTACCCTCCCTTATTGCTAATAGTTTAACGAATGTAGGTGAGACTTTTAAAATTACTTGAGAGCTGCGAAGACCCTGTTATTGCAGCCAATGGGGCACTCAATGGGAATCAAGAGTCCTGGGTTCTCTTCCCAGCTCTGATACTCGCCGGCTGTCTGACCTGGGGCAAGTCGCTCCTTTTTTCTGCTTGTTTCCTGCCCACCCTGTGTCTCTCTTGTCTGCTTAGATAGTAAATTCTTCAAAGCAGGGACTAGCCCTCACAAAGTACAAAGGAATTCCAATCTCCGTGAGGGCTAGAATAAAACAAATAAATAATAATGATAATAATAGCTTCCAAAATAGCTGGTCTCTATTAAGGACAGACCTATTCTCCAAATCTAAAATGTCAAGAGCAAAGTTGTAAATTATCAATTTTTAACTGCATTCTTTAATGAGGAGATAATTGTTCTATGAAAGGCATGCTACTGACTATTAAATACAAATCTTTAGCTGCTGTAAATTGGTGACCCATGATCATTTATATTAGCTGAGGATATAACCCAAAATATTTATTCCCCGATGTAAACACTGAATACTTCAGGTCTCTCTAATGGCTCCCAATTTCTCTTGTCTGACTCATTTTAAAATATAGACTGAATTCAGCCATATTTCAATACCGAATTTGTTCCTTGAGAAATGATTTCCTTTAAAATTGCTGCTATGATATGATAAAAGTACAAAATGTCTGAGAGGGGTGTTTTTGGGTTTTGTTTTTTGCTTTCTTGTGAGAGTGGAGGGGAGGTAATCAGACAACATATACTGGATAAACTAAAATAGTAGTTACATAACATCTGTAGGCTTCTTAATTAATTCAGTTCCATTCAGCATTTACAATCTTCTTTAGAATCCAACTCATATTTAGACAGAGAAAAATAAATTATTTCCAGTACAAAAAAAATGCATCAATTCCTAATTTGCACACTGGTGAATTTCTAACAAGGCAGGAAAAAAATAATTCCGGGTTGGTATTTATTTCCTGAATATATATATTTTTTTTTAAAAAACACTTTTAACTGAAGCTTCTGAACATATTAATGAACAGAAAGGTACACAAGGCAAGATTTTTAAAAAAGCAAAATAGCATCCACAATGATAGATTCAGAGGAGAGAGAGAATAATTCTGCAAAGGGATGTATAATGAAATATTTGATGCCGTATGTATAAAACTGAATGTTTTAATGAAAAATGCTTTTAAAATGAAGGTTCAGATACAAATCATTAGCCTTATAGTCAAGACTAATATGTATTATAATGCTAGAATTGATATTATTACACATGAATACTAATGGTCTATAATTGACAAATAGCCTATTCGGAAGGGGGAGGAGAGAGGAAATTAACAAATATTTAGAAAAGGACATTTCCTGAGTTTTATGGTACCTTTTGGGTTTCCTGATAGGATTTGCAGAGGCAGTTTCTAAAACAAAGAAGCTGCTATGCAAACCAGACTGTATTCGAATGTATTGAGAAATATGATTAAGAAAACTGGGAAATTAACAACTAGATTTCTACAGGTCATGTGAAGATTTCTTAGCAATATCTTCGGCAGGGAGTTAGTCCAGTTGATAAAATAACAGTGCTGTAAGCAGGGCCCGCCCTAGACCAAATGGCGCCCCCCCACCCATTTGTTAAACTTTTGAATACCTTATATCTTATTCAGCATTTGTAACCCATTTCATGACTTTGATGCACGATTTGCATGCATGATTTATCCATGTCATATAGGACAGAACATTTGCATGCTAGGATCTATAAATCTGCATTCAACAACAAAAACAGCCCCCCAAGCCCAACGCCCCTGGCAGACGCCTGCCCCTAAATCTGGCCGTCTGTGAGAACGTTGGCAGATCGAGTGGGGACATTGCTGTGTGTTCCTTTACATGTTGTAATAATCATGGCAAAACACTTTCCCATTTAAAACTGGTATCTCAACTAAGGATGAGAGGATCAAGAAGCCCTGAACTTCATAGGTCTCTCTTATTTAATTTTATTTTAATAAATGTGGAGATGGGAGGGGGAGTAAAATTTTTTCGTGGTGAGGAAGTTCACATATTAAGCTTTCTGAGTATTATTTAATGGGAACCAAAATTACAGAAACAGGAAGGATGTTACAATACAAAATGAAACAAAACAACTGCCCTAATTTTTGCTTGAAAATCAGAAAGGACTGACAATCGTTCAAGGAAAGAATATGTGGGCAAAACTTGGCAACTACAAGTCCTGAACTCTTTAATATATTTGATCATTGATTTACCTGCTGTCTGAATTTGTGAAGATCATATAAGATAGATTCCTCTGTTATTTATTTTACATTCAATTCATGCAACATAAGCAATTCTATCATTAAACTAGCTCTGTTTCTCTTCATCCTTCCGTGTGTGCTTCTTTAGTACCAAACATATATGCACATGTGTAGCATCACCTTAAAAGACTGATAGGATCTGATATGTGTCTTTTTGCAGAATGGAGTCTTCATGGTCATGAGGGAATGGATGTGTAATGCTGTGCTGATACCAGACAAGTAATATAATGTGGTGCTGTTAGGAACATTATTCATAGTTGATGAACACATACCTTTGCTAGTGAAACACATACATTCCAGAAAGAAATGCATAGATCATTTGCTGAAGCACATTTATTATAACAAAATGTGTACCTCAACTAATGAAACACATAGATCATATAACAAAATGATTATGCATATACTGGGCAGGCTTAACCATTTGTAGAATTATTTTTTAACCAACTATTTTGGTTAGGAGAATGAATGTGATTTTATGTGTCTCTGGACTATTAGTCCAAGAATGGTTGCCATCTCAAAGTATAATGACAGTTAATTCCCACAAAATAGCAAATGGAGTTACCACCCTCTTGCTGATCACCTATTCAATATAAATACTAGTACATCACCTCTCATCAGAGAAGCTGAATATATGTTGAAACCAATTCTTTGCTTGCCTTAGATTAATTCCGTTAGTGTTAGTGGGCACTGCATCTGGCGTATTTGCTAGTTGAAAATTAAGCCTTTGTAGTCTGATACATTTTTGACACTTTCACTAGCCCCACTTGAGCCCATCTGCTGTATCCTTGTCCTTACCAGCTCCAGCTGGAAATAGCATATGAGTCAGTACTTCTCCAGGGTCAGCAATAAACTATCAATTTCCACTATATAAATTCAGTTAGCTCTGGCTTTCTATTGCCCTGAGGAACGGAATGGGTCAAACACTTTGTTTATGACAAAGGAATCCCTTAGTACACCAAGCTCCAACCATAACCCTAACTCAGCAATGTTGGGAATGGATGTGAATTCCAGGCTCATGTTTTAGCACTAACATAATTCACACACGCAGACAGTCATACTGGAAATAACTTCATGTGGAAGTCACCTGACTTGTTCCATTATACAGAGTGTTTCCATCAGCTTCAGAAAGATTGGCGCCTTTCATGGCTGCATACATTTGATTAACAATAACAAAGATGTATTTTGAAAAATTACTATAAATTTGCATTTTACAGGATTGATTTCTGTTCTGTTGTGTAGTGTATCTCATTGTACTGAAAACACTGGGAAAAGGGGTTAAAAAAAAGCCAATTAGTGTTGAGAGAGTAATGAACAAAAGAATAGGTCCAAAAAAAAAAAAGTGTGTGAAGAATCCAGTGTAAAAATGATTGTACTCAAGATCCTGTTCCCCTTTTTCATGAATTCTAGTGGCTTCCAATGGTACAGAGTATTGATTTGAATTTTTTTCATTTTCAGTTTTAATTACTTAGCTGCATCTGCAATCCAGAACGTCTCTGATTTCATTTCAAGATAACATCCTGAATGTTGCACCACCAGCAGCATTCCTGTGCACGCTGTTCATGGGAAATAAACAGCTCTTCACAGACTAAGCCTTCCTACTCTTGGCATTTAGCAGCAAGGCCTTTCCATCTTCCTTGCATGTCAGCAAGTTTTGGAGCACCTTTCCTGTACAATACTAACTGCATCAGCCCTGCTGGAGATTTTTTATCTTACTTGCAAACTTATGTTTTTTAACAGTTTTTTTAATGTACAATCACAGTTGTTTAAGTCTGCAGAAGAGCTTTTTTTAGTGCTTATTGTGCTTAACTGTCCTCGTTGTGGTCCTTTTTGACAGAAGATGCTGCTTAAATACACATGGGTTGGACTGGGTGTTTGTGAGTGTATCTCACCGACATACAGCACTTTTTTTCTTAAGTTTATAGAGGCTCGTTTCATTATGTGATGAACCTTTCTGTGAACCTAGGTTTTCACTATATAATTTATGTTTCCAGACACAATGGAACAGCATAATCTTATGATGCATGTTCTTGATTTATAATCTGATCATTTCAGTATAATGCATGTTTTTCTACATGATTTATGTACTGTCCCCCATGATGTATGTGTTTCACTCAATGATATATGTATTCATTAGTGATGTATGATACTCCTGATGGCACCTTCCCTGGAAAGAAGGTGGGCCACCCCAGCCTGAGGCCAAGTCCTGAGGTTAATTGCAATCAATTCACCTTCCATGCAATTACACTTTCATTTGCACATGCCTGTGAAGTGAGCATGCTTAACGTGATATCAGCAGGGAAGCAAATGTGCCTTTTTCCCCCTTAGAACCAATAAAGCAAGCCATGGCATTAGGGGGAGGGCTTAGCTCTCTCCTTTTTAACGTTTTCATTGAAAAGACGGTGAGAATAATTAACTGTATCCCCATTGGACTGCTTAGCACAGGTCTGATTATAATGTGTTCTCAGAACATTACCCCAAATGCTGGTAAAGACAATGAGAAGGCAATAAATGCATTTGGATTTTAAATGAACATCTTTTAACATAATAAATGCATGGAAGACCAACTGATACTTTATGGAAAACTTTGCAAAAACTTGCACTTTACAGCCATCTCCTCTCATATATATATTCTTCACCATTACTCTCCCTTTAAAAAAAAATTGCTGAAGGCATTTACATAAAAGAGGATCCTGAGTTCATCAGATCTTTCAACCCATCATTTTCCCACCTGCAATCATAATCCTTTTTGATGACATCATAATTAGTTGCTGCTGAGAAGATTGTGATGTCAGAT
>ML675617.1:9667796-9763412 GCA_007922155.1 Mesoclemmys tuberculata | reverse complement strand
AGATTCAGACTTAAGATAAATTCCACTTCCTGATAAAAGGGGGTCCTAATTCTTCTCTGCTTTGGAATAGAGAGAAGGTGGAGAGTGTGTGTGTGTGTGTGTGTGTGTGTGTGTGTGTGTGTGTGTGTGTGTGTGTGTGTGTGTGTGTGTGTGTGTGTGTGAAGGCTCAAATCCACTTTCTTTGCATATACATATGCAAGAACATTACAGGTGCATTGCCAACTCCAAAAATCCTCAGTTCTTACACAGGCAAAATTCTATTGAAGTCAGAACTGGGCAAGGGTATCAGGATCTGACCCATAAAATGCTTGGATAGGATCTTCCCAATGTCCCTGTGGCATAAGGTTTGAGTAAATGTACACAACGTGGTCTGCATTTGTTCATCTCCAGTACCACCATCCCTAAATCGAGGATGCAAAGCACATGATGTGCAGGACAACATGTTAGGGGAAGGTGGAAGAACTTCTATCTCCCTCTGATTGGACAGCACTCTGCGGCTCTCTTACACCCCTTTATGCAAACAAATATTTGCCATTTTTTAATTCCAGGATGAGAAATGCCAGGATTTTGTTCTGCACGGGAAAGAACTGGTCATTTCTGAAACATGCAGGATTGAGATCTAATATGCTAAAAATAAAAAAAGCCAAAACCTGACCTTTTTACAGTACAAACCATGTGCACTACAAGCTTGATATTTTAAAAAACAATTGTATAAAGGAACAGGACATTTCAGGTGATTGGTGATGGGATACATATCCTTTGAACTGTAGGCCAAGATGTTAATCTGGCCAAGGTTCCTTTTAACTCAAAGTTACCATCTGATGGCTGGTGACTTACAGTATCTTTAACATTATGTGCTCCAGTTGCTCATGCAGGACCCTGGAGATTTATGTTAGTTTCAGCACCCTGCTTCTAGCCACCATTTTAGATTTGCTCCATATTAGCAGGGACTCTCTGTAGACACATCTGAGAACTTAAAAGCTTTGTTTTTGTTTAAAAAGCAGATTAGTGGATTTTTCAACTTTAGAAACGGCTGCCAGAGACTCTCTCTTCAAAGGAGCAAATCCAAAGTGGTGACTGTGAGTGAGTCCCTATCCCCACTTTCAAAGGTTTAAGAGTTTTGTTTCAGTGGAAAAGGCACAAGCAATGTTCATACCCGCATTGCCAAGCAAGCACAAAGCTTTTCAGCCTTTAAATAGGGTTGTGCAGACTGACCACCACCATATTATACTTGTTTCTGAGGACACACATGGACATTTTTAAAGGCTTGAAAGCATGTCAGGGATTAGAGAAACATAGCCAAGACGGCAGGCATTTTCTGAGCCCTGGAAAGCCATGCTGTCTACTCAGAAAGTCTATTACCATTGGAACAAATTCTGGCATGGGATGTGAAACGAATTTGTGATCTTGGGTTAGATTTGAAGAGACATTTGTCCATATTTAAAAAAACCTCACCATCATTTATTTATTTAAATATATCTAAGAAAGCAGCCATCCAGTTTTCAGGACCACTTTTACAATAAAACATACCCACACAAACACACAGTAAGCTGCTTTGTTTGCCCACCAGGCACACAAACTAATACTTTTTAAAAAATATGACATTAAAAAATACATGTGGGTTGGACTGCATTTTTCCTGGAATCTGTGGGTTGTTTCACTGAATGATCTAAAACTCAATGCTGCAGACTTTAAGACAATTCCTAGCTATTAGAGATTAGGATGAGACATAAAAGTATTCCACATCTCTCTACTGCAGGACATCTTGCACCTCCCTCTGATGCATCTGGTACTGGCCACTGTTGGAGATAATATGCTGGACTAGCTGGACCACAGGGGTGATCCAGTGGGCACTTTCTATGTTCCTATATCCCAATATATCCCTCAACCCACCTACTCTCCAAAGGCCTGAGAGAAAAAAGATAGGCTTTACAACGTATCTAGAAAACTAACAAAAGAGCACAGAGCAAAGCAAGTTCTAGATGGACTTTCACAGAGAATGTCCTGTCATCAACTCTTTTGTGTTTAAACTGCACCAATGCTAATCATGACTATGGAGAGATCTTGCAGTGAGAGAGAAGATCTCTCTGAGATAATGAGGTCCCAAACCATTTAGGGGTTTTATAGGTTAATAATCAATGTCTTGACTTCACCTTGTAACTAGCAGGCAACTAGTGCAGAGCACCAGCGTGAGGAGCTCTGGTTCTCTAAGACATAGTTTCTCAACCTGTGGTATGCATATCCCTGGGGGTACGTGAGACACAGGCAGTGGGTACGTGGTGAAAAACCCAGTGAAGGGAGGTGAGCGGCGGCCGCCAACTTCTAGGGAAGTCAGGTGGCAGCCGCTTGCTTCCTGCCCCATCCCAGCTCCCAGCTGGGAGGCAGGCGGCCCACATAGTGATTTGCCTCAGGCCCACACCCCCCTAGGAACAGCCATGAGGAGCGCTGCTATCCACTCTGGTGGACCACTTGTGCGTGCTCGTACCTCACAAGTTCCCGCCTGCGTGAGGAGAACACCATGTGACCTCGCCACCAGGACATAGTGATTGACTGGCATTGACCATTGCTCCTATATGGAGGAAAGGGAGGAGGACGAAGAGGAGAAACAGCAGGGTGTTTTGTGATCTGCCACAGCCACACAGCACTGCAGAACTCAGAACTCTCCTGTTTTACAAGAAATATAGTCGTCCAGCAGTAAAAGAAAAAAAAGATTGTATTTCTCAGAGTGGAAAATTGGGTGTTGGGGTACTTATTAAAATTATCAGAAGTTAGGGGGTACTTGCTAAAGGTTGAGAAACACTGCGCTAAGAAGCAGACAGCCACATTCTGCACTACAGAGTCATACATTCCGAGGCCAGAAGGGACCGTTGTGATCATCTGGTCTGAGTTCCTGTGAGAAAGGAATGGATTACTATGGCTAGGTCTGCACCTGCAATAAAGAGTCTCCATCGTCTTGCCATGGAATGAAGTGTTCTTGGCACAGCGGCTATTGGTACGTCCAGCAGCAGTTTAGGATTTAACAAGTCACATAAATTGCCAATCTGTGTTACGTATGGCAGCCACACTTCTTCAGTCTGGTGTGTAATAGAATCCTTGTCACTTCTTCCAGTTGCTTCCTGAATTCTACCTCCATTACCTCAGACTTGTCTGGATGGTGACAGCTCAACCACCAGACAAGGCTCAATTTCATAGGCTTTGTTCACACTAGAGAAGTTAACTACTAGTAATTGTACGAGTGGGATAGCACTGGTATAATGCTCATGGGCCTCTATCCATGCTATTTTGGTTTCAGTTATGCCCTGTGTTCACAGTAACACAGGGGTGTGCCCAGGAATAAAAACGTGACTGCTTTTGGGTGCGGGGAGCACTGTCCCAGGAGCTGGCTCTCTCCCCCACCCCTCACCACAGCCACAGGGCTCAAGGAGCTGGCTCTCTCCCCAGCAGCCAGTTGGTGCCAGCTTCCAGCCTGGCCCTGAGGCCGGAGTAGTTCTGTGCCCCACCGATTATTGGGCAGGCTTCAGCTCCTGCTTGCCCCCCCTTGTGCATGCCCCTGAGCTAACACGGTACCACACTGTTGCAGTTTCAATGCCTCTGGATACCTATGCCACAGTTCCAGGCACATACCTCTCAGTCAGTGATTTCCATATTATGAAAAATGAAATAATCCACTAGGGACTCCTGTAATACACCCCTTTTCCCCTGGAGAATTCTCATAAATCTTCTTGAAACTGGTGCCAATTTTTAGCCCTTTTCTCAAAATAGAGGCCAGGTGAACTAAGTTTTCACTCAACATTCAGCAGGAATATTTTCGGACAGGTCCTTTGGAAAGCAGTTAGTTGTGAGGCTGCTGAATCTGCTATGGTGAAGTAGTGGAGGATGCACTGGATGAGCAGTTCTGCTCATGCACTCACTGATTCTCAAGTAGATAGGTGCACACTGTATTTGTGAATGATCTGAAGTGGGGGAAGTACTGATTCTAAGACCACACAACAACCACATATTGGGGGGACTGAGCTGTTCTCAAAACCTGGACAAGCAGCAGTTATATCATTTCATAATTGGAAAGGCAACTTCTCTGGACTTCAGAGGTGAATTAGTCCTGTAGCATCAGACCATGAAGATGAAAGTGTTGATGGTCTTGTGCAAGCTGGTTTCCCTGGATAGGTACTGCTCAGCTGAGCACGAGTTTGGGCCAAGGAAGTCAATGATGGTGCTGCTAGGGTGGAGGTTTGGAAGGCAATACATAGTTTATTGTAGGAGTGTTAAATCAAGATGGCCAATGTACCAATGAACACTGAGGGAGTTAAGCAGTTGGAGTTCCTGAAATATATTGGAACCACTGATGGAACCAATGTGCTCATTCTGTGTCCCACACACTCAATATGCCCAGGAGGACATTAACAGAAAGGGACACAACAGCAGTGATGCACGCTTTAGTAGATTGCCATGGAAGGTTCATGGACATGGACAGAGGTAGCTAGACAAAAGCATGATGCTAAGGTTTTCTAAAACGCTGAACTTTTTGAGAATATGCAAATTAGAACACTATTCCCATCCAACACCATGGACGTTGATGGTGTTCCTGTTCCCAACTTTGTCATGGCTGATGAAATCTTTTCCTGACTGCACAAATCCAGAGAGATGCAGATTCATTTAGATGCTCAGCAAGGACAGGATGATAAGGGAGTGTGCATTTGGGAAATTAAAGGCAAGAGAGAGTTGCCTTTTGGGGGCCCCCAATGATAGTTCACTAACTAACATAGCAATTGTCATATTTGCTTGCTGCATTTTTTAAAGATGAAGTTTTCAATGATCAATGGAGTACAGCTAGACTGACATCAGTCTATGCATAAGCAGCCAAACCCAGATCTGTACATGAGGCTGTTAGCACAATTTACAGTTCAAATTAGGAATTCTCTCTGCACACATTTTCTAGCTGATCATAGGAAACTAGTTGTAAAGCAGCAAAATGAATATAACTTGTAATCTATAGAATATGTCATTTAATGCTGAGTTTCAGTTTTTATGTGTTAATTATCCATTTCTCTTTCTTGCTATGCTGAGGAAGTTTATGGAATACTATTGTAGTACTGAACTTTCTAGGTGGTAGAATTATACTTGGAATGGATTCATGTTTTTATGGAGGAGACAACCAATGTTACTTTGGCATTAAAAATCATACTGTTAATGTGGAAAGTACAGAGCCTTTGTTTTCAAGAATAAATGTTGTTACACCCAAAGAAGCTGCAGGCCAGCTGTAACAAAAAAATGTAACACACAAGAGCAGAGCCAATATGGATATTCTCTGACAACTGCAACAAGCGCACCTTGCTAGGTATACATTTTCCTCTCCATGCTCTTACACGTGGCAAGAATTTGTGAGTGGGAGGTAATGACTGGGATATTACAAGAGAACTAATCCAAGAATATCAAGCAGGGTTTAGCAGCTGCCTCTTGTGCTAGAGGCAGAGCAAACGGAGTAGCAATTTAAAGGCAAGGGGCCAGAGGGGACCAACAGAGCAAGGGGAGATGTAGACAATTCCATCCTCATATGTGGATCTATCTACTCTTTTAGAAACCCTAACAATGGCATTTGTAAGAACCTGGAAACTTTTTCCAGCCCCCAAGTTTGCAACATCAGCCCATTAAGTATATTTTACAATAAGTGGCACAGCTGCCATAGAAAGCCCTTCATCCTATGATTCCCACCTTCTTCTACTGCCATCCCAACCTGGTTAATGTCTCTGCAACTATGCTATAATCCTGCATCCCCCAAAAGAGACCCTGGCAATAAAATGGTTATCTTCTGGTCTGGCTCCTCATCTCCGTGATCTTTCCACTTCATAGAGCCACTGTTTTTCTTCCCTCCACATCCCTCATGATTGAGCTGCAGGGCACTTATTTGCTGTCTAGTTGCAGGCTGGCTGGAGCAACACAACCTGAAGACTGAACCCAGCTCACTGTAAAATGGTCAAGTTTTTCTTATGGACCAATTGTTGTCCTAGGCCTTTAATAAACTCTCAGTCCTTTTATCTTCTCACAGCACTTCTTACTGCTTCTGGTGATGTCAGCCCTTGCCATTTGAACAGTCACTAATATAATCCTCTGTTTGATTCTGGTTTAGTTTGAGTTTGAACAAAGGTTATTGGCCAAACCTTTCAAAAATGGGTGTCTCAAGATAGGCTTCTAAAACCACCTTTAAGCACCAAAATAAATTAACTAATTTTCAAAAGTGCTGACCACCAAACAATTGTCATTCAGGAATAAGTGGAGGAGAAAGGCAGGTGTGAAACCTCAGGCTACATCTAAACTACAGTGCCTATGCCAACATAGCTGTCGGAGTTTTTCTGTCAGTGTAGGAACATAGGAGGAAAACAGGTGTGGAGGAGGAAAGCAAGTGTGAAATCTCTAGCAATGTCTACAATACAGACCATATGAGGGCATAGCTAATTCAGAGTTTTTCTGTCAGTGTAGGAACACCACCTCCCCCAAACATTAGCCACACTGACAGAAGCACTCTTCCTTCAACATAGCTGCGTCTACACTGGGGTTTTTTTCAGCATAGCTTTGTTGGTCAAAGGTGTGGTTTTTCACACCCCAGACTGACATCGCTATGTTGATGTAACTTTTAAATGTAGACAAACCCTCAGTGTCAGTGACAGCAGGGATGGAAGAGGGAGGGAAGGAGGCAGGCAGGGGAAAATGGCAAGGTGGGTGAAAAGGTCATGATCACATCAAATATCTATCTTCTCTTTAGGCAACACTCTGTGTGGAGAGAAAAGAGAGTGCTAGGGATTTAAGAAGGGAGTCAAAGATAGCATATAGGTGAATGGGACTGTCAGTGTGGGATTTAATGAGGGAGGAGAAATAGAATTCTTCGGCTAGAAAGATGGCAGAAAGGAGGAAAGAGAATGAATTTGTAGTGGAGGAAGTCTGTGTGGTCAAAGGATTTTCTTCAGAGGTGCTACCTAATGCAGGATCAGGTGGTGAGGAAGTGGACTTTAACAGGTGCCATGCATCCCACCATACCAGGTACCTTAATTAATACATCACATAACAATTAGTCAATAAAAGATCGCATGCATGTAGTAGATCTCATCTCAAAGGATTCTAACAAGTTTAGCAGATTTGTTACCTGAGCACCACTGAAATACAACTCTCTCTGAAGGCTAGCAGCCAGACGACTAACAGTGTAAATATGCAGCAAGGGAAGATTTTGGCCAAGAACATGGAGTCAATTAGGAAAGGTGCCATGCAAGGGTCCCTTAAAGTCCGTGCACAGCAGGAGCTTGTATTTTAAAGCCAAGTCCCAAAGGCCCCACAGCCGTAAATTGCTTTAATATCCGGCTGTATTCTCCCTGGAAGGATGGGCCAGGAGGAAAGTGTCAGCCTCAAAGCAGCTTGCCTGTCTTTTAGACCTTGTCCCGCAGCTCCAAAGAGCTCAGCCTTATCAGGAGGGGGGTGGGGGGAGTAAAAGGATATCTGAGAAGGAAAAAAGGGGGGTGCAACACGTTTGCTGGGACTTTCCGCTTTAGGTGGCGTGGCCCATCACCGCCCAGGCAGCGGGTGGGCAGGGGAGGGAGGGCGCTCTCCTGGCAGCCGGGCGCGCTGCCAGCCCTTTCCCATTAGCCCAGCGCATCAGTGAAGCGACGCAAGGTGTCGCCCCTTATCGTGCACGTTTTGCAGGGCTGCCGGCGGCTGCCGCTCCTTTTCCCAGGGAGCGGGCGGCGGGAGGGGAAGGCAGGCAGGGCTCACCCGGCCACCCTCCCCCTGGGGCTTTGTCTGCAGCGGAACCCGGCCCCCCGTGCACGCTCTAGCGTCCGAGCCCGCCAGCCAGCGCCGTGCCAAGCCCGGCCCCGCGGGCCGGATGCTCGCTCCGCAGGGCGAGGCTGGCCGGGCTCGGCGCGCCCCACCCCCGCTGCAGGCGGGACGGCCTGCGCGAGACAGCCCCCGCCGGGGCCAGCGGGGGGCGCGTGGCCCTCCCGGGTTGCGGGCGCGCGGCGCCCGGCTCCGCAAAGCCGCGAGCCAGCCGGCGCGGCTCTGCCTGCCCCGTGCAGCCAGCCTGGCGGGGGACGCGTGGTGCCGCACGGCCCGGGAAAGAGCCACGTCCAGCTCCGGGAGCGAGCGAGCGAGCAACGCCGCCGCCGCCGCCCGGCCTGGGCTCTAGCCAGCTCCGCTCCATCCTCCCCCCCTTCCCCGGGCGCCTCGCCCGCCGCACGCCCCACCCCCAGGCTCCTCTAATGAGCGCACATTATCAGCCTTCCCCGGCGCGCGCTCTCTCTCGCGCTGCGGAGTCCTTGCCTTGCACAGCACAAAGCGGCGCGAGGAGTCGCAGGGCGAGAGCTCTATATAAAGGAGCAAATGCTGTGCCAGACAGCTCCTCCCCGCCGCTCAGCAGGGATTTAAGTGTGTCTACTTCTCGTGAAAGTAAATGCCTGCTTCTGCGTAACCGCCCCCCCTCCTCCTCCAGCTAAAAAGGACCCCCCACCCCTTCCCTGTTCCCTCTCACAAAGGCATCTGTATAGTCTCTGGGCATCTTACACTGTGGACGCTGTTAGCATGTGGAATTGCAGACCACACACACACACCCCGCTTATGCTCAAGAGTTGATACAGCTTTCGCATTTTATTCCTGCTCACACGCTGCCCGTTATTTTTAAGCTTCTCGTGCAGATAAAAGAAACATGTAACACGGGAAGGGGGGCTGACAGCCCAAATGATTTTTCAAAACGATTCCATGGAAATTAAACTGTTTTATTTAGCTACTTACCTAGCTGCACAGGGATCATGTATTAAATTGGCGTAATGGGTTGGGGAGAAAGAAACCACCTCTGAGCAGGAGATTTAATGGGGCTCATTAAGCGGGGGAGGGCAGCCTATTTCTTCCCTATATTCACAAAGGATATTCAAGGTTACAGTGAATGCATAGCTCAAACTTGGGGCCCACGAGGGAATAAACCTCGCAAATTCCGGTTCTGTTGCATTGCATGTGCGTGCAAATGCCCACTAAAGTGCTAAACTCCCACGATGGCAATAAAAATGTCTACGTGGAAACATTGAGCTGATTGACTGAACTGTACTGTGGCACATTGATACTGAAGCAAGAGATTCCTCAGTTTCCCAAAGGTGGTGGTGTTTAACTCACCACCAGTAGAACTGGCAGTGAGTACCTCATGATGCAACTAGCAGAGGATGGGAACTCAAGAGCATTAATGCATTAAAAACCAAATCCAGCCTGTGGCCAATTTCATGAAGCAGAGGGCATTCTGTAAAATACATTTCTGATTTTTTTTTCCTTTGGCCAGTTTAAGTGGTTTTCAATTATTTTTCCTTTATATGATTTTTGATTTGTTGTCTGACCTCCTCCAATACCCAAAAGCACCATGCTTTGCCACCCTTTTTCAGAGGCTAGTTAAAAGAGCATACTTTAGTCAGGGGTAAGTAGGCCACAGAGTGTTGAGAAAGAAAGGAGGGAACTAATGGTTAACTGAGCAGTGGTCATCCAGAAGGAATTGGTGCAAGACCTCAGCGCTTGATCCTCTTTTCTTCCTCCACTGCAGTGATCAAATATTATCTCACTTCTAAAGAATTGCCCCTCCATTAATAAAAAACAACAATTATACAGCCCCTAATCTAGCATATAATTCTTGGAATCTTGCATGGAATGATGCAGGAAGCAGTTCATTGCTAGAGACCAGAAGGCTCTCTCCTCCCCCATTGTTATGGCCCAACAGTTCCCCTCCTGTCTTTTTCTTTCTCTTTTTTTTAATGTGGTCTGCTGATTGTTCTCTTCTCCTCCTGCGTGGGGTATAATGTTGTGATATCTACTTGTGGCAGGAGCAGGTTTGCCTGCCAGTGAAATAGTAAAGTAGTTGTTTCTATCGTGGACCCAGAGTCGCTACAAAATAATTCATTGCCACCCAGCTCCCTCTAGATTTTCCCTGCCAAGTTGTCTTCGGTGTTGAATTCCTCCAGACACAGTAGTTTCAGTGGGACATACAGGGCAGTTCCTCAGACAGTGGAAATCTGTATAGCAGCCCCCTAAACTTTTCAACACTTCCCTTTCATCCCCCCAGCACTACCTCTTCAGTGCTCCTTTCTCCTGTGAATGGGATATCATCTGTCCCATCTTTTGAGACGCATGCTTGTCTTTTGCACAGACACTAATATCTAAATATAAACACATATATATTCTATTTAGCAGTGTCTGCTGTTTTTCTTAAGGTATCAGTATATTCATGGCATTGCAAGTAGATGACTTTTTAAAAGGGTGCTATTCCCTTTAATTTCACAAAGTAAATGTAAATACATTTTTTAAAAATAAAAAGCTTTTTCTTCCTTTCATACCCTCCTCCCCCTCAATGTCTGGAAATATTGGAAATATTGACAAGGGAGAGGCTAACATGTCTTAGGGAACAAACCTTTGAGAATAACCTGAATGTTTGACATCCTTTAGTTAAATATGCAGACAAGCAAAATCGCCAGGTCCTAATTGGTTATTTTAATTGTTCCACACTGATACAGCAAACTAGGACTCCTGACAAAGCTGACTCTCCTTGCTCTACGTCTTTAAAAATCACTTATAAACATACAGAACCTGCAAATGTGTGTGTGGGCTCCTTTGATTACATTGGGTTTTCAATTGCTTGGTATATTGAATTAAATCTGTATTATCCAAAAAGGATTTCAGAGATGTAGGTATATATACTGATTATCAATAATAATAGGGAACTTTTTATGGAACCAACAAAATTTATATAGCCCGGAAGAAGGCAACAAGCCTTTGTGTCTGTTTAGTTGAAGCCTCCTGGTTTTCTTTGTTGTCTGAATGTATTTCACTCTTATGACAAAGTGTGTCAACTCTAACCTTTCCTTTTGCACTGTTGGCTTCTCTCCAATCTCCAAAATGCCTGTTAGACTCCCATCTGACACCTTTATCTGATACAGTCACAACACCTCTCTGCATAATGAGCTGGCATTTTCTACACATCAGCATACTCAAAAAGGTAATTAAAAATGTTTAAGTTTGTTTTGTTGCTTTCCCAGATTCAACAGCACAAATGCAACTTCTACTCAATTAAGCTTTAAGATGAAAAAAAAAAAGATAGAAAAGAGGTCTTCAAGGCAGTTTTTTATTTCTGTGCATTAAAACTGGAGCCCTACATTTGTGTCGTGTCCCCCTCCCCAATGGAAGGAAATATTTAAATAAAAATGTCTTTATTTGTCCTGACCACCATTTATAAAACAAACAAACACCCAAATCTGTTTGTGCCTCTTGCTGCTTATGTTAAAGGTACATTCCTTCCCATTACAATAGCATTTGCACATTTTATAGGAGGAATAAAGAAAAAAAGCTACATAATACATGTGGAGGAGCCTTCCTTCTGCCATCCAGAGAAAGAACTAAAAGGATTATAAAAGTTCAGATTAAAATGATATAAAACCTAGCATTTGGCTCCAGCCCTAGTGCCTTGGTCCTCTGTAGCTAATCTGTATGCACTCTGTGACCTCCTCACAGCGAACCCTGCTAAATATATTATTCCCACGGGGGCTTTCACTGCTGCTTGGTGTCAGAAATCAATATGTATGAGGCGCGTGGATGGGAATTTCTAATAGATCTGCCTGGCCCTGTGCTGCTTTTCAATATCTGCCTTGGACTATTAGTGCCGGCTCGGTGCCTGTGAAATAACCGAGATAATCTTTTAAGGTGCACTGTTAAGGTGGAACCTAAATGTTGCTGTTTCAATTAAAACCGGTATCTATAATACAAATAAATCTCTCTCGATGTATATATATAAATATAACCAGACAGCGACGTGTGTAGCCTTGTGTACAGCCTGATTATAACCAAGGGCGGGGATTAAAGTAGTAAAAGGAATATTCTAACATTTGGATGTCTCAGAAAGGGTTTAATTTTTGTAAAAGGGAAACCGTGGCTGTTGAGCACCACCAAAGTGTGGAGGGGGGGCTCACTCACACACTGTCTCTCTACCGTCGCGTTGTGTTCCAAGGGGGGGGAAGGAAGCAGATCGCCACATTGCTCTGAATAGCGTTACCTGCAGGAGATGAGATTACCATTCTGCGGGGCTCTCCATTTTGGGATAATGTATGCACATGGCAATTAGTGCACGAGTGGTTGGGGGGAGGAGGGGAAGGGGCGGGCTAGGGAGGAGGCGGGTAACCGCACCAAAATGTTGTTTTAAACCATTATTGCACGGCCAGGTCATGTCATTATTTCTCCTTCTGCCTGCCTGGCTTCCTCGGCTGGGAGAGCGGATTCATTAGCGTCGCCGTCCCCACCCCCACGCACTCATCGAGGACTGCACCTCCTTTCTTCAGCAGCCCCAGCACGTCAGCGAGCGAGGCTCGCGGCGGAGCGCTGTGTGCCGCGAACGCTGCACCGCGCGCCTTTCTTCTCCGTGCCCCTCTTTGTTTTCAGTTCACTGAGCAGAGGAAGCCGTTTCAGTTCAGTGCACAGAGGTGCGGGGTATAAAGGCAGTGACTAGCAAAAGGAGCTCGCTCGCTCTCTCTATTAGAGGGGAAGGTAATCACTAATCCATGCATACATTCATCTGGCTTTATGCACAGCGAGGCTGAGTTCAAATCCCTGCTAGAGATGACACAGAGAGCTCTCCCCCAAGAGGATCGGTTTTAGCCACCTTTGGTGCTGTTGCCCTTGTGGGCTTGTCACCCTCCAGAGGTTGAAGAACTGGCATATAGCCCTGCATATGTTTTTCCCCCTCTCTCTCCTTCCTGCACACTTCACTTAACACAGCACAATCCACCTGACAACCCTTCGAAATCCCCTTGACTGCTTGTCTGGCCTTATCTGCTGTTAGTATGTGTGAGGCAGTAGCCTACAATTAAGGCTGTGGGGTCTAGGGAGAAACATGGGGGGAAATACCTAAAGTATAAGTCTTCAGACAATTTAGAATCAGCCATGTCAGAGGAAAAGTCAGAGCCTCCAAAAGGATGTTTTTACCCATTAGAATTTCAGCGCAATCAGCTGAAATTCAAATAGCACTAGTTGATTTCCTTGTTTATTTGTTGTTGTAGTTTTTAAACACACACCAATTTATCTGCTGGTGCCACATCTCTGCTTGAATTTCGCAGTATGTTATCCCACTTCTAGAAATAAAATAAATGTTGATGTTATCTGAAGAATATAAAGAGGCTGCTCAGACATTTGTTTAAGACCAGATTCTGCTCCCCTCACTGGGGCTGAGTGTTACCTCACTCCACCAGTGGTCCATTGGAGAGAGAGAAAATATCTTGTGTGAGTTTTTCTAGGACCCCTTCTACAAATGAAGACCATGAGCCTCTTCTATTTCCTGGCAAATCTGGCAGAACTATACAGATTTGCCCCACGCCTGGTATAGATGTAAGCCAGAGCTGCAAATTTCAGATGTAAATTTTAAAAACCACCCTCAAGATTCTGGGAGTTTACATCTGGGAATTTGGCTTAGCCTATTAGGGATGGGACTGAATTTTGGATGCAGAGCCAGGTTCAGATTCCAGACCTACTCGAAGTTCAGGGTTGTTTGGCTCTTAGCAATCTGGCTGGGTGCAATCCCTGCTTAGAACCCTGCCCAGCATAAAAGCAAAGGGTACCATCTTCAGCTGAAGTGGAATTCCAGGTATACAGTTTGTATTAAATATCCCCTGCACACCGAAAAATGCAAATGTTTATAAAGGGCTCCACAATGTAGGTAGTTTTATCCTAGATGTATAGAGCCAGCCAGCCAGCTACTTTGCTAGCTATTTGCACTCCTAGCTGTATCCATAATGCAGGCAGCTGTTATAATCCAACACGTGCAATTCCCAAGAGTTTAATAGGTCTGAAGTTCCTTCCTCTCCCCTCCCCTTTCTCAACCCATCAATTAGGTAGGTATATGTGAAAACAACCAACCTGTGTGTTTTCTGCATGTCCTAAGGAGGTGCAATGGTGTGAAATACTGACTGTAAGTATTCACTGATGGAAAAAGAGGAGCTGAATGAGGCTTTGTAAACTATAGACTTTATTTTTCACAAATGCTGAAAAAGAGCAATATAAACCCAGGGTGCTACCCTGACAACCGCGGTTCAGCCGACACTACAAAACCAATTGTTCTGAGACCCACTGACAACCCAGTTGTCCTCCAACATGGTTAACACATGGTTCTGTTTTGCAGTATAGATGGGACCTACCAATATTGTAACCGGATTCCCTATCACAGTTGATTTTGTATTGTGGACAAGGGCCGCTGCGGTTTTTAGCAGCTCAGATGGTGGTCGTCTCAAGATTATACAGATTATGTTATGCTAGTGAAGGTCCTAAACCAGTAGCACACAGCTGAAAACTTTCACAGTACAGTATGGGAATACCGGTTTGGATGGGGAAACCTTTTACATGGCATCTGTGAACTTTTACAAACACAAGAATATTGTTATGGTTTTTGGCATTGGTAGATCTGGGAATAAAACCAAGAACCCACAAACTTCTGTACTTTGTATGATTATACACTTCCTAGTATGTGCCAATATGATTTACCTTACTTTCCTATGCATGAATGTGAAAGTTCTCTGTCTTCTATCACATTTTCCAATCAACTTAGTCAATTGACTTTAACATGGGGAGCCCATCAAAATCTATTTGCTTGTGATACATCATGGTTGCCATTCCATATCTGCTGGCAGGACAAAAGTCTCACGATAGAGTGCTTTGCTACAAAAATAGCACAGGCCTGCACAAAATAGCATCTCCCTTTTATTTATCCATGAATGCTGGGAAAGTGCAAATAACAACAAAGATGAAATATACTTGTGTGAGTAGAAACATGTCTCAGGGTATGTCTACTCAACAAAGAAAAACCCATCCACCCTGCAAGGTCCCAGAACCAAGGCTCCAGTCTGAGCCCAGAAGTCTACGTTGCAATGAAGCAGCCCCACAGCCCAGCCCCACGAGCCCGAATCAGCTGGCATGGGGCCAGCCATGGGTTTTTCTTTGCTGTGTAGTCATACCTTTAAGGGTCCCATGGTGAACCCAGCTGGCTGACATTTTTGCCGAACACATACTCATAGTTCAGTCAGTCTTGGGGTGTAATGTTTCAGTCTGTGTTGAACACTTGGGCCAGAATGTTTAAATTTGAGTGCCTAAATGTAGCCATCTGAATCCATATTTAAACACCTAAACAAATGCTCTAATTTTCAGAGATGTTGAAACTCCACAGTTCCCACTGACGTTTAGAAATAATTGTGTAAGACGCACTGGTGTAATAAAACAACAGTTGGAGGTGTACATTTTGCAATATAATGACACGTGGGGGCTGTGAATGTGTGCATGGGTGTTCAAATATCAGGCCATTTGGATATACTGATGTGCTCAAAATTGAAAATGATGTGATGAATGTGTCAGCTGATTTACTAAATAGCTGCTATAGTGTAAAACATCACAAGTGTCCAAAGCAAAATTTGTAAAAATGCATATTTCCAAAACTGATTTGAGTGATCACTTTTGAGGTCACAGAAACAGCAGACTATTAGATGTGGAACAATGACTAGTGAAATTTCACATTATTATTCAGTGTGTTTGTTCCATTGCATCAAGAGAGTTATGAAGACAAGCTTTTGCAACTGTAGAAAGGTGCATGTATCTGACCTTTTTCCAGGGCCTCTACCTTATATCCTTATACCCTAAATGTTCACAGTTGCCATTTGACAGAGGATATCACCTTCCCTTTCACTGTAATGGCAAGAGAGTATTTCTTACTTTCATAGGTTTCACCCACAACTCACTGCTGTCTTCTGAGTGATTCTTCACTACAGTCTTTTAAGTTACTCCTGCTCCATTTTTTTTAAGAGAATCTGAAATACAGTTGATTTGTATATGTTGGGATTATGAAGGTAAAACTATTAGGTGAGAACCAGAAATGGTAAAATCCTTGTTATCTCTTGGTCCACATTACCTGTATTGTGTGCCTGAAGCTGCAGTAAAAATCAAAGTAGACAAAATTTGTAGCTGAATGGAAATTTTACAGCTTCTACTGCACTAGGTTTTTTAAATTTTTTTTTTTGGTAACATGGGTGTTATAAAGAGACATTGTTATGAGACTGGTTAAAATGGCTTCCATGGAACTCCACCAGTAGCACAGACTGGCTACCAGTATTTTAACTACTCTGTCATCTAACCCCAGTCAGAACAGATTACGTGACATAGTAGTTAAAACACCAGTGGCTGGTGACAATTTGTCTATGCTAGCACTACCATCGATGTAACTCCACTGGTGTACATAGCAAGTGCAGGCAACTAAACCTCCCACCACTATCCTACAATGTATCAGTCACTGAGCAGCCAGCTTCTGTGTTCAAATTTCTACTCTACTGGCCCAGGTCAGGTTTTCTCAAATGTTCATCTTGGACGGCACACACCTTAGATCTCACTGAGTGGTATGTCTTGCCAGCATCCATCTCTTTGCAACCACTGTATCGCTGTGACAGTTTGGAAAGTCTGCTTCTGTAAAACGTACGAGTTTTGATTGGTATTAAGAGCTCTCTGTGTTGTTATGCCTGAATGTATTTTGAATCAGCCGTTTGCTAGCAGGGACTGTGTCTTTTACAGGACGGACCATATCTAGACAGCTTTTACAGGAACATCTAAACTCATTAATGTTTCAATATGTTTACCTTAGCCAGGCAGTGAATTGGCTAAAGGGGTAGTTAAGCTGCAAGAAATCAGTTTTTCCTGTCTGGATTTCAGGTGGGCAGTAACCAAGCAACAGATCATCTACCAGGAGAACTTGATCACCTGATGGTTTACCAGGATGGTCACATGACAGAGAGGACTGGAAGTTATCAAAGACTATCTTAGTAGCTCTCTCGCTCTCCAACCAGAACAAGAAGGCAAGACTAAGCTGACAGTAGCAAGAGGAGAGGAGGGGTCGGGACTGGAATGACCAAACCCACAGGCTCTCAGGGTGGTGAACACACTGGAGGAAGGATTTTAGTGCAAAAGGTTATTATTTTTGCATGGATCTGTAAGTCTCATGTTTTCCCTACAAGTAAAGTGTATTTGTTTTTAGACATCCTCCGCAGAGTGTGAGTGAGTGATACTTGCATACACTGTCACACAGCCCTGAAAAGGAAAACAGTAAACCAGGTGATCTACGGCTGCGATAGCATTTCTAGGAGCGTGTAGCAGCTACTGGGGAGGCTTGGGAGAGCCAGTGTAGTTTTTAGGCCTAGGCAACTGGACTCACTGCTAAAAGGGCTGCCAGACACAGGGCCTACACCTGGAGTATGTGTCCAGAAGCCCACAGTCAGACAGACAGGCCATAAACTCTGTCCAGACTCAGCAAGCCAAGAACGCCTGGGATCTAAGATTTAGGATGATTACAGCAGCCTGGTGAGTGCCCAGCTGGGAAAGCTTACGAAGGTTGTAACAATGATCCTTTTGGAGCTTGCGACAGAAGAAGCCATCATACAGACGTGCTGCAGGGTGGCCTGGGGCAGACATCAGCCAAACATCTGGGGTGGCTGGGAGATAGTCAGAGGTCTGTAATTCCCGTGCAACAAGCCCCAGGATGCCAACAGCTGCTCCAAGGCAGGGGGGGAAATCTGCCCCTTTTATTGTGCATGTGTGGCTGCTGAGGTCATTGTAGACTGCTCTCAGGGACTTGGCAGCATACCATTGAGATACTAGGATGAACAGGAGGAGGACTCTGCCATGGAGGGTCAGTCACAGAATAAGAATGTGGACGATACTGGGGTCCCAAGACCTCTTTTCAGAGTCAGAAGCTGTGAAGATCTGGAGATGATAGTTATAAAGGAAAAGTCAGATGAGGGAACCTCTACACAAGGCGTGATACTGTTTGTTATTTTACTGCGTGCATTTTGTCTGTGTGCTCTGGGACTGGGGCGGGGGCAGTGATTTTCTGGGTTCATATGAAAGCTTTCATTATTTTTGTAAAATGGGCAGGTGCAACTTCATGTGAGGGTGGAAATCATCTGACCCACTCTGCTCCACTGCCACAGACAAAGCAATAGCTCTGTCCTCCATCCCCCACCAACACAATGCAGTCTGTCTGACACTGCCCTTCCCATAGTCCTTTCCCCATCACTCCATCCACATTCCACAGGAGGGACCATTGATCCAAGTGAGTGCCGAAATGGAAATATTGGATGAGCTGTGTGTAGCAGTTAGCTGAACCATGCCGTGTGACTGGATTCAAGTGGTGGCCAAGTGCAGAAAGATTCGGCTTCAAATGTCACTAAAACAATATTAGAAATGACAAAACGGGTTCATTTATTGCAGTAAACCTCATGGCTCCATCATATAATTACGTTGTATCACTTAGCTGACGTGCCACAGCTGAGGGCCAGACCAGAGCACCTATATAGCTCCGATGGCTTTCATTCACCTTTTCTATCAAATGCATGCAATATGGGCATAATTGTTACATCGGACAGTGTTCTTGTCTAAAACAATCACAGAAAGGGGCTAAGGCGGGGAGGATGGACCATCACCTTGTCCAATCACTTGCAGGTCTGAAGCACAATCTAGTTTATTTTAGCCCTACTGTTTGCCCCCAAATCCTCAGGAATAATCTCTGAAAATCTCCAGCAAAGCCAGTGCTCCAACTTGGCAATTAAATTGCAAGACAATACTAATTTCCCTACCCTCTCTGCACCTCTCCAGCTCTGTGGCGGGTCTGTGTTATCACCTGGAAAAACTCTAGAGTGACCTCTTCAGCCTTGCTTCCCACTCAGTGAGATAAGCACTTCCTTTCCCTCAGCAGAGAGATTCTGACCAGTCCTCTTTCAGTCTGCAATAACTCAATGTGTCTCCTTTGTACTGCACAGTACACACCCCTCTATCCCCTCCACTGCACTCACACATCCAATGTTCTCAGTATATCCTTCTCAAACAACATTAGGAGAATAAAAGTAAATTAAACCTCAGGGAACCCATGGGGGGTTTATATACTCACCATCTTGAATCTCAGAACAGAGTGCTTTCTGTAAAGGCTTTAGAGATCAAGAGTGAACCGAAAATCTTACTTTCTTGGTATTCTGGGATAGGAGTTAATATACCTGTTAGCCCTCTCCTTATTCCCCATGTCAGACACCACTGCTACACCAAAGCCATGATCTGGAAATGGAGACACACCGGGCATCAGGCATCAGGGTCCCAGCGCTTGATTAATCTTCATTCCAAGAGGTGGAGAACAAGAGATGAACTATTTCTTGCCCTTCCGAAGAACAGAAAAAGGAACAGTGACAGGATTTATGAGAGGGAGGTCAAGAAACAGAAGCTGAAAGAGAACAAACTAAACTGCTCTGTTGAGCATCAAGATAAAATATCTGGAAGAAGTGAGAGAATTGACGGTGGGATATCTATTTCATGACAGGGAAAGGCGGCTACAGGAAATCGCTTTGCAGAAAAGCACATGCAGAGCCAAAGTGCTGTTTTTATCACCACAAGCCTCTGGTTATGTGTCCCATGTGTCAATGCAAAGAGTTCAAGACCACAGCAGCACTTATTGGACTGTGTCATTCTCTCCTGTTTCCTTTTGATCATTCCCATCCCATGACCCTTCAAACTTGCTAATGATGGGGGGGGAGTGGGGAAAGAGGACAGGAACACATAAAAAAATGCATTTTCTGTCCCTGTGAACCACCTTTTGTGTAGTTTTTCTTTAGCACTGGCTTGCATTTCACTTAGCTGGCTTGCATTTTTTGTGTTAAGTGAAGTTGTATTTCACCATTTCTCTCTTTGCTAAGCTATCACCACTGAAAAGTTTCCTTCCTCGTTCAGAAGTTCTACAGCCACTTACGTGCATCCCAGGTCAGAACAACGCAACTCTGCCCCACAGGTCTGTGGTCATGGTCCAAGTGGCACTCAACCTGGTAAAATTATCCTCCAAGCAATTCACATCATGAAGCCAATTTGGTCAGGGATGGGGAAAACAGAGCCCCTCCCACCGCATTGCAACATGAATTCCATGCATTGCTGGACTCTGCCTGCCTGCATATATGGGTGTAACATTCTCTCCATGTACCTGAGTCTCCTGAGATGCCAAACGATTCATTTTCAGGACCTCCAGCAGCCAAGCACTTTTCTGACCACAGAGCAAGTTCTGGCTGTTTAGTCTGGCCCCAATGTGAAAATATATTTTGGAGCAGCATTCAAACTCTCCTCCCACAATTCCCTTTTGCTTCCAGAAGGCCTTTCCAAATCTCCTACAAGTCCCTGCTTGAGGGAACAATGGCAGGTACTGTGGGACAAGCAACCCTGCAAAGCTCGTATAGGAGGGGCCAGAATTATATGCAAACAAGATGGCTATTGTGGGTAAAATGCACCACTGCTATTTACACCAAGTGCAATCCCACTGGTTCAGTTAGCAATTGACTGTGGAGCTAGCCATAATGTCAGTATTAGAGTAGACAAGCCCCAGAAATATGGCAAGGGAGTTAGAAAATATCAGTCCTTTCTACACTAGCACTTGCTCGCTCACTGGAGAACAGGTGTATTCTTTTCCAGCCCAGGCAAGGCCCAGCCCTATGGAATTCCTAAGTAGGTAGTTTACAATGTTTTTTGGAATAGCACCTCTGCAGGATTAACCCTTTTTGTGGCCTTTTTGCCCTTGATCCCCTCTAGTTTTCTCCACATAAGGACAAATAGATATTAACTTGGTGCTTTCACACACCATCATTTACACTCAGTGGAAAACAAAGGCAGAGCATTGATTGCATCATGTATGTTTTAAATAGTAGGAAAGAAAAATAATGAATAATAAAACAGGGCCACTCTCCAGCCGAGCACTTTATGTTTATTATAGCACTTTCAATGCAAAAAGACAAACAGAGAATCACAGTGAGTACAGGTAACAGCCATTAGTTCAGCAGCAGTGAAGAATGTAAGAGTTCATGCCATTGCGCTTAAGAGCTGCCTAGGGTACTGGCACAGAATACAGCAAACAGAAAAAGCTGCAAATACAAGTAGATGGTCAGACAGCCATTCACTGGGATGTAAACACACGTGCACACACTTGTGTCAAATGAAGTGTAAAATGGAAACAAAATTATGAAACATCAGTGTACACCTTTTTACTATCGCTCTTCTGGCTAAGAGATCTTACCCTGGACTTCATGGGAGAGCTATGCTCCAAGTTTGGCAGCAGCCAGAGAATTGGAAAACAGTTGCCACGGATCTGGTAAAACTGCTAGATAAAAACAACAAGAGTTCTGTAGCACTTTAACTAATGCTAGGTAACCATTTCATGTGGTTATTGCAAGTGTATAGGGTCAAATTCTGCTCTCCCATTACACCTGTGTAAATCTGGGTTATTCTGTTAAATCAGTGCAGGAGCTGGACCATTACTTAAACAAGGCCTCACTGTCTGAACTAGCTGTTCATTTCCCCCGTTCCTTTCTACTCCTGCAAGAGAGGCTGAGGACAGTCAGAGCAGCTCAATCAGGTTACAGCCTTTATTAGCCAGAGCTGTTGATCAATGGAAAGTGTGAGATCAGAGAAAGAAAAACAAAGAACTGCACATCAGTTCACTTAGGTGGAGACAAGCTGAGGCAAGCTTAGCTTCTCCCTTGAAGAACTGTTATGTGGAATACCATGCAAGACATACATCCAGCAAGTCTAACTGCTACAAAGTGGTAAGAATATGCTCTAAAAACTGGAAGGCACTAGGTGACAGACAACAGGGAAAGAATTGGGAAATCAAACATACGTGGGGCATGGTAGAAGGCTGCCTGCCTTGCATAGGGTGGAGGACACAGTCTAAAATCAACTGCTTGCATTCAAAAAGATGCTATTCAAGAGACTCTGAAATAAAACACTACCCAGAGAGAAGATAATACAATATATTATAGAGGACATGGGCTAATTCCATAGTGAAGCAAGAGGCTTTGTTCAGATAAAGACATCTGTAACTTCCAAAAAAGAATCCATCCAGTGTTGTGGGCTTGGTAGCAACAGAAACCTGGCCAGGTTTCTAAGCAGTGCCTGAAAATATGATGGTCTGGTCTCCTTTGATTGTCATGCCCACTGATACATGATTTGGGTCATCCTTTTTTATTAATCATCACTTTGTAGATATGAATATGCATGCTTCTTTCTTGCCCCACGACTCCATTAAATTGATAAAAAGCATTTTGGCCATGTTGTTGTGTGTTTCTGATCCAAAGTTATTTAACTAATGAATAAAGTATGTGGAAAAACATTCAAAATAAAACTGAGTTGTAACTCAAACACAAAATTAAGGAAACTGACAACATTATTTCATTTCCCTCCGTCTTCCCCCACTGTGACGAGCTGTAGCAGCACATATAATCATGCTGCTTTTGAAATGCCTGAGCACAATGGGCACCTGACAATGTACACATCAGAAATGAGCTGAACCAGTATGATTCATTCAAGGAGCCAAATTCAGAGGTGAGTCTAATTTCGTGTCACTTGCATCTTAATCTTGCCCTCTTGGCATGGAAGTTACACCAGTTTAGATGCAACGAGACTCTCTTAAACTCCCTTAGATTCACATCCACTTATCCATATTTAACTTCTGACATTTTATACATCACCTTTGAATGTGGTGTAGTAAGGGGATCGAAAATAATGCAATTTACATGCTGAAAGGGCCAGATTAAGATGCAAGTGATGAAGAGAGCAGAAGAGGAACAAGCAGAAGCAACAGCAACTTACAGGAAGCTATAGGTAGAAGCAAGTTAAAGTAGAAACTGCATATCCTGGGCTAAAATCGTGAGTTTGCCCAAGCAGAAATTTGCCATTTTCATTTCAAAAGGACATTTTCTTGTCTGTGGAAACTGTTTTTTGTTTCTGCAAAAAATATTAGGTGAAAGCAAACAATGCTTTGCATTCCCACTAACCCAAGGAAAAACTGAGCTGTCACTGTTGGTGAAATTGTTTTTGCACAGCTCTATTTTTCAGGCCACACTTTGATGCTTTGAGGCTGCATTAAGGACCACTGATGCTTGGCACAGCTCAGTGCATTTTCAAATCCCTGCAGCATGGGTTGAATAGAAACACTTAAAAAGTAGGAAGAATACTGCAGAGTGAGACCAACTGACCTCACAAATGGGCTGATTCTGTAGCACTGAAATCAATAGGAATTTACCATTGATTTCTATAGGAGCTGGCCCACAATGCCACAAGTTATATGAAGACAGTTGAACATATTCAGAGAGAAATATTTTGGGGGGAAATCACCCTTGGGCACATGATGACGTTGAATATTTCAACCTCAACCTCCCTTATAATATGAGCTATTTGGATGAATAGTGGCAATCTGTATGATTAAAAAGCAGTTAACACAACAAGATGCAGCACGTTAACCCCTCCTCACTGTAATTTGCACAGTAAGGCTGCAATGGAGTCTGTGGAAGCCAAATGACATAGTGGGGAAAAAATCCACTAAAATAATAATACGTGAATTATTGTTGATAATGAGAAACAAAATCTCAGTAATTTATACAAATAGCTGCCATAAATACCTAAGTATGTTATTTGTTTTAACATAAAGCTAAAGAAAAGAGTAATGACTAGATAGAGGTTGCCATGATGTCAGAATAAGAGAGTGAAATACCACATCAAAACACAGTAGCACATCACGTCTGAGTAGAGGGCCTGTGATGTGCTCCAATGCAATTCGTACTGCAGTGTGACTATCAATTGCAGGAGGTTTCTTCAAACAACCATCTTGGATGTAATATATGGCATGAGGGAGAGAAAGTGAAGGAATGAAGCACCAGATCAAGATGTCGACAATAGTAAAAGACCAGCTAGTATATTTGCAGTGCGAACATCCTGACCCATATGTATGAGGATGTCCGATTAAACAATTATTAGTAGTTATTTAACTGCCATGAGAGTAAAAATAATTTCTGCTTTATTCTATACAGTTTCGGTTACTGCCCTCATCACTGCAGTATCTGAGTGCCTTCCAGTAGTGCAATAAGTAATGTGAACAACATTGGTCATGTGTACGTTCATTCTCTCTGTGCCTTTTTTCCAGGGGAAAATTTGTGTATGTAGTGTAGCGTTTCAGAGGTGAGATATTTTAGAATTTTCAGTACCAAGTAAAAATACTTTTCACTAAAAAATGGGGGGGGAAAACTCCCAACCCATCACAATCTCTTGCCCTAAAGGTTCTCTTAATTATCATTTTCATTTGTGTTACTTTCTTTTATTGATAGCAAACTTTATAAGTGGTGGAGACCCCAGTTGTAAAAGTTGCCTAACATGTTCCATTACAAGATCCTATTTTCACTTGTTTATAACTTTGCAAAACCATATCTCTCCATGCTGAAATTTTCCATCCCTGTTGTCCAACTCAAGCTGAATGTGTTTTCAACGTTTCAATGAAATCAGTCCTGTTATTTCCAAGAATGAAATTAGAGAAAAATAGATAGCTTTACCAATGTTAATTTTGTAAACATTTTTTTTAAAGATTTCTAACACCTCCGGGGTTGAAGTTTGGCAGGGGGCAGTCCACTGCTCAGACATATTCTGTACATCGTCTGCATGAAAATTCACTAGGTTTGGCTAAGCCATTAGCCACAGAACCTGGTCAATTTCACATGCTTGGTGCTTACGAGACCCAGCCTGGTAAAATCTCTGAGCATTCCATCGACACTGCACAGCCTCAGAGAGCTCACTGCATACCAACCGCACTGTGTGTGCTGCAGCTCTACAGAGCTCCCCAACCTGCAAACCACACTGAGCATGTGCTCCAGCAGCTGGAGGTCCGGATGGGAGGGTGATGCAGCAGTACTAGCGGTCACTGCTGTTGCTCCTTCAGCCTAAGGAAGGTAGGAGTTAACGTAAGGGGGAGATAAAGCAAAAGAAGGGCTCCCCTTCCTTTCCCTGGTGTGAGGGAGCAGCATTCTGCCACAGCTTCCTCCACTGTGCTGGTGCAGTAAGAGCAGCACCCTCTTCTCCTGTGCAAATATACTTAAAAACTGGAGGAGGATGTATTCATCACTAGAAGGAGACCATGAATTCTGGTCTTAGCTCTTCCAGTAACCGGTGTTAATAATTCTATTCATTCCACAATCTGTATTATCCAGCAAGAGCTGAAATGATACCTCAGTATCATTCTCATCTTACAAACAGAGGAGAGTCAAAGCTTTCACCAGGTCACTGCTGGCAAAGCTGGCAAAAGAATCCAGGGCCCAGAAATGTCAGAACATGTCAGCCACTCCCTGCTCTGCCCCTCACATGCCATTCCCACCCTCAGTTTGTTGCTATGACGGGCAGGAAGAGGGGGGACAGTGGTATACAGCCTCATACACCAGACCAACGCTGCGTCTGAGCTGGCCACTCTGCCTACTTTAAGGCCAAAGTAGAATTCCAGAGCAGCAAATGAGGGGCCAAAGCAGGGGCCAGAATCTGGTTCCAGGACTCGGATATAGCATTCGCTTAGCCACTTTGCCTTTCGGAATGAATGTACCAAATCTGTGTCCTTAGCTTTGCTGTCTATAACCACATTCTCCTCTAGAGCTGGGACCAAAATTGGGGAATCTTGATTCCCAAGATTCCTGTGCTGCCTAGCACACATCGGTGTATAAACCACTGTCAAAGTGTGTATCACGGTCTCCTCTAGTGACACAGAGGAGAATAAAATATTAATGCTACCAGTTACACTTTTAACCCCAACCCATAGAGCTGCAGTGCTGTGCATCTAAAGGTCCTAGCTTCAAACCTGGGTGGTGGCTCATGCAGGGAGTGGGAGGGTGTAACATAGTTTCATACTCGGGAATTTCTGGGTTTTAATCAGTTTGCCTTTTAAAAGACCTAAGAAATAAAAAATAAAAACTATGTCAGTAGAACGTTAACATTGTAAAATCTAATACTTCAAGCTTAGAAAAGGCCAGCATTAAGGTTGCTTATGCAATTCTTATACTGCTCTCCTATTCACATGCATTATGATACAGTTTGTAATTGCATGGTGACTTGCAATGTGTTCTACACTACAGGAGCTTGCCTCATTCCGTGCCCAGGATGAACAGTGCAGGAGGCAGATCACTGCAAGAAGAGAAAGGTAATCCTCTTGCATTTAAGGCACTGGACTGGGACGCAGGAGAACGGAGTTCTGGTTCTGCCACAAACTTCCTATGTGATGCTAGGCAAGACTGTCATAACGCATTGTCTCAGTAGGCCCAAATTACGGTTGCACAGGTATTTCCTAACTTTTCAGTGGTTGACTTTGCAATCTTAACATTCTTTTAGCTTGACAGATGTAGAGAATGAAGATATATAGAATGAAGATTTCTATTTATCCACAGAATTGGTACAGTAAATACAGCATAATTGATCTTAGGGCACGTTTACCCATATCTGCCCTGACAACTTTGTTCTAGGGGCGCTACCTCTAAGGAGGAAAAAGTTATTTAATCTCTATGAATGTTCAGCCCATAGCTACCTTAATTAGACTGGTAAAAGGGGACCAATTATTCCCAGCTGTAGTAATGATTGTCTGTTAAGATACTTGTCCACTATGGAATGCTCTGAGCACTGAACAGCCTTTATACGGCAATTCACTTTGGTTACTAACAATGTGGCTGTTTGAACCAGCTCTTTAGGATAAAAAAGCCACACCTGCCATTATTAGCTGTTTGAGCTGTCCAGTCCTCTTGCAGTTATTTTTTACTGTAGTTTTACAATACAACAATTGTACCTGACTTTATGAAATCCAGTTGACATCATAGGTGCAAGAGGGTGCACAAATTTGGCCCTTTGCCTTCTGAAAAAAAGGCCTCTCAGTGTGTGTCTTCTACATTACATTGATAGCTGAACGAGAATGCTTGTAGTCCAGCTCTCCCAAGGTAGGTAAATGCTGTGCTAAATTTATCTGAGCTACAATTCGGTCTTTTTGTCTTATAGTATTTAAAAAAGAATACCTATGAAACAGCTGCAAGGATAGGCTCTTAAAAGAAAATTCCAACCTTGTTTTCTCAGCCTTCCAATTTGAAAGTTAAAAAAGGTAAGAAACTGTCCTCATCTTGAATAAAATGTTAAATGAATTTGAAAATAAGGTTTTCAATTACAATTGGTATTTCTGACTTTTACTACTGGTAGCAGCTGTGGTGACAATTACAGAAACCTGGTTAAATCGAGTTGAAGTCTGCCCCAGATGTATGTCTTATATTTGTTGTTTTTTAAAATCAGGAAAGAACTGACACACATACACTATTAATTCAGATCAAGTCCAAGTTTATTAACCTGTAAAACTCTACCTCCACAAGCTAATAATAAGAAATGAATGAATGATTATGGAATCTAGCTTAAAAATATACCAAGTTAGCCACAGGCTGGAATTTATGATTGCTCATGAAAATTAATCAGTGGATCACATGACATAGCATCAAAAAGGCAAATCAGTTCAATCAATGCAAACAAACAGCATAAAAGGCTAAACAAGTAAGAGCAGAATATCAGCAAGCAATAATTCAAATCACAGTGATAAATGTCTTTAAATCCACTAATTACTTAGTAATCCTCCAATAAAGGTTGGAAGCTAGATGCTTGTAACCATTTTTCCTAATTTAGTTTCCGTGTTGAGCTAGAGTTAGGCAAAAGATATTGAATAGGATAAATACCGTAGGTCATTATTTTGCTTTACTTTATAATTCAATGCAATGTACCTACTTTCCAGATCAAGGTCATCTAGTGTTCTGCATGGTCATCAGGTTCTGGGAGGTTTTCCTGCATTTTGAGTACTGGAGATCAATCCATAACAATGTCTTCCAGAATAAAGGGTGTGTGTGAGAGGGGATGAGGATGTCCATCGTTGGTGTCAAGGATAACGTGTATGAATGTGTATCAATCAGAAGGATGGGAGTAGGAATGTATATTGGCTTGTGTCCTCTTTGGTGCTGGTTTTTTTCTGTATATGGACTGTGAACCCTCTGGCTGAGGCTTGACTTACATGTTACATCTGGTGCAGAGGGAATGCATGCCAGGAGGTTTGGACAAATAACAGAAGTCCCTGGCCTGGGTTAATTTCTCTCTCTCATATAAATAGTCTCCCTTATTGCTAAGCAAGAGTTCTATTTCTTCCAATTGTGCTCCTTGGGAAGAGAGTCGACAGTGTAACCACCTGTTATTAACTTTGTAAAGAGGTAAGAGTTAAAGGAATAAGGGAACATGGGTCTAAAAGTTAAAGTTCTCTTCTTGGATGAACTTTTTATGCCTTAGAAGCCAGGCAGCATGACACTGAATAATTAATTCAGGTTCTGTTTTACATCATGGTATCTGCACACTTTTACACAGCAATTGTTTTGATTTCCTTTCTAGCAAAGTCGATCCTTAACTTTACAACCCAAAGCAGGTTTATACAGATCGTGGCGTCCAATTATGGGAGATCTTTTCCTCACCCTTGACGGAAAAATGGTTATGTTAGGTCAGTTCGTATATTCCAGTTTTATTGGGAAATTAACCCGTTAGGGAAATGCTCTGACACAATCATTTTTCTGAAAAGAAAAAAGCAGCCACAGACCACATGTAGCCCTCAAATTATAAAACTGTAAAAGAATCTCCATCCTGCTTTAATACTGTTTTAACAATTAGAAAAATAATGGGAATTTTGACTTTTGAACATTAAAGCTCATTTAGAATGGTTAAATCAGCCCTGAAAATGGTTAGTTTTCTAACGACTTTCCCACAGGGCCAGTATTTCAGGTATTATCACTTTTCAGAAGCTCCTCGCTAGCCAGTTCTCTATGTTTATGATGCTCATCACCACCACACTATCTGAGCAACCAAGAGGCTGAAAACTAATTTAGGGCCCGAATCTGCCACCTTTCTCCTGCTGAATAATACCTTACCTCCTCAAGTAGTTCCACTGATCTCAATCTTTATTAGCTATTCTGCAGTTTATTGACAGGGTGAAATATTTCTTACCTTTTTAGTTTGTGGGGCCACATACAATTCTCACTGGCATGAATGGGAGCTCTGCTGCATATTGGTGACAGTGTGTGTGCCCTTAGAGTTAGGATGAGTAAAATATAGATCATTTTAAGTAAAAGTGATCAATATAATTAGGACCTGATCCGGCAAGATATCTAGTGAAGTCAGTGGGAATTTGAGAATGATCAGAACCTCAC
Source organism: Mesoclemmys tuberculata (assembly GCA_007922155.1). Classification (NCBI taxonomy): domain Eukaryota; kingdom Metazoa; phylum Chordata; order Testudines; family Chelidae; genus Mesoclemmys; species Mesoclemmys tuberculata. Next base: position 9,734,301 of record ML675617.1, on the reverse strand, counting down.
AGCAGGCACTTGGCACTTTGCACCATCAGGCTATTAATAATTACAGAATTATTCCATGGAGAAATGCATGAGAAGTTGAACTGATTCGGGGTTAAAGCAAATTATGGTCAGCTCTTACTACTAGAATGGAGCTTCCATATAACAGGACATTACTTTCCCCATGCTGGGATCATGAATGAGTTTGCTTTGCTTTGAAGAATTACTCTTTCTTGGTTAAAAAAGCAAACAAACACACTACAAAAAGTAGACACAGTTCTACACAGCAAAGCTCAACATTTCCCCAAAGTTCAGGGATGCTTTTGATTATACCCATCTCTGCTATAAACATTTTTTTTTAGAGTTCAAACAAACAGCATTAAAGGGATAGGAACAGAAAGACCTTTTCCCAGTTCCAAATCAACCATCTCACCAAATGAGTATCCTTCCTGAACCAGAATTTAATCTAGAGAGATCACTGCCTATTGCAAGTAACCCGCAGCCCTCTTTCTGTATTCAAATTGTATTCAAGATTCACTCTCTGCATTGTTTAATGAGAGTTATAAATCTCACAAGAGCATATATCTTTAAAGATTTCAGTGAATGAAAGCTGGCTCAGTGAAAAATCTGCTTCTATTCCTTTCATTTTTGTTGCTTACTTTAAAAACCAACAAGAGATACACTGACATCTAGCTGAAAAATTTCTGGGTATTCAGAGAATCTCACAGACCAAATTATCTAACTCTTCTTTCTGCACCTTTAACAATCAGTTTTTGATGCAATCGCCTAGGTATAATGTTTATCAGAATCTATTACCAGAACAATATGGTTCCAAACTTCATAAAAACCCGGTTATGTGTTATCATTGTATTCTGCAGTCAAGAACATTTTAAAATGTTTGAAGTTGTTCCAATGTCTGTAACCACAACAAGGATTTACAATGTGCAGGAACCTGCTTCTTCTACTTCTTGTAGTTCATGAGGCAACTGAAGAGCAGAACTTTGTACTGAGAAGTAGTAAAATGAGGGTAAAGTGCTATTGCCACTCTGTAATAAACCATATTTGTAGTCCAAAATATTCCAGTAACAAAATGCTATTTTAATTTTAGGGATTACTGTTTGGTTTTGTAATGGCTGCGGATGAAATTTCACATGTATATACTTTCTCCTATGTAGATAACTCTGTTAAGTATCAATCTCTACCTCATTACTTTCCTCCATCATACGACTGTGTTTCTGTATTACTGAGTTGAAGGTTTTTTCCTGGATCCATTTTGCTTTTATTTCAGTATTTTTTTCATATTCTCAGAAGTCTAATATAACATTTCCAATCTTTAAAATTAAAAATGTACTTTTTTTTCTGCTGTCATAAAAATTAATTGTACTATGTCATCTCCATGTACTCAACTTTTCCATCAACTGCCAATAGAGAACAAAAACTTTATGCCAATATTGTACTGAAGCTTTGGAGCATTCATTCAGATACAGAATTCAAACAAAAATCTGTCCATGGAAAAAGAGAGATCTTTTGAATACTAAAGTCCTTTATTCAACAACACAGAAATATCACAAAAACAACTTTACTGGGCAAACTGAATGTTTTATATAGTTTTGTACATGCCCCATAAGTGATTTTTTAAATAAATACACTGTTTTCCAAAACTGCTTTTTTTCATAATTGCACAAGCATACATACACCTTACACAAATATCTATTAGAAAATTTAATAGATAACTGCACAGTTCAGAAATAGGAGAACACTGTGAAAGGAGGACATTTTTGTGGCCCATGATTCTGAAAAATCTCCTAGTTCCCTGCAATCGTGAAAATTGAATACTTTCTTACATAGAAGCTGTCTTTTATTCACTAGGAATACAGTAGATCTCAGTGTGAAACCAGCAAATTTAATAAAAACAAAAATCTGAAACATTTAGCTGTTACATGAGAACCAACTGTTTGATATCACTATGCATCTAACCATGATCAAAGACCCACTACTGCTTTTTGCTGAATGTATTTGACCCTGAATGGTATGTTCATTTAACTACTTTCTTTCTTCATTATTTGATTACAGATATAGCTAGTTCAGACACTTTTTTTTTTTTTTTAGCATTAATTGTATGACTTTCATACCAGGGATTCTGAACAACAAGGAATATTTCCTTTTTCTTAGGGAGTGTCTGCTATTAATTCACATAACATGTATGTGTGTCTCCCTCACAGCCTTATTATTTAATAGGTTTATCTGGGGTACAATAAAAAGAATTTTTTTTATTAGGTATGCTTAGTGCTCACACCTAGAAGACCTCAAAGTTGTACAATGCGTGTTTTGCACTGTGAAAATGAAAACCACAGAAAGCAGTAAAAAAAATCATATTGTAAAGTATTTTAGGATCTTGTGAAAAGCACAGATTCAGCAATTAGAGTTTGACAATCTGATTTACAAATATGTATATACCATGTATTGGAGAGAGAAAGAGAGAGGTCAGAAAAGGGATTTCCTTCTTCAAACATCAATAACCAAAATATTCTCTACGCACTACATCATATAAATAGTTTTACCAAAATGTAAAAGCTTGATGATGTAAAGAAACAATGTCCAAAATAAAAAACATATGTGGGAATCAAAGAAAATCAATCCTTGTTCATTTTTAATAATGAACAGGTTTGTTTGCTTTTCTTAACCATTTTGAATTGACATGTAAAACACCACAATTACAATATACAGATCCATCAGTTCTTTAAAACAAAACAAAAAAACTAAAAAAGAAATCACATCAAGACATGCAACATTAGGGTATTAGACAGTAATACATTGCTATGAATATCTTTGTACACCTAATGTAGCCTGAACTGAATTTTGTCTCTACTTCTATAAGAGCAATCACAATGTTCTAAAATGCAAGGCAAGCTTACCAGCCAGATGTGCAAATAAGGCTTCAGTCAGTTTTCAAATCTATTCGTAATTTGGTAAAGAAGACCGTATGTAGCTCTCATTGGTCCAGCAGTAAATAACAGGGACTTTAATCAGAAAGTCTCAAATGAAATAACATCAGGTAAAAAGCTGCCAAGTAAATGAATGTAAAACTTGTTTTACGATTATTTAATTAATGATCTTTCATAAAATATAAGAGGGGGCACATGTTGGGAGCACATTAAAGATGGCATTAATTTTCTGAAATTATATATAAGATGTCATGCTACACAGAACCCAAGACATGTGTGTCAGCCCTAAGGTTTAGAATGATATTCAATCTCCTCCAACTCAACACACCAATCTTCTGATGCTCTTCTAGCCCTCCTACACGCTACTGAGCTTTGCTGCCACACAGACAATTCTAGCGTGCTTTTCATCCCATCGGCTGCTGTTAGGTTTCTTGACCATTCCCATGATTCCTCAGTCATCAGACTTTCCCAGAACTCTGATTCTCCACAGTCAGCTGATGATACACTCTGCTGCTCTCCTAACCATCCAATGTTCTTCAAGTAAGTGAGTATGAGCATGTGCCAAGAGAATGGAACCATTAGCAAATGGAGAAAGTGCCGAAATACCAGGCTATTGGCATGCTCTCTGCATCATTAGCCAGTTATTTCCATGCTTTTCTGTAAAGCTACTAACATTTATCATCCTATCTTGTATAAAATAATAAACATATATAATACGTGGCGTAACAGCATTCTCTTACTTACATGGGATGGCCTTCTCACAGGAGTGAAAACAAACCAAGCTATAAATAGGTGATGAGGTAATCTGTTTGACGTATAGGTAAGGTTAGTATCTTCCATATCCTTGGATGACATCTGAATTATATAACTCCATGCTCTGCCTTTATGAGAAGTGAATGTTCTGTACACATAGCTAGCGCAGGAGAAAGAATGGTGAAGCATTTCACTATGGGCCCACAGGACTTGTGATTCAGCAAGGTCAAGATCAGTGGACAAAGAAAGATGTGTGGGGACAAACAGTCACTCCTTTAAAAAAATGTCGGGTTTTCTTCTATACTTAAAACATACCCAGGATCTCATGGCCTGAACAACTGCAGGAGAGACCCAAGCCTGTCTAAATTTATAAACTAGTCTCATCACTAAATGTTGCACATGGAACGAAAATATTTCCACATATTTTATAAAAATTTTATTCCATCTATTGAAAAACTGACATAGTAACTCTTGATGAGAAGGTAATACATTGAGTCATAGATTCTTCTCAGATATGGTACTTTTTTCATTTTGTATCCTAAAACAAGCTGTATATAAATGACTGACTCCGCATGTCCATCTATGCTGTGCATTTCACCTTATAGCACAGTCAAAAAGCAAGTCAACGACGGTGTGTTACTTTGGAGGGACAGCCTTCTGTAAAGCTCTTTTTGGAACGTATGCAAGTGCACAACCGCTATTCTGAAATAGTGCTCAAAAAGATTAATTTTAGATTTTATGTCTTCCCCTCTTACAACAATACAACTAAAGGTAATTGCTAGATGCATCATAATCTTTTAATCTTGTAAAACTTGGCATCAAGTCTTTATGGAAGGATGCATGGTAAAACAGTGCTGCTGCTGCTGCTAAACAACCAGCAAAATAATATTTAAAGCTAGAATTTATTGCTCCAGATTTAACTTGTAGAACCACACTGTTGTGTACAAACCGTTAATCTCCATAGATGCTCAGACATGATTGTCTCCTTGTGTCTAAACACACAAAATACAATGCTATCTGTACAGTTTACAGTACTGAAACACATATATTTGCAAATGAAGTATAGATATGTTACTTTTAAAGATACATGATTTTACAGCAGGGGTTTACCCAAACTTTTTTTTTCTTTTTTTTTTTTTAACAGCCACTTTAAAAATAGACAACAACTTCACTAGTATAGCTAAGTTACATCAAATAAAGATTCAGTGTACCGAATGTGAATAAACTGGCCAATTCCCCAGGCTCCCAGATTGTTTATCTTTTGTTTTTGAGGAAACCCCTATACATAAATGAAAATAGTATCTGAGTATATTCTTCAATAGTGGACTAAGCAGTTTCTTAAAACAAGACTTTAGCTTGCCATTCACCTCAGACTGCCTTGAAAACAAGATATACTACTGCTTAAAAGAACCATCGGAATGCTTCAGCGCTGGGAACAGGTGTTCTCTATAAAAAAAAAAAAAAGCAAGAAAACAAGTTAAGCTTTCTTTCTGTAGCATTATAAAATAAGATTTCTTCTAATTGTTCTTCCTTTATATTTTAGCCATATTTTTAGTTATCTAGGTATAACGTGATGCCTCACATAACTTAACAGAAACATCCTCCCTCTAAAATGTGCCCTTTCAGGTTTTTATATAAACATACACTATGTACTAACCATCTCTTTAATTAAATAATAGAGCCATGGAAATGAAAACATTGTTATAAAAATCTAGAAGGTATAGCCTGGAAATGGACAGTAGTCATGGAATAACCATACAATTTTGAAATAGTTTCAGACTATCCTCTGGCTTGCTAGGTGTCTGCTTATGGTTAGGTGGTTTTCCAGACACACACTTTTGCAAGACACTTCTTTTAACACAAGAATAATGAAGACATTGATCTAAGAATCACAACGTGCACTGTAAACTGAAGTGCCCGCATTGAGGTCTTGGGAGAACAGGGCAACGTTTTCGAACCTTGAGTTGGCCATCTCCTTCCGTATTTTGGCACTTAGAGTCTGATTCAGCAAAGCACTAGAGCTTGAACTTTAAGCATGTGAATGGGCCAACTGACTTCAATAGGAATAGTGATTTGCTTAATGTTGAGCACACACATAAATGCTTTGCTGGATCTGGGCCTTAAATAAAAATGGCTTATTTCCAGATGTGCTGAGCATCCACCACTCTCAGCACAGGCAAGCTTTCGGTACTTCTCAAAATGATACCTCTCTCTTTTAAGTGCCTTAACCAGCCGTTAGACACCCAGCTCTTGGCACCCACGTTTGAAAATGCTGACCTATCATTTTAGCAGCCTTAAAGTATAACATACAGGGACGGACTTACACCCTGATCGTGCCGAGGGTTTTCTGTGAGGTAACGAGTGCCCTCGATTCCTTCTCAATTCAAGGTGGATTAAAGGTGCTCAACGTCCCAGAAGATGGGATTATGGAATCCTTTCCTGCTCCTCCTATGGTTAATGACTTTACATTCACTACGGTGAGAGCAGGATGGGCCCTTACATCACTACATGCTAAATCACATCATTTATCCCATCCCCATGTATTCGATCCATTCCAAAATGTCCACATATGCAAATGTCAGACCTGAAGAAGTTTAACTAAAAACTTAAAACAAGGCCTCAAGGAAACTGCAGATAAATATATTTGTGTTGGAACAGTTCTTGTAGATTACGTTGAAGTTTTAATTAAAGAATGCCACTGAAAAGAAGCAGTCTTTAAGCTACAGTTATTTTTCTGGAGGACCTTTAAATGTTTTTCATTCCAAAATACAGCCAATAAATTGTGCACCCAGAAAATGTTGTGGGTGCAGCCCAAGATGCTTAGACGCACCACTGAACATTTATATTAGTTAAGGCGTCTTTAAAAGTTCTACAGAACTGATCATTACCACGGCAAACATTTTATTCCATAAAAGTAATCAGTTGTAATAACCAGGCTTAAACAGTATGCAGGTCCCCTTGCAGAAATACTTAAAATTAATCAGTTTAATAAATAGAGCAAGGGAATGAAAGGGAAGCAGAGTTCCTCTTGTTTTATCTTTATCATTCATGCCCACAGAAATATCAGAGAAGAAAGAATTTTTGCTGCGTAATCAGAATTCTAAACTATTCAATATCCTACTTCTATCTATGAATGTTTAAGTTTAATACATCATCTGAAAATTAGCTTCCAGAGAAAATGAGTTTGATTGTTGTATAAATATAATCTGAATATTAGAGTGTTCTTTGTTAGTACAGCAAAAATAGGTATTGATTATATCCCCATTAACAATTCCTATCTACTCTGTCACACATGCTCAGTTCTAGGTTCTGCACCTGTAATGACAAAGCAAAGAAAAACAAAGCTTCCTTCAAAAGTATACCAAAGAGAGCCGATATGCTTGCTAGACCATCCACAGAGTTCTGTTCTGTTGTAAGATGGCTGCTGATAAAATAATTTATAAAGAAGTTGACTATAAAAGAAGCTCGAATTTAGGACAATAACAAGTAGCCATATGTCTAAATCAGCCTCAGAAGAATAGCTAATCATGTGTAAGTATTACGCTTACATGTTGTCTTGGAAAGCTACATTTAAATGTTCTACTATAAATACTTTTTTATACATCTGGGGTTGAGCTGGCCTTTATTTACTTTCTTGCAGCATCAAATTGAGTTAGTCTGTCAGACACTGTCGTATCAGCTAGAAGTAAAGGTGCAGTGTCTGATTAAAAGGTCAATCAGACCTTTAAATACACAGAATAATATTTCTGAAGGGCAAAACTGCTGTTTAATATCTGTGCTTCTGAAAAACTACAAGATAAGGTCTTTTGCATCAGCACAGGAAATTGTAATTAAACATATATATTATATAATTAATATCTATTGCACTAGCCCCTGACTTAGGAATCAGCTGTGGCTATCTTCAGTTATTAAACCACTTGAAAACATAAACAAAACAAAAAAACTAGATTGAATAGGTGGATCAAATTAGGTTAAACCTAATTTATGGGATGAAATCCTTTGATTTTACCATCACAATACACAAAACTATATCCAGAAGAAAAGAGATCTTTCAGCCAGTCTGGGGGCTCAGCACACCAATGCATAAGCTTAAGTGCAATGACCATCTACCTTCTGGTTGTATAAATTCCAGAGTCCCAGCTGGGGAATCAAACTCTTGATGAGATTACAGTGAGTTTCTGGAGCTTGGTTATGCTTGCAGGGAATCATTATCCTGAGTGACAGAAAAGACAGATTCCCCTGGAAGTTAGGGGGAGGGGAAGTAAGGAATAGAATTGGAGTTGATCAGCATTGTTTAAGGCAGCCTTCACTGCTCATGCAGGTGCAAATACTGACAAACAGCAGCCTCCTTCCCAGGAGGGAACTCAAAAACCTGCAGCTCCAGCTTCGCCTAACAGGTAATGCTATAAAAGCATGGTGTTCCACGTAATTTCTCCCTAAACAAACGATGTGAAATGACCTTCAAGCTTAAAACTCTCTATTCTGTTTCTCTTTTGGTCAGCTTCAACCAAATATTTTCTACAAAATTAAAAGAAGTAGCTCAAACATTTGAAATATTATATTTTAATTGCATTTTTTAAGTCAGCTTCACATAAACAGCCTAGAGAATTACATTTTTGGCTTTAAGATAAGAAGAGAAACACAATCAAATCCCTTTAAATAAACACACATCAAAAATAACATTTTAAAAATCATATATAGTGGGCCTGCACCTTTTCCCATGGGCTGAATGCAAAAATGCCCATCAACTTTAGTAGGACCAGGTCCTCTATACAAGTACACACATACACATGCTTCCAATACAGCAAAACAGCAAAATGTACTGAAATTACAGACTCTTTAAATTCTTCACCACAGACTCTATTTTAACTTGAACTAAGCTACTTTTTTGGCATAAGAATTCAGACGTTTTAAAAATGTATTCTGTATACACTGTTGCTGTGGGTGCAACTCTCATACAGTGTTGCTATACAAGTCTTTGCAGATGCTAGATTACATATTTCTATTATTGTATATATAGCATTAGAGAAACAGTTTTGTAGCAGCATATGGAAATTTAAAAAATTATTTGAGAAGGGTACACAGTGAAGACCTGTATATTTGTAAATTTTAAATGAAAACCCTTTAGACAGTTGCAAATTGAAATCTTGGCTATTACACGCACTTGGATACTTGCAGGCCAGATTCTGAACCCCTTATTCATGCTAAATAGTACTTGCTGACATGACTAGTCCCACTGAACTGAACATGCCAGCCCATGAGAGGTCCTTATGAGGGTGCACAGTGTTTGGGGGGGCGTACGAGAAGTTGTTTCCCTCACTGGCATGGCCTGTGCAAAGGCCTATAACAATTACAGTCCATGAACTTGGAGGAGTGCATGAACTATTCCCTCAATGTGCCCAGAGGCACAAGGTATCATAACTGGAGCACGGAGGCCCCTGCATCTTCTCCTAACCCAAGACCAACCTGTACATTGGGCCAGCTGTATTGAAAAAAAAAAAAAAGCAGGCTGGACCCTCCTGCACAGTGGCTGGTGTGCTGGGGAGCTTGGGAAAGGAGTGTGTCTCCTTGAGGAGCATTCCCTCCCTGAAATCCCCACATCACAAGTGCGGTTCTGAACTTGGGCCACTGGAAAAATGGCATAATTTGGCCCAGTGAGACTTATGTAATTACTACTGGACATTACACAAGCTGGAAAGTCTGGTGGCTGGAGGGAGAAATGGAAGCTAGTTTTCAAGGCCAAGGACAGATGCTCACTATTCCTGCATGTCATGCATTTTGCATCAGTTATCAGCCCAAGATCTGGATCTGGCTACCACTTACTATTGCCAGAGTAACTAGATAAGTAGGCTTCTTAGGTGTACGAACAGTACAGCATTAGTTAGTTAAAGCACTAATAAACTCTACAAAATCCACACAGCATTTGGAAACAGCAGAATGTTGGAGAAGAGCAGAGAGCTACGTCCAGGCATGTGGTGTCACCCATTCTCTTTCAACTAACCCAGGCCTTTCACCTGCAGTGCTGAGAGCTGATAGAGATTTAATTTTACCCGAGGTTCCTCTTTTAAGGCTAATAAAAGATGGCTGCTACTCTTGTGTGCAACCCAAGAATGGGTGTAAATCCATATGCTCCAAAACACACCCACACTCCTACCAGACTAACCCTCCTCCCCAGGCTACTCTTCTTAGAACAGCTCCTAGAAGAGTAGGGTCAAAGTAGGTATGAACAGATGGAGTGAAATTCCTTCTCTCCCTCACCCAAAGCCAGAATAAATGACCTGTGTGCAGAAAACATTGCAACTCTTGGGAAGAAGAAATTCTTCCCCAGCCCATGGTCAGTGTGCAGGGCATCCATATGGGGCCATAACCTTTGTGCTGCTTTCTGCAAGGGCTTGTGGCTCACAGCCTCCTAATCTATAGACCTCAATGTTTCCTTCAAAGTGGCGAGGTGAAGCCCATCTAGAGCTAAGCTGTGCTGTGCACATGTTGTGTGAAGTCCCTATCTGCACCTTCTCTGCAGCCAATTTGTTCCTCCCGTGAAGATATTTACACCTGCAGGAATGGCTTTGGGGTACCTAATAAATGCCAGATTCAACTCAAGAGAGTTTCTCTGAAATTCTCCCTTCAGGCTAGAGGAGTTGCAGGGCCATAGAGGGGTGTGTGAACTCCTAACCCTCCATATCCTAGAAATCTGTACAAAAGAGAAACTACAGGCCAGTGGACAAGCTGCTTTTTCAAGCTAGTTCTCTGGCCTGCCTCCAACCGCCCTGATGGTGCGGATCTTGCTGAGCTATGCTGCCAGTGAATAGGCTATCTGCACTGAGATAAGTTACTGTGCCTCAGGTAGGCATAAATACAATTTAGGCATGAAAATACACTGACTCATAGGGGGAAAGGAGGAGGTAGGAGGGTTCCATTCCACAGAGAGCTGCTACTCTCCCTCCAACCTTGGCACCTTTCCACAAAATCCTGCCAAACCCTAGAGGCCCTAGAAGCCACAGAAGTATTTCTGTGGTATCTGGACAGAGGGGAAAGCATGCCACGGAATTGTCAGTCCCCACGTCTACCAGGATCTGCTGCGTTCTGCTACCCCAGATCGTGTCTTTCTACTTATTAGAAGTTATATCATACTGTAATAGACGTCCTCTAGCAACCAGCGTATGATTGGACTTGCCAGTTAAAATGGGACAAGTACTTCAGGGCAGAACTCAGAAGTGAGTTTGTTTTACCGATCTGAGTTAAAATATTTCTTACCATACCTGTGCCACATTCCTGTCTTCCTTCGTACCAGGGATGAGATTTAACATTTATGTTAAAAGTCAGTTTTATTTGCTTTGAGAGAGCATGAATCTTTTTACTGGTGTTATTTTTCCACTTGCACTGCATATCTTCCATGCTGTATTTGACATAAACCAGATTTAGAACAGACCAGATTAGGAAACTCATTTGACTTTCTCTGCTACCAAGTTCATACAGCAAAAAGCAAACCACTACACTGAATGCTATATAGAAATAAAAACAGAATCACTGATTTGGGACCAGGTTCTCATATCCTAATTCTATTTGAGTACCTTACTCAGCGAGCAGCCCCAGAGCTTTCAACGGGGCTGTTTAGGGAGTGAAGTACAACTCAAGGTATCAGAGTTGACCAATGGTAATTACAGAACTAAAGGCCTGTCCTTACAGGGCCAGATTCCTCCACTTGCACTCATTGTGAGTAGTAGCCAGGGGCAAGTAGCCCCAATCGAAATAAATGGGTCTACTCATGGAGTAAAGTACTTCTCGATGGGAGTAAGGATGACAGGATGTGGTCTTTATATATTCAGTGTTTGTTGCTATTTATTTTATATATTACTTTTCTTTTACTTGAATTTAATTGGAAACATCTTTAAAAAGCATGAGATTAAATCTTGGGAAATGGATAAAGACTTTTAACATTTTTTAAATATCAATGTACAGTATCACTGTGGAAGATAGGTAACACAGATCAGTAACTACATGAAACCAGGACTAATGCTGAGCAAAAATATCAGCTGTGCAATATTAAGATCCAGATTGCAGAGTCCCTACTCATGTTGGTGAGCACCAACTCCTATGAGTAGTCTTACTGGCTTTTAATTGGACTACTCACATGAATAAGACCTCCCTGATATCAATAGGTGCTCCACAATCTGGCCCTAAATCCTTGAGGAATAGACTGTGCCTTTAAACAGAGCCTTGTTTGAAGATTGGTGTGTACATGTGTCGCTCCAAGAAGAAGGAAGAACCCCGGAAAGGAACGGTTTTCCCCCTCTTTTGCCAGGTGGTGGAATAATTTGCTACAGTCCCTTTCTAGCACACTCTCTTGTGCCACTTTAGCTCTGCTGGCCAAAAACTGAGGAATGGAGGCAAGGCTCTGCATCTCCCCACCCATCTGCTCATGAGGGGCAGTAGCAACCTTGTAGATGCCGTTTTCCCCATTGCTCTGTGCCTCGAGCAGTGGTCTGCAAAGGCTGTGCAAGATGGTGGTGGGAATCTTGCATCCCCTTATGTTACTGTGCAGCCACGACCCAGCCCTACCTGACAGCAGTTAATTAACAGCTTTCTGTCAAAGGTGATTTAAAAGAAATCAACTTCAGTGGAATGTCATTTAAAAAGGTTTAATTCCTACAGATTTTCATCTATACCTGTAGCTGAGGAGAGAGCTAATCAGCTGCTGAAGGCAGCAACCAAGCTGCTTATGAAGATTCCATTATTAATTATTATTATTTACACTGCAGTAGTGCCCAAATGCCTCAATCAGGATCAGGGATTGTTTTTTGTTTGTTCTGTCTGGCCTCTGACAATCTTTGGGTTTTTCCCAGGGGAGGAGAAGGGACATGTAGATGCACTGTAGCAAAGAATGCCACTGAGCAGCTAGGAAAAATGTTAACCTGACCAGAGGAGATACGAATTAGTACCTTCAGAATCACCATTCAAATTAAAATATGCTAGCATCCAATTTATTTACTTTAGCCTCTTTGTTATTAAGAAAAGTTTAAAATGTAAATGTATATATATATATGTTGATATGACGAAGTGTTCAGAATTACATTTTAACCTCTTGATATATATATATATATATATATCAAGAGGTTATATTACAAAGATCCTAAAATCAAATCCACTCATCACTACCCATTTCCAGGTCAGTCCCTGTTCCCTTCTAAAATCTGTCATTTCTTTTCACTCTACTCTGCTATGAATTAACAGCTATAAACTCTCCTCTTCCACCACACGCACACACACACACAGTCTGTCACTATGGTAATTTAATCCCTATGAAGACCATCCATCAGTCCCTATCACTTAGCCCCCCCACAGGCATTCTTGTTAACATTCAATCCATTAATAAGACATCCCTGTTGGTACATCATCCTCTGGAACAAGAATTAGCACTCAAGCTTTGACATCTCTTTAATGTCCTCTAGGTTACCTTTTTCTAAGAAACCTCTATCTCAAGATGAAGATGAGGTATGGTTGTCATCACCAAATCTAAATCTAAATCTCTTTTCTGTAGACCTAAAACTACACTGCCTTTGAGCAATCCTTGCTCCTCTTTCCCCCACTGCTGAACTTAAAATGATCTAATCAATAGGACATCATGGTCAATTAAACCATTAGGATGTCTCATATTGTGTAACTAGCAGAGTTAGTCAAAATGGTCACAAAAAAGTTCTCTTGTTTGTGGTGAAACTGTCAAAAAATGTCATCTAGCTTTAGTAATTAGTAGTGACATCTTCAATTTACTGGGGAAAGGGATTGTTTTTAATCAATGTAGTGATTGTTAAAGGTGCCAGACTGACAGCCTAGAAACCTGGTGAACTCAACGTATTCACAAATCAGGTACAGCAAGAAGAGCTGCAGCCCAATCTTCCCTATAGAATTTACCCAAATTCCTCAATGGGCAAGACCACTTTTAGAGATTAAAAGGTTGTATATCGTTTCCAAGGCCATTCAGTCCTTGGCCTCTCTTCTGAGACCATCAAGGATGACAAATAACACTCAACTTGGCATGGTTTTTGCAAGGTGGCCACCCTCATGGGACTTAGACTTCCAATTCATTTTACATACGCCATCAAACAACCATTGGAGTGTTACATTTTATAGTCATCACCATCCTGGGCTGGGCTGAACTAGTGACTTACAGGGAACAGGTTTCATAGTTCATTACCAGTCCTTGTGTCATCTAGTCCCCTTCCCCTCAATCTTTGGTGAGTTCACTATTCATATCAATGATCCCTCCAAACATCTTCTTGCCTCTGACATTTTTCCCCTCCCCAATACATTTTGCTTTTGCTTTATCACTGTCATCCACTCAGGAGATCACACCTTCAACATAATCCACTTCCAGTTCCCCTTTTTCCTCTTCGGCTCCCTGACACTGCATCAGGATGATCACTCCTTCCACAAATTCAAAATTGCGCTCCTTGAGCCTATGCCCTCTTCTAATACCCTCAAACCTACAGGCCAAGCAGTCCCCACTCAGTGCATCATCTCAGTTCTCCCTTTGCTTACATCATCTCCCTTCCTCCCACTTACCAGCTTGTCAGTACTTACAACTTCATCATTTCCTTAGCTCTTGATCAGCTTGTCTTCCTCTGATCTTATATAGCCTCCCATGCCACATGCTCATCCAGATCATCTCCATGAACAAGGCTTGCCACCTGGTTGGTTTTTAATCAGCCTGGCCAATTTTTGTACTGCTTTTCCAGTTAAAAGGTTTAATGTGCCGGAGAGGAGACATAAGGGGGTCATTTGGGACATGTTAGAGTGCTCTACAGTTCACAGTCCCATAAGTCCAGATTGTGGTACCATGTTAGGAGAAGGTTAAGAAAAATGATAAAATGGCATAAAAATATACTTATTGTGTGTGGGGAGGGAGGTTTGTCTCTGAATGTGGGTATGAAAAACGGTTCTCCAAAATATTTTATGAATAATTAGCTATAGTCAGCAGTAGGATTTTTTTTGGTAATGGTGGAGGGTTGGCAGTAGCCATTTTTTCTTGCTGATGGAGGGAGCGGTAGTGCCAGCAACCCTACACATGAACTCAATTGAGTGCACAGAAAAAAAAGTTGAATAAACTGGAGTTCACTATCCACTGGGACATGTCGAAGCCCAGCTCACTACCTTCAAAATCCCCTTCTGGTATGTGAAGAACAAGTGTCTCTTGTCAATCATGATCCAGGGTCTTGGGAATTCAGTGTTAATCCAGACCCCTTTTCCATTCTGACACTTCTCCCTCCAACACCTTCTCCATGGAGGTGGTGTTTGCTACAGCCTTTTTTTGAAAGACTTTTAGCTCAGCCACCTTTTCCTCTTGCCACCTATGACCTAGCACCCCTTCCACAGCACTTCTAATGGCCGCTGCTGTCCTAGTGAGACCCATCACTGGTCTATGAACAAAACCACCTCCCCAGTAGATCCCCCTCCCAAAATCAGCTGTTGCCACCTTCCCCTTCCACCTTTGCAATATTTCCATAATTTATCATTACCTCCACTGGAGATTTTGCTTCAGGTCTGAAAAATGCAGACAACCAGACCAACACACCTCAGAAAAAGTCTTATTTGACCCTTCCTCATTCACTTTCTCCATTTCTCTCAGCAAAGTTATGGAGAAAGCAGGAATCGCTGAGCTCTTTAAGCATCTTTCCCAGCATACACTCTTTGATTGCGTTCAATCTGCAATTTAACCCTTTCACTATCTCTAAGCATGTGCATCTTTGGGTAGTTAATGATAAACTCTTTGCCCATAACCACAAATTCCTTTTGCTTCTTATCCTATTTGATCTCAATGCAGCTTTCAGTATTATCAATAATTTTGCCCTTCTTTAAACCAAGATCATCTCCAGCACTGTCCTCTCCTGGCTGAACTGTCTCTGGGCTGTCTGACTGCCATTTTCCCCATCAAGACCTTGCAGATGATAAGCAGCTCTGCATCTCATTTCATTCACTGGCCTATTTTGACTCTGTCAGCTCCTGACTGCACCATAATGTTCTGCTGCAGAATACATCAAATGCAGTGGTTCTCCTGGATAAAACGTCCTGGTTGCCTCATGTTTTTAATTTTGCTGTTATTCTTCTTAAATCAGATCTGTACTTTGCTCCGCAGCCAGAGACCTCAAGCATCATACTAGACACCAATAATATTTTCCAGTATTTTGATTATGTGAATATTTTTCTACCACCAGCTATGAAACATTGCAAGGATTCACCCTTACCTTGATGCAGCTTCTGCTGAATTCTTTATTCCAGATTTTGTCACTTCCTGTCCTAACTAGAGCAGTTTTCTTCTTTATGGTCCGAATGCAATAGGATATTATTTTTCTAAAAAAAGTAAGGCTGTATCACCCCTATCTTTTGTAATCTTCTACTGGCTCTGAATCCAGATCAAAACTGTTGATTGTGAGAACTCTCTGTAGCTATCTTTCCTCACCTCCATCTACTCTTTTGACTACTACCTATCAAACTCCCCTGTGTCCACTCCCTACAATTCACTGTAATTGTCTAGAGTTTATTGTGTTGCCCCCTCCATCTGGAATTCTCTCTCTCTTCCCCCTACTCTTTAAGCCACTGAATAATTTCCTCTCATTGAAACCTCTCCTTTCTCCTTACCTTACAAATGGCTCTTTTAATGAAGTGTTTTATGATATTGAGTATTAAAGACGCTACATAAAATAAATTGTAACTCACTGCAAATCAGTACGGAGCTGAAACGTGCACTGTCCTGAGACAATAAACAAGGAAGGTTTCTGAAATGTTCAGTATTCAGTAATCTCAGTAAAAACACTCAGTACCAACATAAAAAAAGAAACACTAACATAAATAAATAAGCAAGTATTTGATGAGATTATTACCCTTTAAGCACAAGACACACAGTATGACCTAGACTTGAGTTATTGTAGGTTTTTATAATATTGCACTAATCTCTATAGATCTAAGCACCTGGTTAAATACGAAGAAACAGAGAAACTTTAGAAAACTGCAAATATCCAATAGGCTTAACACATACCTGCCTATGGATTTTTATAGTTTTAAAATAAATTAAGAGGAAGCCTAGGAGTTCCAGGGAAGAGAAAATATTTCCCATAATGTTTGAGAGTAGAAGTTAACAAGCCTGCTGGGATCTTTTTAGCCCCTGCAGAGCTAAGGCTTCAACATTATTAAATGGCTGTCGCATCTGAAGTATGGAGCAACATAACTCAATAAACAACAGAAAACATATGATGCGGAATAGGGGGAGGTTTTAGATTACCCTGCAGAATAATTCAATTTTAGGACAGGTGTTTGCATGTGATGGAACAAGATATGACTTTGAAAAAAATAAATTAAAAAAAAAAGACACTGTAGCTTGAGTTTCCAAATAGCAGAATAAAGTCAGATAAAAATGTGCTTCAAAACGTTATTATTCACTGTGAGCCCTCAGAGGAGAGATTTAAGGGGACAAGAACAAGTGGATAAAATGAATTTTCCCCAAAATACATAGATTACCACAATAGAGAACGCTTTCTGAGAACAAGACTATTCCTCAAAAATAATTGTGCCTATGGGAAAAATTTTCAAAAGTGTGTATGTGACTAGGACCCCTATTTTCAAAAGATCTTAAATCCCATTGAGTCACTTATGAGACTTTCAGACATTTGAAACATTTTCAAAAGTTACTTGGTCACTTAGGTACTTTTGAAAATGTTACCTAAGCCACTTAAATTTTAAAATCTGCACATTAAGAGCACCAACTTTCCTTTCACTGATGCATTTTTTGTTATTTTTGGAAATGGTTTGTTCCTAGTTTTACTGCATTATCAATATCTTAACAGTCATTACACAGCAAATATTTTGATGGTGGTTCAGAAATTACTAACTGGCTTTTATCAACTGGGATTATTATGAGAGTCTCCAAAGCAGACTGGAAAAAACAACATATTTTATAGCATTACCACACACTTGCTATTCATAATGGACCAACTACTGAAGTCCTAACTTATTCCTTATAAAAGAAAATTCCCACTAACTTCAGAAAGAGTTTTGGAAAACTGACTAATGAATACAGACTGAGTGTGAACTTCAAGATCTGGTTGATTAAAATCAAATACTTAAAATAAATACAAATATTTAGGCCCTAACTCTGCAACTGTTAAACTGAATAAACAGTATTGTGATGTACTCAGACGTAAATGAGACTACTTGGTGAGCAGGTCATAGCCAACACATTGTAGTTATTTATAGGATCAAAGCATTGGAGAAATGTGCCTCTGGATAAAATTTTCAAAGGCACCTAGGTGATTTAGGGGCCTACTCTAATTGGCTCCTACGTGCCTAAGTCACTTTAGAAAATGGGATTTAGGTTTCCTAAACTACGTAGGTGCTTTTCAAAATGTTACCTATTATGCTTACTTTGCCTGACAAATATTTGGCCTTATTTACCATATAAATTGTGACTCAATCAGCTCAACCCTATCAACTCAATATGCACTGACTTCAGGGGAGTTACACCCGTGCAGAACTGGAAAGAATGCCAGGATGAATCAGTCACAATGCTAAAGTAAATCCTTCCATTGACTTCAACAGAGCCAAAATTTCACCCATTGTATTTATATAAGGTCTAATACCCTAGGATCACTGAACCAAGTGTTGACTTAAACAATGTGCAACCTCAGTGCAAGAAACGGGGTTACCAAGAGTATAATTCAGAGCTGAATCTGACCCATACTCCTGACTCATCAATTTTTTATTTTTAAAATAGTTTTAAAAGGTATGCAATGAAATATTCCATGCAATCAAAATACAAAAACTGTCATAATTTGTTAGTCTTCGATCATTCATGCATTTTACTGATGAACTGTACTAGACCAAGGACTAGTTAACACAAATTATTTTTGAGAGGAAAGTAGAGTTTGCAAAAAAATAAAGTTTAACTGGGTATGGCTGTCTCTCATTCCTTAAAATTAGGTTCAATTTAGTACCTAATTTTGGTGATGCTAGATTGCTTCAGTAGTGGCCCATTTCATTTTTAAAAGTATTCAGCTCTTTTGTTCCTGTCTCACATGACACAAAATTCTAATGCATAGTATCAACAGGAGTCTGTGAATGTCTCCCACCAAAGGTGAACTAAAAATGTGGGGGCTTTATTACATAATACAAATATGTTGAATTGCACACTAATAATTTGAGTGGTTTTTGTTTGGTTTGTATTTCTAAAAATTACAGAGACTGTAAGAAAATATGAAATTGAATAGAACAGATTAAATATCATCTCTGTTTAAGAGGGTACCAATTCCTTTATAGTTTTAAAGATAAAAAAATCATTAGAATTATTAAGCAGTAAAGGGACAGCAGTCCTGATTTGGGAAGGTATGGAATGCTCCCAGGTCTTCAGTTCACTGGTCTCCCATGACTTAATTGAAAGATGAAGACTCTTCACACCTTGCAGGGCCCAGTCCTATGTGTAGAACTCCAAATGGCTTCAATGAGCAGCTGCAGGATTCAGCCACATGATAGCCAGAGTGAATGAAAGATGCCTGCAGCTCTTCCAGACTACCTTAGAGCAGCAGCAGGCATCATAGTGATGCACATTGTTTCGATGGCCAAAAGGAACGAATTATTTCATTCCCGTTTATAGCACCCATCACTGTAATACCTGGGTGAATGCGACAAAAATTAATTAAAAAAGGGACTGCAAAGTTTCAGCAAAAATCAAACCTGTCCCTGCCTCTGTCTCCTCATCTGCTGACAAGAGAAATACCTCTTTGGCTACATGCTCAATGTAAGAAGCAGCAGCAGAAAACAAGAAAACAGAGAAACAAATGCATCTCTCCCTGATTCTAAAAAATCAAAGAAACCATTAACTAAAATCATCAGATTCTGATTATAGTACACTGCCAGGAGAAGTGAATTCCTGAGCCAAGCAACCTCCACTAAGAGAGTTCCACCTAGAAATGGAAAAACAAGAGCATTCTGGCAGAATGCAACTGGGCAACAAGGAAGAGGCTGCAAAAAGTAAAGTCCCAGACTGGGGAGGGCTTTTTGGCTGATAACGAAATTCTGGATATGAGCCCAGAAGAGACTGGTGCAGTTACTTAGATTGTAAGCTCTTTGGGGCAGGAATTGTCTTTTTGTTCTGTTTGTATAGAGTCTAGCACAATGCGGATCTGGTCCAGGACTGGGGCCCTTAGGTACTATGCTAACACAAATAATAACTAATAGTAATAATTAATCCTGTGCAGAACAGCAAATGCAGAGAGTGGTTTGTGCTTCCTTCTGACTTATTAGTCACCCTGATCACATATTAGCTGCCTGTTCCCTCTCAGTTTTCCCTCACACAATTGATTCCCACCACAGTATGTAACTTAAAGCTAGAAAGACAGGAGGGAAAATGCCCCTGAGGCCCTTACTAATTGACCCCTACCCATTGAACTCCACCGTATTACCTTAACAATGTTCACATTTGCCACCAAAACAAGGCACAAAAGTTCTGAGGTTGCCCATGGGTCCCTTTTCTCCCTAGTGGCAATGCCGTATGCTGCTACATTTTCAGGGTCAAATGCTGCTTCCATTGAAATGAGTACACAATCCTTTTCCCCGTTCACTCAATCTCAAAACTCCCACTGCGTTGAAAGGGAACAGGATTAGGCTCTTAATATTTAAATGTTAATATTATAAACTTTATTTCTGAATGGAAAATAAGTGTTTATTTTTTTCAATAGTAACCCACATTAATTATCATGTATCTGTTAAAACAAAGTAAGTTACACTGAATATTATAAAACTATGCCCAAGTATCAAACGTACTTAAGGTACTCAATTCTCACTATTTTACTCATTTGAGTGGCCCTGTGCTTGATTTTGATATCACACTAATGTAAATCAGGAGTGGTGCAACTGAAATCAGTGGAGTTACCCAAGAGAAAGCTGAGGTAAGTGAAATCATAATCAAGCCTATTGACTTCAAAGAGTGAGCAAAGCAAAGTAAAATCTGGCTCTCAGTCTTCATAATTTACAGTAGGAGTTACATAAATGTGTACTAATGGGAGGAAAATAAGTAATCTCTGGATAAAAAATTGTTATGCTTTTTAAACTAACTGTAAATCTAAATGAACACAGTGTATACATACACAAGTATGCAGAGCACAACATGACATCAATCTTATTTTCATACATTTATTAATACTATACATAAAATCACCTAGTAGTAATAAAATTCTGTTAAAAATACTAGAGCACAGGAATGCTTTTAGGGTAAAATTAATATAAGAAAAACATGGAAAAATGAAAGTTTGAAAAAAGTAAAAAGGGAAGCGTATAATTAAAAACGTAAGGGTCAGGAATCCGAAAGCATTAAAGAGAATCTTGTCTTAAACTCAGTGTACTAACCTTGAGAGCAATATCATATCCCTTCAGTGCACCAGAACAAGAACAGATTTAATGGGGGGGAGATGAATTCAGTGGATTCAACAAATTTACTGACTTTTTTGCATAGTTTCGCTTCCAATCTTTAGTCATTTCCATATTTTGCAGACAACATCCTTTATATTTTCTGTGTAACTGACAACCACAATTTCCATATATATATAATGGAACTTGAACCCTGATTCTTATTATATTGTCTCAGTAAGGTGCCTAGCTAGGCCATAGTGTATCACCTATGGAGATCTGTTGATTTACAAAGACCACAAGACAAACTAGCTTGAGAATGCAGTTCAGCAGGCAGACTATTCTCACCCACCTGCAACCGCGACTGCTGTTTCAGTTCAGTCATGTAGGCCCTGTCACTCTCTGACATGCTTCCAGCTGGTTGCCTTACAACCAGAACAGTGCTGCTGCACATGTGCTTGAGGCTGTCATGCTGTCATTCTTTATTATTTAATTAAAAAAAGAAGAAGAAGAAATAAGAAAAATGACCAAAAATGGAGAGTTATCCAATTTGGGAACTTTTCCTTTCCTACTGACAAATAACATGCCTGTAAGGATATTAGCCACACAACATGACACTCTTCATGACTGGATACGACCTACAGGGAAGTGAACTGAAGTGAACATCTACTGATATCTCTACAGCTGGAGAGAGGAATCTGCTTCCTTCCAGTCATAATATAGCAGCAGAGGTGTGTGTATGTGACAGAGAGAGAGAAAATGAAGAAAAGAAGTGAAGGCAGGTGGTTCTGAAAGTACACAAGTGACTAATAAAATGGTGGTTTTTTACTAGCCATAGCAGTTATGGTTTTAATGAGTAGCATTCTCATAACGTGTCTGGACAATTTTTAAAGCTGTCGAACACCTTTGTCAGGAAGAAGGGAATTCATGAAATGTGTTTAGAAATGTACACAAACTCATACAAAGATCTGATAAAGTATAAATTAGTTTCCTCTACAGATACCTCACTTTCTGAACAAATCAATAATCCATCGGGATCTGTCATTTATCATAAATGATAAATCACAGAGGCATCCTGGCTTGCAAGCCACATGAAAAAGAACTTTTTACGTAAGTTATACAAAGTTCTATGTCGCTGAACAAACAAATGCCACTGGAAAAAAGTAATCTTCTCTCTTTTAAGTTGT
This sequence comes from Mesoclemmys tuberculata, assembly GCA_007922155.1. Taxonomy (NCBI): domain Eukaryota; kingdom Metazoa; phylum Chordata; order Testudines; family Chelidae; genus Mesoclemmys; species Mesoclemmys tuberculata. The sequence goes on along the minus strand of ML675617.1, from coordinate 9,712,052 downwards.
GGATCAGTGTTAAAATTCAGCATTAACTGTTTATTTGCAGATAACTGCAGAAAGCTGCCTACAAAAATTAACAGAAGTATATTGTTAACCAAAAACAATAAGTGAAACCAAGAGTTAACAGCTGATGTCTAGCACCTGAAAAAATCCATATAATTTGTTGTCTTTTTGTGATACTGAATTACATACGAAAAGCAGCTAAAGAAAATGTAATAAAAATGGGGTAATAACCGAAATTTCAACAAGGATGGTTCACTCTTGCAAGAAGGAATAAATATGATATTTTGATGGAACTGAATACGGTACAATAAATCATGCTGGCCAAATTTTGATTAAAAAAACCAAAATTTCCTTCAGGTCAATGGCAATTTTAATATCTGTAAAGCTGTATCCATTTACTTGGTGTCAAACAAACTGAAGCATTGTTTTTCTTTAATCCCAGACTCCACCCTTGTTGGAGAGAACTGCTGCGAACAATGATTTAGAATATAACCACAACAAGCACAAAAATTGGAAAGTTGCAGTTTCTCACTTTGTTGCTATTTTCTGTGACTTCAAATCTTAATCTGTCACCCCGTATATACAGTACTTCTCTGTACTAAATCTACCGTCCCCCCCACACACACACCTTGAGGCGCGTCTGATACGTGCATCTAACCAGCAACACCATAATTTAAATAATGACAAGGGATTACATATGATTACTAGTCTTTCCTCTTTCTTGTGTTCCTTTGTCTAAAAATATCACCTAATAGCCATTTTACATATATTTTTGTATTTTTGTCATCGTCTCTTGTGCTCAATACATGAACTGAAATTTCCACAACATCATATCTCTCTGTCTTTTGTATGTCTAGCAAACTTGAAAACCTGTCTTTACAGCTTTGTGATATTCAATACATTGTCAGTTCCGAGGACACATTGTAAAAATAAATGTATATATACAGTTCAGTCAGACATAATTTCAGTCGTACCTGTGCTTATTTTTTTACATCACATTTTAATACACCATGAAAGGGATACTTTGTAAAATGCATTGCCAAAAAGAATTTGTAGCACATTTCACCAAACTATTTAACTCTGTGACTAATTGTCTTTCTTGAATCAAATTGCCATCAGTCACCCTGAAAATAACTAGCTGTTACTGTGTTCTGAACATCTGACCACTAAAAAGCCAGGTGTTCAACTACATTCTTTTCCTGCTCTCTTCCCCCTCCCTTCCACCAAAAAAATCAAAGATCATCACCAGTCTGATAGAAAACACAGTAGGTAAAGCACAAGTGATCTCATAATGGCAACAGTTAAGTTAGAAAAAATAAATAACCCCCTCATTTGCTCTCAGGTTTAAAAGTGTTTACCCTCCACCATTGGTTTCATATAAGTAAAAATCTGATCCATGTCACCAGACAGAACTCTTTAAAATAACAGCTAAACATAGAGCGAGAGTTCGAATCAAGGTATGGAATTGGATGTGCCCAGCTTGTGCAGAGAGGTGTTAAAGAAACCTCTTAAAGAAGATTTTAATTCGTCATCTGTGATGTTAGTTACTATATGAAACTGTAGTGATTTCTTTCCAGGGACCAAAATGAAATGTAATAGGGAGGGGGGGTCTCTTCCTTCACGCTCTTCTTTAAGAGCATCCCCCACCCTCTGCTTGAAGGGTGGGTTCATACTAGGTGCCAGTGAGGGAAGCCAGCGTCACATGTGCAATAACTGGAGAGGGACCCCCCCCCCAAAAAAAAGAATCAGAAAAACCACTCCCCCCAGCCAACCCCCTTACAACCTGAAGGAGGCTTCGGAAAAGGGATGCTGCATCTTGAAGCTAGACAAGAAGCACTGAAGGGGTGGGGGGAGGGGGTTGAGGAGGGACGGAGGGAGGCTGGGGAAAAAGAAATCATCTCCTCTGACCTCTAGTGAAGTGCCAGGTTTTTTCTTTAGCTCTTCACATTTCCTAAATTTGCAGATCTGGTGTCCCGTTTTGCGGTTCCTGCAGCTGCTGCAGACGCCACAGTTGATGAGCCTCTTGCAGGGCACGCAGACCCCGCACCTTTTCCTCTTCTTCTTGGCAGGGTTGCCTGCCCCTCCTCCCCCGCCTCCTCCTCCTCCTCCGCCTCCCCCCGCCGCCGCCGCCCCGGCCCCCCCCGCCCCGGCGGCTCCCAGGGCGGGGGCGGCGGAGGAGGAATGGCTCTGCGGGCAGTCTGCCAGGTTGGCGATCTGAAACGCGCTGTCCGTGACGGCGGCCGAGGCCGCCGCGGGGGAGTGCAGGGCTGTCATGACGATGACCCCGGGAGGTAATGAGATGCCCCCGAGAGCCGGCAGAGCGGAGAACGTCCCCACGCGCTCGGGGAGATTCATTATCTCCGCTTCGGCGGCGCCGCATTTGAGCTTGTTCATGCAGTCGCCGGCCAAAGGTCTGCAGTGCTCGGGGGCCAGGGTGGAGAGGAAGTTGCCATTGGCCATTTGCAAGGCGGGCGGCTCGGCGGCGGGCGGGCAGCCGGGCTTGCCCAGCCGCTGCGACTCGGTGCGGTGGTGCAAGCTGCTGCGGCCGGCGTGCAGCGAGGCGGCGGCGGCGGCGGCGGCTTTCCTCGCGCCGCCGCCGCCGCCGCCCCCCCCGCCGCCTCCCCCGCCGCTGCCCCAGAGCATGGCGGTGGCGGCGGCCGCCGTGGCCGTGTCGCAGTTCCAGGGGGACATGCCGATGCGGGCGGCGGCGGCGGCGGCGGCGCTGGGGAAGATGGGGGTGGTGATGCGGGCGATCTTGGCCGCCTGCGGGAAGGCGCCGCCGCTGCTCTTGTAGAAGGCGGCGAAGGAGCGGTAGCGCTCCATCTCCGAGTTGTAATCCGCAAGGCTGTTCAGCGCCCCCTCGGGCAGGTGGCTCTCCTTGGGCAGCCCCGGGGCCTCGGGGTTGGGGCCGCTCTCCACGCACACGTTGGTGTTCATGGTGGCCGGGGGGGCAGGGAAGAGGGCTGCGGGGGGACCGGTGAGGGGCAGGGCGGAGGGCCCCTGGAGCCGTCGCCTGGAGGGGCTGGCGGGGGCTGGACGGGCGGGGAGGTGTCAGTCCTCTGTGGGGGACATTTCTGCAGACGGCAAAGGGTCAGGCAGCGTCTTCGTTCGCATCCTCCCGGGAGCGGCGGCAACTGCGAATAAAGAAAGTCATTTCCAAAAAGAGGGAAACACACACACACGCCCCCCCCCCCCGCCCCGCAGCGATTCCGGAGCGTTAGCGACAGGAGCAAGACGGGCGCCGCCGCTCCCCGTCCAGCCTGCCCTGAGCAAGCGCAGGGAGCGCCGCGAATCCCTGGGGAGGGGCGCTGGCAAACGCCAAGGGAAAGGGGGGCAGTTCGCGTGCTAGAGGCGTTAACATGACGGGGGGAAAGGGCTCTGCTGCCTATGGCCAGAGGGCGTCTGCACGCTGGGAAATGTGCGAACAAGTGTTCTCAGGGCATGCCGGTGTGGCACGGCGGAAAGCAGCGAGGGGCTGAAGAAGAAAAATGCACAGGAAATTAGCAAATGAAGTCCTGAGAAAGTCCACAATGCGTTAGAGAATAAAGTGCAAGCACACACAATAGTGAGAGCCTGCCCACACACAAATCCGAACTGAAGAGGCGGGGGGGGAAAGAGCGGGGGGGGACGGAGAAAAGAACTACCAGCTGCCACAGTGTCCTTCTGTGTCTGACGGTCATCAGTTTGAATCCCAGCACAGCTGGTTGTGTTAGGGTCTTAATTCAGTGTAGCAAGGACAGGTCTCAATTGTATAAGCCATTTGGTGGTGGGGCTTGTGGTGAAGAGGGGGGGGTGGTCTACTTGTTTTTTTTTTTAAATGAAACAAGGAGACTAGATACAAATATTTAAGCCAAGCAATTTCACAGGTTTTGACCAGGGAGCCTGCAGCTATACTAAGGACTGAACATCACCAATTTCTCTGGAGGCTCTTTTCCATCTCCAAGTCGTGGGGGCTGCACAAGACGGTACGGTTTGGGTTTAAAAAAAAAACACCCCCTACAGGAATATACATTCGTTTATTTAAAAAAAAAACCATCAGGTATATAGTTACCTGCTGAACTAACCATTAATGGGATTGAGGGGTTTATTATTATTATTTTCATTTTATTTTAAAAAAGTTGAATGCAAGAATGAGGATTTTTTTCTCATAGGCCATTTTTAGGATGTGGAGAGGGATATTTTAGGTTGTGAGGGGGAAAGATATACTATTTCAGTCTTTAGAAAGTAAAGCAAAACATAACTAAAACCATAATTCTATTATCAGTCTCTGTTTTCCAGATTCTTCACTGGATACTTATTTTAGATGCTTCTAGCATCTTTTTAGATTTATATATATTGATCAGAAACATTTACTTAAGGGACACCAAATGGGGCCGACCACTGTTTGAGGCTAAAATATGTATAGTTCAATGGTTATCAATTATAGTAATTACCATCATAATTAGAATAATGAACCATTTATAGCCCAAGTGCAAAAACTTCATCATCTACTGATGTTATATTCTAAAAAGCAGGGTTTATGTAAACAAATCCAGATTATGGTAGAAGAAATCTAGATAAGGAACCTCAGCCTTGGCTGGATTAGGAACTAGGATGCATCTTTCAATCACAGAAAGACCCTAATCACTCATGAACCACCTCTGTATTTTCACCTGAGGAAAAACTGAAACTATTGCTCCCATCAGGGGTCTGATGGCAATAAAAAGGGTACCCCTTAAAGCTCCAGGCTAAACATAGACTTGGAAGAGAAAGGCTAACAATTTGCATATAGCAAAAAACCTCTCTATAAATGAAACTATAAGGCATGTCCAAAATAACAACTGCTCAATAAAACTAGTTTTGCCAACCATGTGTAGGAAATCCACACAAGTGGTGAGGGAAATTTGTTAATCTTATAGCCTTTTATTCGAGATCTTAAATAGTACAAGCATTTTTATGCTTTATTTTCATAGTATTAAAGTGGCTTTTCGCCACAAAAATCTTTTCTTTGCTTGCTACCTCTTCAATCCCCCCACCCCGATTCCCCTACAAGGTTTATTGCCACCAGAAAGGAGAAAATGATGGTGCCCACCAACCAGGTCATTATTGTTTAATCGATGCATCTCTGGAGCATGAAAAAGGGTACCTAAGACGCAGCTATTGATTTTTTCCCCCTTACCTATAGTCCACATTTTAAAATAATAATAAAAATAGCTATCCAGACTGCATGATTCGGTTCCTGCTTAAGCCAGTGTGACTGTACATGTGCAATATTGCATGTCTGGTCTGCCAGAGACATAGAGATCAAAGGTCATATTTAGCATTCAGGAGGAGGGGCGGGTGCAGATTAATTAATAAATTAATACAGCGGCGCCTTTTATTGCCCGAGTCTCGCATTAATCTACTTTTACGATCCTGGAGGACGGGAACAAAATCAACCCTTCCAAATCTCCACCCCCCACCCCCGTCCGCCCCTCAACAGCAGAAGGAAAAACAAAAAGAGAGAGAAAGCAAGAGCACCAAAGAATCACTTACCAGTCTCTTTATTGGGGGGGCTTGGAAATGCAGGCGCTACCCAGCCTGTCTGCCTTTAATGAGTTGCACATCCCTCCCTAGCACAAAGAAGAAGAAATATCCAGATGTGGCTTGGCAGCTCCTCAATTACAACTTTGATACTTGTAAACAAACTGTGAAGGGGGTGGGGGGCGCGTGGGGGGGAATAAAGAGGCGGCTCCACTCCACAAATACCTGTAAGTGGCTCCCCCCCCCGGGTGCAGAGAGACGCGGAGGAGGCGGAGGGGGGAGAGCAAGCACTGGGCGAGTGTGTGCGTGCCTGTGTGTGCTCGGCGGTCGCTCCCTGTGCGTTGCTCTCGGTCCGTCTCCAGTCGCTGTGTGCGAGGGCGGGAGGGAGGCAGCCGGGGAGTCTCTCCCTCTCCCTGTGTTTGTGCGGGTGAGTGTGTGAGCGTGTGTGGCGGCGGGGGGAGGGGAGGGAAGCGAGAGGAGGCGGGGAGGGGGCGGTTGGCGGCGAGGTGAGGAGGATGCAGGGATGTGGACACCTCCTGATGATTGGCTGCAAATTGCACCGGGAGCGGGAGGCGCGCCCGGGGCCGCAGCTTGGCTCCACAAATCCCCCCTGCTCGGCGCGGGAGCCCGCCGCGTGTGTTTCCCATCCCCGCGGAGCGGGAGGGCGCGCGCGTGGCGGGGAGGGTCGGGTCTCCGGGAGAATCATCTGTGCGGAGCAGGCCCTTGGCAGAGGCTCCAGCCTCCTGATTCCCCGGGAAACTTGCCTGGGGGGGACTGTCCGCTGGGGGCAGGGCAGGCAGAGCCGCAGAATGAAGTGGGAAGGGCCTTGCGTGTTACAAGGATGCTTTTCATGCGCACCCAAGCTCGCCCCCTGCTTATCCATTTCCAGGCGGTCGCCTGGAAGGAGCAGCTTCTCTCGAGCAGCGTTAGAGGAGGAAGGAAGCGGCTGCGCCGAGTCTGCTCTCATAGCTGCATTGCAATGAACACAGCCTGAGTCTCTGGAGCCAAGAGATCCTCCAGTTCCGCTCCCTGCCAGCGCAAACGAATCTAAACCTCCTTCGTGCTGTTAGACTGGGGTCCATGGCAATGTTTTGCCTCTCTCTTTCATGCTCTTTTAAAATATGACTTTTAAAATATGATGTCTCTCTCTGTCGGTATGAAATTTGCAGGTGATAGGCAAGGACTGTCATTGCAAGCGGGCACAAGTTTCTCCTGTGCATTTTGCTCTGCAGTGACTTGAAGTAAAACTATTTAAAAAGGTCGATACTTTGAACACGCGTTCACTAATGTTTCAACGTTTTTATGGTACAGCAAAAGAACATATGCCTTCATATTACTGATGTATGAGCGTGAAATTTTTATCTAGCTTCATAGCATGCTTGGCACTTAGACAACATGGACAAGCCCCTGTCACAAGAAGTTTACAGTCTGAGGGCCCGATCCTGCATAGGGATCTATGCAAGTGGATTCTCATTCAGATTTATATTTCAGGGCCTACATTAGACAAAGCATAGAAAGGAATGACAAAAAATGTGAGAGGGAGGATGAGGTTTACAACAGTGAAAGCATGAGATATGCTCATTAGGTAAGTATCTTTTTAGGGAAAAATAGTGCTGGTTGTATCAGCATTTGGGTTATTAACCTGTTTTTATTTAGATCTGAAATTTAGACGGAGTATGATTATTTTTTTTAAAAATCCTGAAAAACATCTTAGCCATTTACAAGTTGTGGGAAAGGAGGGAAAAGGCAATCGTTTCATTTACTTTATTGTGCTCATATAAGAAAATGAAGGCTTTATCATCAAACTGAAATCTTTTAGCCGTTTCAGCTGTATCATGAACTAATGCTCTGAGATATTTCATAGGAAAAACTACATTTAGAAAAGTGGTACAATAATTTTTTTCCAACCAAAAATTCATGAGGAATTTTAGCGCATGGATTTTCTGAGCATGAGCAGTGGCTTTGTCAATTGTTCCACCAACTAAGAAGGATTCACATGGTAGATGAGCTTTTATGGTTGATCAGGTTCATAATCTGCATTTTAAATGTCCCTCAATTCATATTTATATTATAGATCATTATGCCTTATTTGGAGCCTTTACAGCCAATCAAGAAAATAATCTGGATTTTAAAATACATAACCTGCATTTTAAAGTATCTGTAAATATATATTTACACGCAAGACCATAACAGTTCCAAAGTAGCTAGTATGGGCTCTCGTGTCAATTCTGCTGCATTTTTCAAAAGTATTATTTATTTTATTTTGATACTTTTGGGGGAAGGGGAAGGAATATAAATGCAGACAATTAAAATAATGACATAAACAGACAACTCAAGGACATTTTGTGTTAAGATTCATTCTCAGTCTTGTCACTTTGTTTCTAGATTTTACAAGGATCTCAAGGCAATGTGATGTGCCATATGTGATAAGTATTCAGTATAGGCAGGGTATCCTCCTTAACTTTGAATTTACTTGCTTTTGTCACTTTGTGTCATCACACCATGAATCTCACTTAAACATAATTTTTGTGTGTTAAATTATTACTTTGAATGGATTATACAGTACTTTTTAATAACCGCAGGTAAGAAAAGTGAAAAACTCAGATAACCTTTTTCGTGCCTAAAAAGGAACATTCCATTGACCTTTAATTGTCATATGAAGTAGATTACAACTCAGTATGTAATCTTTTTGTTCCTTTTCTGAAGATGCTTAAAGATTTTCAGTATTTTTTGGGGAGGTCCAGCTCTTAAGTATTCTCTGTAAAACCTTTTTCATTGTTTTTTGTTTGCTTTCTGCTTTTGTTTTCATATGAGAGTATATGGTATCTTACCTATCTGTGCACAATTAGACTAAGGTTATAGCGGGGAATGGAATACTGGAAAATTTCTTAGTAACTGTGAATTAACTTAATCAACATTAGGACTACAGTTTTTTCATGGCAAGTGTGGAAGTGTTCACCCCACATGAGAGTGAAAGAGGTTAATGGAGGCCTCATGAGCCTGCTACATCCCACCCCGAAAAGTAGCAGTGGAGCTGAGTCCCAGCAGCTAGAGAGGCTGTGGAGGAAGCAGCCAATTGGAGGGCAGCTTCATGAAGCAGTCAGTCAGGGACCAGTGGGCTAGTACAAAAGTGGCTGCAGGGCAGACAGAGCAGAGTCAGTTGTTGTGGGGGAGTCTAAGGAGTAAGATTTGTGATCCTAGCAGGTTGCAGCAAGGGTACCTCCTTGGACAGAGCAGTTGCTGGTGGGAATCAGGGTATCAGGAGGGGGCTCCTGGCTTGCTGCTGGGACTTGTTGGCTGGAATTCCTGAGGAAAGGGTGAAGAAGATGCTGGGGCTTTGGGGAAGAGGCCCAAGGAATTGAAGCAGCATTGAGTGAAGTTAAAGAGATGCAGTAGGAGGCTGCTATCTACAGGGTCCCTGGGTGGGGACCCAGAGTAGTGGGCGGGCCCAGGTTCCCCCATCCACCACTGGGGAAGCAGCTTGACTTGTGGACAGTGACATCTACCCCCCAAAAGGAAGAAATACAATGGTGACGTGGCCAGAGGGCAGAGTCACGAAGAGGATACTGTGGTACTTGGGCTGAGGTGGGTCTGCATATGGAGAAAACAACGGATGAGGCACCAGTAGGAGAGGCAGCACTGGTGGCAAAGCTAATCCCCATGGTGACCAGCAGGAGATACCGCTCTGGTGAGTGGACTCTGTCACAGCAAGCTTCAGAGAAAAATCCAGATTGATTAGGTGAAACAAATACACTATTTGATGAACAGGTGTTGTTTTCCATTCAAAACAACTTTTTTTTTCCTTGCCCAAATAAAAAACAGCACACAGGCTTCAATAACAATTAATGAGGAAGCTGCCTGACCTTTGTAAATACTAGGGCTGGTCAGAAAACACATTTGCAAAACACATTTTTGAAATTTCATTTCTGTTCTTTGTTAACATTTTATTTTTGTGGACATTTTGGGCTGAATGCTCATAATGCTGTTTGGCTCCTAACTTCCACTGATTTCAAATTAAGGCATCTACCTTCTTTTGAGCATTGAGCCCTTTGTGATTAGCTCTGGTGAATACCTTTAAACTGACCTTTGCAAATCCATCTTGGCCATCAGTGTTATAGATATTGTAACCAAACTGGAGAAGGAAGGGAAGTTAATTATCTCTTTGGGAATAAAAGTTCTCCCTAGGGTCCCCCAACTTAGTCCTTTTTCTTGTCAGTGGTGTTTCTGAGTTTCTGCTCTCCTGGCTGCTATGCAGCCCAAGACGTAACTGCAGCTCTCAAAAGAAATTTGATCACCGATGGCCTGATGCTACAGCTCACACCAAAAAATTTCTATTGAGATGAACGGGAATTTTAGCTATATAAGAACTCTTGGATCAGACTCTTGTCTGTCCTTATATCCAGCCACCTGCTCATGTGGAAAAATCCCCAAGTATGCAGTCTTAGATATTTATCAAAATGTGAGAATAATTGATTCTACCATTCCTGTGAGGGCCTTGACAAAAATAAACGTGTTTTAATCATCTTGTTTTAATCTGCGCATAACAGGTCACTGACAATGTTCATGTCAGTATTTATGTTCTCCTTTTAGTTGTCAAACTCCCATCAACAAATAAAGTTGATCATTTACACTTTTGTGCTCCAGCCACATTTGTTTATAATCTGGGTTTGTGGTGTGCTGTCAATAATGACACTCATTGTGGGATAATGTGTATTGTCCTCTCTCTCTGGCTGAAATACTGAGGGTAATTGGCTGCTACAGCTTCCTGCTAATGGATTTAGTCCTGTAGATCTAGTAGTAAACATCTATGCTGAAGGCCCAGGATTTAAATGGTTTCCTAATGGCATGTAACAGGAAGGATTACAAATGCATAGTGTGACAAACTTGACATAACTGCAGATGGTTAACTAGTCCAGTTTAGTGAGGTGTTGAGATACTCCCCTATTCCACAGTGCTTTTGTTAATGTCATCAACAACAAAGAAGAAAGCTTAATGATCTCAGTGCTCACTCAACTTGATCCATTTGTACACTCCCCAAGCTCTCATAGCTGTTCTTTCTCCAGTCCAAGATACTTCACTAACCTTCATTCTCTCTGCTACCCTTGTACTGGCTTCATCTGCAAGCAAAAAGATAGATCTGAGTTCTGGTTGCTCTCTGAGAAAACAAAAGTGGAATCTAGCAAAACTTTAAATAAATCACATCAGCAATTTAGCAGAAGGTCCCAAACATACACAAAGCTGTGTAAGTTTAGGAGAGTGTGAGATCTACATTAAAAATCACATTGATACTCTTGACCCCAGGTGCTACGCAAAATTTGGGGCCCTGTCAGTGTTCCAGTTGGGAGTAGAAATTGGTGGTAGTCAGGTATTTCTTTGTTGTAATTTTGTTTATTTACAACCAATGTACAAAGTCCTGTGTCTCAGCACAAAAGAAGCAGAAAACAGTTCTTTTGGCTCACAGCACCAAGAACACTCATCCCAGTTTCAATCGCTGTCTCAAAAACCTCTCCCCAGGTTTTTTCCAACATCAGCCGCACTCTTTTAGGTGCTTCTTTAGGCTGTCTCTCACTCCATTTGTTCTTGTCTGCCCTCAGTTTCTGTGAGATTTCAAATTAATACACACACCTCTACCCAAAACAATTCTTAGACAAAAGCTCCTGGATGTTGCAATGCTGGCTGGAGTAGGGGGATCATTTGTAATATATAACATCAATGTTTCAGAACTACAATAATGCGTATGAGATAGGCCATGTCAGGTACCATTAGAAAGGTTACAATTTGCTAAGTATGATGATATTGTTTGTGTACGTGCCATATTTGTATTGGAAGTTATAGATATATTTGATGTATCTGTATTTCAACTTGTGCTGTGTTTCTGAGTGACTCCCCAGACAGGATGGCAGAAGCAATAAGCTGCTTAATGGCCCATTAAAGAAACTCACAGGTACAACGGTCCCGGGCAGAAAAGAGGGGTAAAAGGGTACACCAGGACTTACTTATGTGACCCTGGACTGCATCTTATTTCTATAAATTTCCACAAGTAGCATGGCAAAGGCCAAGGGACATAAAAGGCAGCTGCACCACAACCATTTTGTCTTTAGTCTTCATCTACCTCTGGATCAACTCATCTGCAACTGAAACTGTGAATCAAAAGACTGAGACCCATCCAGGTATTGGATATATACCAGAGGGACTATACAAGCCTGGAAACTCCACAATTCTACTGGACACCTGCTGCACACAAATGATTTGAAAATCCATATATATATATATATATATATATATGATTGCTTTAATCCTTTAACAGTTCTCTTAGAGTTTTTTTTTCTTTCCTTTTATAATAAATGTTTAGGCCCGGTCTACACTTACCTTCCGGATTCGGTGGCAGTCAACGGGAATTACGCAAATGATGTAAATTACTTGCGTATTTTCCGTCAACTTCGCTGTGTCTGCTCCGCATGCCGTTCACACTGCGCTGTGCTGAAGGGAACAGCGTTCCCTGTGATGCAGCGCTATGCAGCGAATTTGCAGCTGTCAGTGTAGACCCAGCCTTAGTTTTAGTTACTAAAGGATTGGCTGGCAATGTGGTATTCTGGGTGAGACCCAAATTTATAATGATTTGGTAATGTGGGTGCCTCTGGGGTTAGGAGAACCTTTTTGGTGAAGAGCATAGAGTTTCAAATAATTTATTTCTTTACTGGACCTAGTGGTTAATTGGGAGCCAGAGACTGAAATGCAATAAAGGGGGCTGTGTATATTTTGTTATAGATTCTTGATAACCAGTATGGGGAATCAGAAGTACAGTTTGTGGCTGGTTGGGAAGTCTGACTTCAGTGTTACCCACCAGGACTGGGAGAATCTGCTCTCCTTTTGCAGCCTGTCCTGACCTTGGCGTTTTCAGGTGGTCTACCCTAGGCACGGACGGGACACAGGTGGGTTCAAATACACCTTTGCTGTAGATGGGGCGTGTGCTTACAGTTATGGTAACTGAAGGGTAGGTTCACACTTACCAATCTCAGTGGGGTTTTAAATCAAACCTATAACAAAGTTTCATCTAGCTCAACAATATTTATAATTATCCAGTGCTAGATGGATAAAACTAAAAGACATGACAATAAAGTGAACTAACACAAGTAAAGTGAACTAAGAGACAAATGTAATACTAAGAACTGTGGGGGCCTTTGAGACTTGGCTTTTATTAAATTGACAGTTTCTATAAACTTAATGAGCTATCAAAAACAAACACCATAAACAAAGAAAAATACTTTTAAATAGCTTTTCATATGAATTAGCAATTGTCACTCTCCTGGCTTTAGTTTAGAAGGAAAATGAAATGATTAGTTCTACTACAAGGCATCTACAAATATTTACTAAAATAATATATTAAAATGGAATCTTAAACAATTTCCAGAAAAAACTTGACTGTTTAAATACCTCCAGCACTTTGAATGATTCTGGTTTAATTCTGTTTTGAAGGCAGCCTCTTCCTAGGCAAAGGTCTAGCTTGCTCACAAAACTGGAGTTCATTAGTAAGAGGGCCAGATCTTGTACCAATCAGAATAGTGTAAATCAGAATAGCCCCACAGATATCAGTGGAACTATGCCAATTGATATAAACTGAAGATCTGGCCCTCTTACTTATAGTGGGATGGGAAAATTCTTTGAAGCTGACTGCATAAAATGAGAGCAGATAGGGAGGGGAGCAAGAATGTGCAGGAGCCAGAGGGTGGACAGCGACTGAATGGTTGAGGAGGAGAGAAGGGAACCAGAGGGAGACAAGAGGTGGGGCAACAGAGGGAAAGAGGTCAGGAGATGGGGCATGAAGGGTTTGTGTAGGAGCAGAAGTTAATCAGGAAAGAAGCTGGGGAATGGGAGGGTTGGATAGGCGGGGGAGCGGTGGTAGGACAGGCATTGGGGCAAGAAGCCAGGGGGAATAAGAGAAGATGGGGAGGAGGCAGGAGACAGGTTATGGGGGGCATAGTGAAACGGAAAGGGAACAGGTGACTCAGACAGGAGTAAAGAGGGAAGAGACGATTGGGGGGAAGCTATAATCACTAGAGCACACTCCACTCCAGAATGTGGAAGTTGGCCCAGAGATTTCCATGGTAGTTGGACAATAGAAGCCTTCATAAGCATGCTATGGAAACCTAGAGTAGCCAGTAAAGACAATTTGCAAATGCCTCATGAAACAGTTAAAGACTAATATCTGTTTCAGATAAATCCTGGAGAAAGACAATATGGATAATTTTTTTTTCTCTAGAGAAATATATTTTCTCTGAAACTGTGAGGTCACACAGCATTTCTTACTGAAACAGCCAGAGGTTTTGTTAAAACCTTATCATTTTTCATAAACATTGTGACAAAGGTATACACGTTTTACTGTCCAGCTTACCAAATGTCTTGTGCCTTCATCTGATGCCACATTTTTACAGTTAAAGAAGTGGGTTAGACTGGAATAAACGTCTGTTTTTCAAAAAAGTTGATTCCACACATTAATCTAATTTATGGATAAGACTTTACTGGGAAGAATACAATTAATCTCATGGTTCAAATATCTTTTTGGTGCCAGAAATACTTGCATCATTTTAAAGGCCATCTTTCTGACTGGCAGCAAGAGCCAGAACAGAGAAGATGGTCGTTTCTCTTTCTGTTCCCTGAGGTCACATTAATCAGCCTTTGGCATTGCTGTCGGAAGGCATAAAATGGAACTCCATTGTACTGCATGTGCAGAATTGGCTGAGGATCAACTAGAAATATCTTAGCCTATGTACTTACAGACACACAGATTTCAGTTCTGCAGCATTAAAAGAGGTCATACAAGGCTTCAGCAGCCTAATGCTGGTGTGGTCACCATTTGCATCCTCAACTCATTATGTGGTTTAAAAGGTGTTAAGTTCAGATAGCTGCTGAGACTGTAATGCCTAACAGGTGTACGGTTAAGTCTTCAAGGGGGCAGCTCCTGTATAATATGGGACACCCAGCTGCTGGCATCCATCCCATGAAAAAGTATGTAACTATTCCATCTGATATAAAACTAACCCCCATCATGTCTAAATTTGGCACAGCAGTTCTTGAATACCATCCACATGGCCACAGTCAGGGTACCCACACAGCAAATGTCCATTGAAGAGCTGATCCAGAAGTTAAATGACATGGCCACAGTAAAGTTCAGTAGATCCTTAGGGATGATAGGCAGAACACACCAAATGCCAGGAATTCAGCCAGAGGGGAGATGCTGGGGTTTGGAAAGAAGTCATAGTTTGAAGCATCTGGGATAAACCATGAAGAATTTAAGAACAGGGATATCAAAGCAGAACAAGCCTATAACAGAAAGTATGATTAAGAAAATTTGTGAGCTTTATTTTTCACCAAGCTATCCCTTCTCTCTCACTCACACAGAGTTGGACACCTCACAATGCTAATTATCTCAAATGTACCCAAATGATTTTGCCTGCTCCACTACTGTTTTTCCACTCGCTGCAATGTTGGTTAATACCAATCCCATTGTCACAGCATCCATTGATACATCATTAAGAGGTGTCCACCAGAGGTTGTCCTCTTATAAATAACTCACTAACTTGCATGGTGTGCCATTCACTTTGCTACACCTGAAGACTGAAATTCCAGTTTACACTCAAAGCCTTTCTTGGTATAACTTTAGGCATCTGTAGCAAATATACACTTCGTTTACACTACATCTTCAGAATGCAGGAAACAATGTCTGAACTACAGGGATGCTGTTAAAACATGCTATAGGCAGACCAGGAGATAGTATCACTTTTCAAGAAATACAGTGTCCCGTAGTTATCCATGTTATGTTGGAGCCACTTGATTCAAGGCTGCCGAAGTGTCATCTTACGCAGGGTTCCACAAGCGTATACAGTTAATTAATGGACTTAGAAATGTTGTAAAGTGTTAGCCTAAATGCTCTGTAGGCCACAAGTTTTCAGCTGACAGCTAACATAAAGTAATACGATAATTTCTGCTGCACCTTTATATGCGGAAGTGCTTTCAGGTAGAGTTCCTCACCATACATCACTTCAGTTGGTCATTTCACCAGGGTAGTACCCCAACTAATAAAAGATTGCCCTCCTGGAAAAAAAGACTAGTGTTTTAAATAATTAAGCTGTCAAAATATTTAGAAAAAAATTAGCATATGTCATGTGGTAGCCAGGATGTGTTTCTTGAGACTCATAACAAAAGAGAATGCTGCCAGTATGTGACTACTGTAACATACACTCAGTCATGGAAAAGTTTTTTGTTAAGGATTATTTTTGTTTTGTGGCCATGCCTGGTTTCATTTGGGTTTTATTGTTGCTCTTGTTGTTACCAATTGTAATAGGTTGTAACATATAAGAGTGATGGTTAGAGACTTTTATTTCTTGGCCTTACTCATAAGACCTGGTTTAGACTTACTAAAGGTCTGACTTATTTGATATATGACTGGGCATGGCTGGAGGGCAGATCTCTAGTTCTGGAAGATTGTGGCAGCGAGACGTAATTTAGAGCAACCTTGAAGCTACTCTGAATTATGCTGGAGACTGAGCTACTCCCCAACGGCCCCAGGGTTGCAGGAGCACAAATGTGGTTTAAATTCACCATCTCTTTGTGCCCTACCCACAGTTACACTGAACTAAGCTCTGGCATGCCAGGCAATCTGGGTGGGCTCTGGTGTCTGCATTTAAAAGACTGTCCGGTTTTCAGCAACAAAAATATGGATAATACATGGACGTACAAGGTAGCTGGTAGTTTTTAAAATTATCATAGTAAATTGTAATCTGTGTTATTTTGCTGCTGGCTGCTGCTAATAATTTGTTCTGCGTTTTTAAAGAATAGACCCTAAAAGAAATTTGCCAGCATCTGTCTCAATCAAAATGCGGAAAGTCATAATAAGGAAATAGTCTTTGAAAGAAGTGAGAACTATGTTCTCTGAATGTAGATTTTTTAAATGACTTTGAATTTTGCAGATTGTAGTCATTATACAGCTATTTATGAGGGAATTATTGTTGTTGTCTACCAAAAAATAACTGAGAAAATTGTCTGCCACCTAAAATTTAGTTTTCCCATGAAATAAATGTTACCACTTAATATTTTCTTAGAGAATATTTTCAGAGGATCATTAGAAAACAAGAACCCCATTATTAGTGCAAATTAATATTGGTTAATGGTGCAGCCTATGAAAGGATTTTGTCACACTTGTCAGAGGCCTCAGACATATACAATTTTGTTTATGAATGTGTTGTTTTAGTTCATACTTTTAGATAAATTACAAATATTACCTAATTATGTTTTAGTGTCTATTTTACTGCTAGACACCTATAACTGTGTGTATACAGTTACCTAAAATATGCCTATTGACTATACATCAACCAAGGAAGAAAGAACAGTAACAACGTACCTGCCTCAGAAATATAAATGTGCCCTTCCACCATTCAATTCATGCCACAAATTTCAGAATTTCACTGTAGCTACCATTCAGTAGGCACTTAAAATACTTAAAAATATAGGTAGAGCTGAGCAAAAATAGAAAATTTCCTTGTCCAGATGAAATTCTGAACATATATACACACACACATATAAAGAGAGAGAGCAATAAACAGCAAATGTTGCTCATTTTGTATGAAATCAGACCATTTGCATGTAACTGAAATCAGTGGCAGCTTTGGGTCTTCAGTGACTGAAAATCAAGTCCTGTGTCTCAAGTTAGGCCTGTAAATATTGAGGCACACACAACTGGGGGAATGTATTCCTTTGCAGGGGGCCCTCAGGAGCCCTACGTGCCACTTAAGTCCCACTTAAGCCCACAGTGGTCCATTGGCCTTGCTCTGGCCCAGGTGTAAAATTCATCCTTAGGGAACGCTTCTGAACATTTGAGCTTTAGTTACTGGAGCCTTTTCAGACTCGTCACTAAGGGGCCATCGTCATCATTCTCAGACTCTGACTGCTTTCCTAGTTGTACATGTTCAGCATTGCTCCACCAGTGCGGGGAATCCCACCTACTGGTACTCACCAGAATCAAGTTATTGGCAGATTAAGTCAGACAGCTATAGAGAGCAATGTTGAAAAAGAGAAAGTTTGATGAAAAAAAAAATAGACAAATTTCCTTTTCCTGCCATGCGGTAACTATAAAACATCTCGGTTCATACTAGACCAGTAAAGGACATAAAAGAAGCGGAATTCTAATGGCATGTCTATGCAGGAATACCCAAGAAAGTTAAGGTGAATCAACTAAACATGTGAAGTCAATGCATATAAATTAACGCACATTACTCCTGAATGACCGCATCCACATGAAGTGGCCTTAGTTCATTCTTCAACACACCTTAACATATGAGCATTGACTTCATACCTTTAGTTAATCCTACTAAACTTTCCTGAATGTCTCCAAGTAGGCTTGGTCTACACTAGAAAATTAGGTCAATTTAACTATGTCGGTTGGGGTGTGAAAAATCCACACTTCCAAGCAGCATATTTAACTGACCTGAATCCCTTTGTAGACAGTGCTAGGTCAATGGAAGATTTCTTCTGTCGACCTAGCTACTGGCTCCTGGGAAGATGGATTACCTACCTATGCTGGTGGGAAAACCCTCCATGTTGGCGAAGGTAGTGTCTACACTGAAGTGCTTCAGTGGTGCAGCTGCAGCAGTGCAGCTGTGCCTCTGTAGCTTTTAAAGGGTATGTCTACACTGTGGAGTGAAGTTAATTTCACCCGCCAAGCTGCAGAATTTGGAGGAGCATGATCTCACCATGCTCATTGTGTCGGTGGATTGTGTCCCCACCATCCACGCTTATATCGACAATCAAAGCAGTGCACTGTGGGTCAATATCCCACAGTGCAACTACCCACAGGGGTGCTTGGGAAGGTGGTTGTCCTCCCATGATGCAGCATCCTCCCTCTCCTGTTCCCTTCTTGTCCCCATCCAAACAAACAGATGATCGCCTTTTTGCACCATTTTTTCAAACCCTTCAGTCTCTGCTATGCACATGCCATTGTCAGAGAGACATGGAGCCCACTCAGCTCTGCACTATCATTGTGAGCAGCACAAACACCTCTTGACTTATCCTGCAGTATTTTAAAGGCCAAGACAGGAGCTGCAGCGCTGAAAATTGTGATGTTACTGAAGCCGCCTTGCTACAAGCCATAGAATGAAACAATTCCCATTTGCTGCAGACTGTTATGCTCCATCTGCAGTCAGTGGAGCACTGCTTCTGGTCCTGGGAAACAAGCACTGACTTGTGGGATTGCATAGTTATGGGATGGGATGAGCAGTGGCTGCAGAACTTTTGTATGCACTCTGGTCCTGGGAAACAAGCACTGACTGACTATGTGGGATTGTATAGTTATGGGATGATGAGCAGTGGCTGCAGAACTTTTGTATGCACCTTCTGAGAACTTTGTGGAGAGCTGTCCCCGGCGCTGAAATGCAGGAATACTTGCTTGAGACCAGCTCTGACAGTGGAGAAGAGAATGGCCATCACTCTGTGGAAGCCAGCAATGCCAGACTGCCACCAGTCAGTTAGGAATCAATTCGGAGTCGGTAAATCCATGGTGGAATCAGCTGTGATACAAGTTTGTCAGGCCATTAATAGACTTCTGCCAAGAAGGGCAATGACTTTGGGAAACATGCAGGACATGGTGGAAGGCTTTTCCGCAGTGGGGTTCCCAAACTGGGGGGGGGGTAGGCGCAATAAATGGCACACGTATCCCTATCTTAGCACCTTGTCACAGAGTACATAAATCAAAAGGGATACTTCTCAGCGGTGTTGCAGGCTCTTGTGGATCACAGGGGACACTTCACCGACATCAGTGTGGGGTGGTCTGGAAAGGTGCATGACCTGCACATCTTTAGGAGCTCTGGTCTGTTCAAAAAGATGTAGGTGGGCACTTTCTTCCCTGACCAAAAAATAAGTTTTGGCAATGTTGAAATGCCAATAGCGATCCTGGGGGATCCTGCCTCCCCTTTGCTCCCTGGCTAATGCAGCCCTACACCAGGCACCTGGACAGTGAGAAGGAGCATTTCAATAATAGGCTCAGCAAGTGCAGAATGGTGGTGGAATGTGCCTCTGGGCATTTAAAGGAGAGCTGATGCAGTCTGCTCACTAGGTTAGACCTCAAGGAAAGAAACATCCGAATAGTTATTTGCCTGCTGTACGCTCCATAATGTCTGTGATACAAAGGGGAATAAGTTCCCGTTGGGTTGAGTTGTGGAGGCAGAGAGGCTGGCCGCAAATTTTGAGCAGCCAGATGCCACTGCAACGCTAAGAGCCAATTGCGGAGCGCGGCACCTCAGGGAAGCATTGAAAAACCGCTTTTGTAACGAGACAGAACAGTAATGTGCATTGCTTATCTGTGCTGTGCTTTCCCTTCATATCGCCTACCCATTCCTCACCCATGTAGTGCCTCCCCCCGTTCACCTTCCCCCACCAGTAATTCCTTTCCTCTTAAGAAATAAAAAGTAATGAACAGTAAAGCAGTACTTTTTTATTGGTGATCCTTAACAGAGGGGTGGAAAGGAAGCTAACTGAACATTCCGAATGCATTGTCTGGAGGCTGAGAGAAGGTACCGGACCCAGGTTGTCTGTGCACGCACAAAAGAAGCACACATACCCACTTCTTAAAGAGGCTGTTGCCTCTTTCTGCTCCCCTCAACCGGCGACAAGTGGAGCATGTACTGCACCCTGCTCAACCTCCTCCTAGACCCCTTGGGGTGGGAAGAGTACATTAGCTCAGAGTTTTGCAGGGGCTGCAGAGGGACTCTCTCCTGCCACTGAGCTTCCTGAAGTTCAACCAGATGCCTCAACATGTCTGAGTGATCCTACATTATACGCACCTTCTCATCCTGAGTTGAATTCTCATGCTCCTCGGCTGCCTTCCTGATGTCCATGTTCAGTTTCCCTGATAATGAAACCTTCCATGCGCTTAGCTCTGTGTCAGCAGCTGCAGAGGCATTCATTATCTCATTGAACATGTCATCCCGAGTTTTTATTTCCGCCTTCTTATCTGCGACAGGCTCTCAGCAGAAGTATTAGATGTTGCACTGAAGGCCACACTGTCCACTGAAAGGGAAGCAAAGCACAAGGTACCCATTGTTAACTCGTCCCGTGGACGAAAAGCAGTGGTACGATGTAAAAAGCACTCCCCTGTACATTCCCAACGCAAGGCTAGACCCATATACCATTCTCTAGCTATTGTAGGGATCGGAGTACGGATCCCGCCATGGTAAGTAAGGGGCTGGTGTATCTATTTTAGGGAAATCCCCAGTGCCCATGCTGCACAAGTCCATGCTTCCCAGAGCAGCATGGTTGTGTGGCTACCATTGTCCTCCCCAAATGAGGTTTTTAAGAGGTGGTTGAAAGGGTGTGGGGTGGCGAGGGGCTAAGTAACTCTCAAGAAAAAAAATGGGCACCCGTTGGCAGATGCTGAGGCCCATCGCAACGTATGCTATGGAAATTGTGGTATACTGACCAAAGAAACCATCCGTGGCTGCGGAATAGCACACACTTTTAAAACATTTTCTTTGGTGGGTACAGTAAACGTGCGCCATCTTCTCTAGGTGACCATGAGTGATATCAGCCTGCTGAGGTCATATAGGCAGAAAGGGAGGATTTGCTGCAAGCATCCAACTACAGGCCTGGCCCTTATGCTGCTATGCTGTGTTCCGCGAGTGAAGCCTGCATTATTAATAACAGAGTGGCGGGGGAAAGTATCCTATTGCAGTGGAAGAAATAAAGCTGCCCTCCCAAGAAACCTTCTGCAAAGGATTGCAGAGTACCTACATGAAAGCTTCCTGGAGATATGCACGGAGGATTCTCAGAGCATCCCTGTGCACATAAATAATCTTTTCCGGGGTGACCCCTATGCTTAAACACACCAAGTTCGAGGAAGTACAGCCCCTCACCACACACACCACATTTTTTGCTGGTACAAGAATCTGGACTGGGGTTATAACCAAAGAAATGAAATTTGCAGTACATATTCACCAGACATGCCTTCCCCGACATCCCAGTCAGTCACGGTTTCCTGACTCTGGCTAGGCTCCTGTGTAGCAAACAGGTTCTGGCTTTCAGGAAAAAAGGGATACCCCACTCACCTGCCTCCCATTCTCCTCATCCTTCTTCTCCTCACCCAGAACTTGTCCTCATTCATCCTGGCCTGAGATTCCCCTGAGGTATCTCCGCTGCATGGTGGTAAAGTGGTGGGGTCTCCACCAAGAATCACATGCAACTCCTCGTAAAAGCGGCATGTCTTTGGTGACAAATCAGAATGACTGTTACCTTCCCTAGTTTTCTGGTACACCTGCCTCAGCTCTTTGATCTTAACACAGCACCGCTGCACGTCCCTCTTATGCCCCTTCCCTAACATGCCACGTGATATCTTCTTGTAGATATCCACATTTATTTTGCTGCCTCAGAGCTGAGCCAGAACAGACACTTCGCCCCACAGACTGATGAGATCCAAGACCTCAGGTCAACTCCAGGTCGGAGCGCATTTGGGGCGTGCAGTCACCGTGTTCAGTTCTACTGGCAAGCTCTCTCCACACTGACCTAACAGGAAATGTGAATTCAAAATTTCCCAAGGCCTGAGGGGAGGAGCTGTTTCCTGTTTACATGGCCATGGTCCAGCAGAATGTGACTGTCCAGAGCGGTCACAGCAGAGCATTATGGGATACCTCCTGGAGACCAATGACATCAATTTACATTGCGCTCTGCCTATATTGACGCTCATTCGAGCCATGCAATTCAACTTCAGCCACTTATGGAGGTGATTTTATTAAGTCAGATTTTACCACAATTTAGGTCGGCAGAACTGACAGGCCAGTGGAGATGCATATTTTAGGTGGTCGACGAAAGCCATATTCCATCGACCTACGTTATCAGTGTAGACCAGGCATAAGTGTAGATGAGCCCAAAGGAAGGTATGTTTTAAGTGCTCACAGAAATATTAACCGGTAGGAAGCAAGTTTACATGTGATTTCGTACCACATAAGATTCATCGTTGTCTCCACCACTTCCACCTAAAATTAATATCAGTCCTCTTAATTTCTTGCTGCATCCTATATAAAGGTCTTTTTTTGGATTACTTTTAGGATAGCAACTCATTTTACATTCCTGTTGTTATCAAATCTGTACCTTAACATTCATTTGCTCCCTGCAGTCTCAAAATTGGGCTATTGTACTTTATTCAAAAATCCTCTTCAAGTAATGTCTCACGAATCCTGCTCCAGCACCATTAGTAGATTTCCTTACAGCTCCTCCTCTTCAACCTCAGTCTACACCAAACATTTTCAGAATCCTCATTCAGTAACAAGGCAGTCAGTTCTTCCCCTGATTCCAGACAAACTGATCAGAGCCTTTTGTTTTTCTTAAGAAATTATCAGTAGTCTCACAATCAAATTTTGCTTCCTAGGACACAATTCAAGATACATACATGCTTGAACAGGGTGCATGGCAGTTTTAATAGTAGTGTAGTGGTGGTAATAGTAATAGTGTTACAAAGTCCAAAGGCCCCAGTCAGGATTGGGAAGGCCTTGTGTTAAGTGCTGTACAAACAAAGGAACATGCAGTCCCTGTTTCAAAAAACTTACAGTTGAAGGCCCCAATTCTGCAAAAGCTTAAGGCTTATCTACACAAGGAGATTGATTGGAATAGCAATGGCCTAATTTAAGACAAAATCATAGAATCGAATCATAGAATCATAGAATATTAGAGTTAGAAAGGACCTCAGGAGGTCATCTAGTCCAACCCCCTGCTTCACCACCCTCCTAGTGAAAAACTTTTCCTAATGTCCAACCTAGACATCCCCCACTGCAACCTGAGACCATTGCTCCTTGTTCTGTCATCTGCCACCACTGAGAACAGCCTTGGTCCATCCTCCCTGGAACCCCCTTTCAGATAGTTAAAGGCTGCTATCGAATCCCCCCTCATTCTTCTCTTCTGCAGACTAAACAAACCTAGTTCCTTCAGCCTCTTGTCATAAGTCTTGTGCTCCAGTCCCCTAATCATTTTTGTTGCCCTCTGCTGGACTCTCTCCAACTTTTCCACATCCTTTTTGTAGTGGGGGGACCAAAACTGGACACAATACTGGACAAAACATTAGCCTTCTTGGCAACCAGGGAACACTGTTGACTCATATCCAGCTTCTTATCCACTGTAACCCCCAGATCCTTTTCTGCAGAACTGCTGCCTAACTCGTCGGTCCCCAGTCTGTAGCTGTGCATGGGATTCTTCCGTCCTAAGTGCAGGACTCTGCACTTGTCCTTGTTGAACCTCATCAGATTTCTTTTGGCCCAATCCTCCAATTTGTTTAGGTCCTTCTGTATCCTATCCCTCCCTTTCAGGGTATCTACCACTCCCCCTCGCTTAGTGTCATCTGCAAACTTGCTGGGGGTGCAATCTACCCCATCCTCCAGATCATTAATGAAGATATTGAACAAAACTGGCCCCAGGACCGACCCCTGGGGCACTCCACTTGTGACCGGCTGCCAGCTAGACATGGAGCCATTAATCACTATTCATTGAGCCCTATGCTGTAGCCAGTTCTCTATCCATTTTATAGTCCATTTATCCAACCCATACTTCTTTAACTTGCTGATAAGAATACTGTGGGAGACCGTATCAAAAGCTTTGCTAAAGTCAAGGTACATCATGTCCACCACTTTCCCAACATCCACAAAGCCAGTCACCTCTTCATAGAAAGATGCAATGTATATAAAATGCAATGTCATGAGCAATAAAAGGGAAGGTGGGGAAGAAATATGGGCAACAGTAATAAAATCTTGTGTTTACATAGCTTGTTTGGTGGTCTGAATCAAATGAAATGGTTTTTGTTGTTTTGTATCTGTTTTAAGTTTTTTCTCTTTAATAAATAAAGTCAGCTGTCCTGGACTGCCATTCAACCTAGGCATCGTCAGTTGGGTGGTTTCTTGTAGGTATCATAGTAAAAGGTTTTCAAAACGGATAGAAAGAATCTTGGAATGCCTGGGGTGCTCTAGCAACTTTTGAATTTGCATATGTATATCTGTGTCTACCACTTAATTCTTCCAGAGCTTTAAACCAATAGGATTCATCTTGTAGATTCTGGAATCAACCTAGCCTACAGAGAAGCCTGCTGGCTCCATCATAGCTATAAAAGTCAGGCACCATAATAGTACTGTTTCAGTATAAAGATATCAGTGTCTTTCTGGTCATCCTTGGTTGTTTCTGACCCAAGAAAAAGTGTGTGTGTATATATAAGGAGAGAGTTTTCTTTAAAGGAGTTAAATTTCATAGGATGACTTAAAACTGAATAGAAAGCATTGCTGTATATTTATTTTAACACATTATTTCTACCCAGAGAGGATAGAGGGTTATTGCATTCTTTAAGTCCTTCTTGTATGTGGTTCTCAATCCACACGCAGCTTGCGGCCCATGTGACATCCTCAAGGCCATAACAAGGGTGGGGCAGGAGGGCCACCTGCCCTGGGTGCGAGCCAGCAGGGTGGGGGGTGCAAAAATGGAACAGTGCAGGCTTGGGCCAGCATCAGGCCCCTCCCCTGGCAGAATTGGGCCCAGCGACATCAGGCCCCTTCTCCTGGCAGGATCAGGCCCAGCAGTATCAGCAGGAGGCCAGGGTGCTCCGTGTCCTCACCCCCCAACAGGATTGCAGGTCTGGTTATCCTGGCTGGAGCAGGCTCCCGGCACTAGGATTGCAGCAGCAGGGGGGTAGGAGAGCTGAGTTATCTGCAGCTGTGGAGGTAGGAGACCAGTGGATGCTGGGAGGGGGGTTCAGCCATTGCATGGGGGACAGACTCTAGGTGGGGAGACTGATGGCTCGGGGCAGTTTCTGGATGGGGGGCTAGATACCGGGGCACAGTCCCTGGCAGGGGGGCCAGGTACCGGGAGATTGGGTGCTGCAGACAGTTGCTGGGGCATGCTGGGGGGAAGTCCCTAGGTAGGGGGCTGGATGCATGGGTGGCTGTCCCTGGGTGGGGGACTGGATGCTGGAATGGGCAGTCCTTGGGGGGAGATTGCGTTCTGCCCTGGATAGGGCACCTTGTCTCTACAGGGCAGGCATGTGTGCCAACCCACTGTTGGGTGTGTCTGGTTGCTGGGTGGGGGCAGTGCCAAGGGGATTAAGTGATGAGGGGGCATTCCCTGGCTGGGGGGTGTCCTACACCAGGCAGGACTCCCCATCTTGCAAGTCAGGATCTCCAGGCGCTCAGCCCAGCAGCCCGGAAGTGAGGGTGGTAGTACAGCACGCCCTGCCACCCTGACAGGAAATGAATTCATTTTTAGCAGTTAGTGTTTTGACTATTGCTCATTTAAAATGCTCTTGGCAGACATTTGCCAGTGTTGACATGAAAGGTGCTATATCGATCTGAATCGCATTGCTGTCATATAACAAATACTAAACTTCTTTCTTTCTTTCTTTCTTTCCTTTTTAGATGTAGAGGTAGAATATATATATATATTGTGTGGATATGGCCACCTAACACAGAGAGAGCTGCATATGCAGCCCACAGTGGTAAATAGGTTGAGAATCACTGCTCTCTTGACTAGGACCATCTTTCAAAATAGGTAGGATGAAGTGGGGTTGATCAAACAAGGAATGATGTACACTGTAATATTGTTATAGTCCCTGGTATCATGTAGGAAAGGGATTACCTCCCCATTCATTCAAAACCCTTTTGATCCTAGCGTTTCAGAAGTAAATGAAACATTCTTGATAACTGGGATTGTATAATATTAATCTTGCCATTATCTGTGATATTTAACCTGACCATAGGAGATAATTTGACAAAAACAATTTTCATTTTAGGTATTTAGCTATCACTGCTACAGTACAGCCACAGCAATTGGTCTGAATCTGATCTCACTGATAGTAGTTTTATACCAGTATAACAACTGCGGTGATGTCAGCGAAATTACTCCTGAGGTACACTGCTGTGAGATACGAATGAGGCCCAGAGTTTCCACGTGTCACAAGTATAGTAAAGTTGTTGGGTTTTTTTGTAACACTTGCTGCTGAACTACACACACACTGGGAAATTCTAGATATGGAGATCCTCAATCAAGGGTTCCCCCTTAGCTGTGTTGATACATTATGTATAAATAACAGAGCTTTTGGCTGCTTATCTTAACCAAACTAGAACCCTAGACTTTTTGATGTTCTCTCACCTCTAGCCTGAAGTACCATTTGCTTACACTCTTAATCTTCAGCTATTATTTGCTTTCAAGGCTGTTACCAAATTTACAGCCATAAAGATATTTTCCCTCCATTTTGTATATCTGTCTATATGTATGACAACTGTAATAGATCATGCTTGGTCAATCAACTATCATCACTAACAAAATTTTCATTTCTGCTTCTGTACTATGTTTCATTAGCTGTTACAGTTCAATTCCAAAACCCGATAATGTTCCCATCCTATCTCAAAATCTTTTCCACCCTCATAAGAGATTTCATGTCATTTTTATTGCTTTTCTTTTGATTTTTTTTTAAATCAGTTTTGTTATACTCTTCTTTTGTCCAGTATTTTTGCTCTGTGAACCAGAAGAGATCAGGGGTAAGGGAGTGGGAGACAGCTGTATAACTCAAGCAGAGTTGAAAGGATGCATTATGCCTCTTAAAGACATAGGCTGAAATCCTGATTCCATTAAAGGCAATAGCAAAACACCCATTGATTTTAATGGGGCCATAGGTCCCAATTTGCTACTACAGCCGAATAACACGTAGCCCAAATCAGAAGAGGGGTGTGAACAAACTGGGAGTAAGCCATCCGTGTGCTCCTACCACCCTGGAACAAATATGCATCAGGCCCATCCTCCAACATAAGAGTAGCCTTTAAGAGCTGCTTTAAATTATTCCAGCTGCCAGCATTTCTAAGGGGCCATTAAGGCAGCCAGGGAACACTGTGTTATAAGGAAACAGGTGTACAGGGTTTAAAATTTGGCCTCAGTGTTTACCACACCCAAATAATGGATTACCATATTACAGAGAAAATTAACCATAAATGTTTGATGAGGGCTTTCTCTCATTTCTCATCCTTTTCTAGATTCATTGGTGTAAGCATTGCCAGATAATCCTCTTTCTCCAGGAACTCCCTATTCAAAGTACTAAGAGACTGACTCTTCAGCAGCCTGATCTTAGTATCATATGCAGTTATTGATTTACACCATTTCTCACCATTCACAGCATTCACCTTCTAAAGGTATTTTCACTGCACTTAAATTCCTCAGTTTATTCTTCAAGCATTTAAGTTATCACATATGACAAGAAGAGTCATCTTCAGAGAATATCCCAGTTTTCCCCAGGCTTTGTTTCTGTCAAAATCCCTGATCCTGGTGAGATTCTGCAAGACATGATGAGCTGGAATGTTATTCCATTCAGAGCCCATCAGTAGGTACCCCTATATCATGATGCCCAAGATTTTCCTACATCAGATGTTCTCAACCTGCGTGTTACAACCTCCATGGGGTTTACAAACAGATTTTAGGTTTCCCTGGTAGCTAAACGGGAGGTAGGGCATCCCAAAACATTTTTGTGTTGTAAAATGGATCTTGGTATAGAAAACGTTTAGAACCCCTGGCCTAGATTGTTCTGGAGGGGACAGAGTTTCCCCACATTTTGGGCAGGAGGTTTGGTCTGCAGACACCACAGATCCCCTGAGATCCATGGAAACAAGGACCATTGGTGTTGAGGCTTTCTGTCTCTGAGCTGTATCCCAGACCTTTGTAGCTCTCAACTGGCTCCTCTGCTAGCAGACGTGTCTACCTATCTATCTCAAAATTTTTAACATTAAACCCCACCCTTACTGAAACAAACATGTTCAGTCCCCATCTTGCTGGGTGCTAGAGACAACATTAATCTATCACAGCTGTTCATGACTTATGAAAATACTAGAGTATAGGAAGTTATAACCTTTACTCTCACATGTTTCAATGAGATGGATGGACCATCTTTTTGTACTGTGCTTCTACAATGCCTAGCACATGACTTGCAGGTTGGGCTCATAGGTGCTATGGTAATACAGAGAGGCCAACTCATCTGTTCTTCTTATTATTAGCAGTGCTGAAGAGACCCCAACAAGATGCTGCTACTTTATACCTCTTGGCAGCCCCTAGGGGCTGATTTAAGAAGTGTTGATCTTTTATTGTAACGGTGTGTGAGAAATTATTGTGCTTAGGCTCTTGCACTGTTTAGCTTCTGGCAGCCCTAGTCACATAATCCTCTGTTACTCAAAATATGCGGGTGTTCGTGAACTAGAGCTGGTAAAGGGCTGGAACCTGAAGAGCCTAGTGCTTTGAGCACATAGACTATTTGCTTCTGAGCTTGCAGAACATGGAGCATGATGCCATGCCACTAAAAGGAACCGGTATTCCACAACACTCACAATGGCATCTTGCAGAGGGGGTCAGTTACAATGTTATTTATGTTTGGTACTCATGTTGTCCAAGAGAAAATGGTCTACTGAATTAATCCTACTGATTTTCTTTGCACTAAAATGTAATGCCTATTTATTATAAACCTTTTGCCCTCAACAGAACATTGGCCATGTCACTTTTTTTTTCTTTCCACTTTTCCTGATTCTGTATCCTTCACTAAGCTTGATTTGCTATTTCTGCTAGGCCACCTAAACTATGCCATGTGTATTATACCTCAGGATAGATCATTAATTCCTACCTCTTTGATTTAGCTGCAGCCTCATTCAGATCCCTGTATCATTTTATATCCCTCGATTTTTTTTTCTGCCAATTTGAAACTCAACTTTGGTCTGCTTCCTTAAACATTGGAAGAAAGTACATTTCTTTTACTTTGACCTCCTTTTTTCAGCCGACAACATTTAGCTTTTTATTGATGTCTCCCCAAATCATGGTTTTGCCATTTAATTCAAAGGACAGTGTTTCCATGTTTCAGCTAAGCTATTCAGGTACCTATCATCTCCAAATTCACTCTGCACTTCTGCCTTTGCACCACTGAGTTCAGTGTTGCTGCCAAAATCATTTGGGAATTTCTGTGGGGGCAAACCTTTTTCCTGCATTGATATCTTAGCTGTACTAAGTGTCATAGTATTAATAGAAGCCACTCAGTTCTTCTTTCATAAGTATGTTTCTATGTCCTCCAACCTGGATCACCATTTCTCATTAGTTTCTAATTAAAGATGTCCACATACAAAAGTATGTTAATCAAATCACTATCTCTATATTTTACTGCAATATCCAAAAATTCAGATGTTTAACTTTTGATATAGACCTGAATTTACAAATCTCATCCTTCTAGAAGTCATACCCATTATTCTACAGTCCTAATGATCTACTTGGAAAAGTGAGTATGATGTACCATGTTTTCATTAAAGGTAATGTTTAAAGACATGATCAGATACAGAGTTTAAACAAGAGAGTTTCTGGACTTCCGGTCATAATGTACAGATTATCAGCAGGTACAGAGTTTCGTTGGAAGTCAGAGTGTACAAGGAAAACATAATCTGTGGTATCCCAGATGGAGGGAGTAGTGAGTAGGTGTGGCCTCCCTCTGAAACTGACAGGGAGGGATGGGCCAAGCCCAGTGGGACGGAGCCAGAGACTGCCTGTCTGCCTGCCCAGAAGCGAGGGGGGTGGGACAGGAAGTATAAAAGGAAGACCCAGGAGCTCAGTCTGCAGCAAGCTCCCAGAGGGGAAGGATGTCTCTCCCTGCCCTCCAGAGCTGCCTGCAGCCTGGTACCTGGGCGAGTGAACCGGGGCCTGGAACTGGGCACTGGCAAGCAAGTGACCGGTGGCCTGGGGCCCACAGGTTCCCCTGGTGCTGAGCACCCTGGAGGACCCAGGGATCCAGATGGGCCAGAACCTGGAGGAGCTGCCAGATGCGGACGACAGGGAGAAGGCCCTAACAGGGCCAGACTTGGAGGAGTTGCCCGATGCTGAGGATGGGGAAGGGGCCCTGATGGGGCCAGACCTGGAGGAACTGCCCTACGCCGACTTCCCCAATGAGCTGCCTGACCTACTGCTCTGCGATGATATCAAGGGCCTCTGCAGCCTACCCATGTGTGACTACCCCAACGAGCTGCCCAACCTATCACCCCCTGACGATAGCGAGGGGCTCTGCAATCTACCCCAGGGTGACTACCCCGACGAGGCCAACTGGGCTGGAGCATACCAGGTACCAGAGGGAAAGGGTGCAGGAAGTAGCCCAGGGGAGGGGAAACACAGTTCAGGGACTGTGGAAGCGAAAAGCGAGTCAGCATGTTGCAGTGGAGACCTAGCTTACCCTGTGGCACACCCTTCTGTCACAGATAGGGACCTGAGCTGGGGCGCAGTGGAGTTGGGTGGGCCTGAGTTCCCCTATCCCCTTCCCACTGGGGGCTCTGAACTGTTTGCTGCCCCGTCAGGGCTCAGAACTGTTTGCTCTCCTGCTGGGCCCCAAATATGGTTTCCCTGCCCTGGTGTGGGCCAATTCCCTCTGGAGCAGGGTATTGAGAGGGTGTGGTTCCCTCTGCAACTGACAGGGAGGGATGGTTTCCCCTCCCTACAGAGGGTAATAGGTTTAATGGTTTAAATACAGGTAGTCAGGTAAGAGAGTATGTTGTTCATACCAAAGTTATGTTTAAGCGTGGTTTGTAAGAAGTAGATACGGTAATGAAAATGGGTTGACCTTCATTGAGTGAGAATTATGGTACAGATAATCCTTCAATACATACGATCTATCAGAGATTCATGATGGCGCTCCAGCCCCTTCTTCTTGGTACTGCCGGTATCTGGTGATGTGCTCAATGTAGATGTCCTTGGACCATCTGATGGTATCTGACACTATGAGGCGCCACATGAGCTGGGCATAGTGCTGAATAATTCTGCAGGCTCGCAGCTCACACTCATTGCAGGGATCCCACCCAGTGTGTCGGCATTCAGAGACTCCATCGCCACCGCATAGCCCTTTGTTCTCAAGGTGTTGGCCAGGGGGGTGTACTTTACCTCCTTACAAGCTAGGGCTTCATGAAAGGCCAGGTTCCTGTTCTCGAAGGGGATCGTGAGATCTACCATGATGATCTTTTTCTGCTCGTCGCTGGTGACAACGATGTCCAGCTGCAGCTGGCTGTCGGTTCTGGGGACGGCAGAGTTCACTGCGACCTTCCCCAGGTGCAGTGGGATGGCTTTCGTCGGTTCTGGATGGCATTGTGGTACAGCTGCCAGGCTCTAGAGTGGGGCTTGCAGCTGCACAGGATGTGGGGCAGGGTCTCGTTGCTGTAGCCACAATTCCTGCAACGCTTGTCCCGGTTCCCATGGTGGATGGCTTTGTTCAGCGGGATGCAGTTGAGCCGGGCCTGGTAGATGAACCTCCAGTGGGCGAATGGGTTGAAGTTGCCCCCAGGGAGGAAGTGGTTGCTGACATCCCACTTGCTGGTCAGCTTGAAGGCATTGTCTTAGTCCAGCTTCTGCTTTAGGTTTTCCATGTATAGCATGTGGACAGCAGCTTTCAGGATCCTCTCCAGCATGCCCCTGGCTACTGGAGTGATGGTGGTGTCAGTGGTCCTGATCTGTAGCAATAGGACTCCCAGCTCCTGACGCTCCTCACACCACTTCCCCAGGCATCATGCGGTATTGCAAGCGCAGGTTCAGAGTGAAGTGATATCATCCCTGTCCCATCCAGGGAACCACTTAGGTATGTGGCAATGTCTTGGGGGTTCTGCCAATTCATTTCTTTATGACATTGCGCATGGCTTTCGTTGCAATATGCCCTGACGTCACAGTAAGGAACATCAGCAGGCGAAAGGTGTGGGTGATTACCTCAATGTCACAGAGGTCACCCATGTGGGGAACGTTGGCACAGCCCTGCCTGTGAGAGATGTAGATCAGCTCGTTGGTGGCCCTCTGGGAAATGAACATCCATTTCTTCACCAGCTGCCTGATGTTGTTGTCTTCCCAGCTGAGGAGCACCTTTGCCATGGCGGATCCCCTCAGGACAAATGAGATGTAGGGAATCAGGAAGGTGTTTAGAGCATTGATCTATTGCCACGGGGTCAGCAGGGAGGCATCAATCTTGGCGGCATCCTGAAGAATCTCCTGGATGGTGTCCTTGGACATCTGCTGGATGCAGAACCCCGTCAGCATGCCGAAGTGTTGGTATGCCTGCCCCTCTTCCAGGGAGGTAATGGGCTCGTCCTGGATCTGGAACGGCATCACTTGAACTGAGTCTCTCTTTCTGCCATCAATGTGGAGGGATTCGCACTTCTTGGCATTGAAGCAGAGTCCTATCCAGTCGGCAGTTTGGCTGGTGGCATCGAGCATGTCTCGGAGGCTCTCGAGGTCGTCCGTGATCAGGACCATGTTGTCCGCATAGGCCAGGATGATCACCCTCTCTCCGTGGACTTCGAACCTGCCTGGGCTGTCGGAGATTGCTCGGATGAGCGGCTCCAGGGTGAGGTTGAAGATGATGGGGCTGAAGGGACAGCCCTGCTTCACTCCACTCCAGATTGGGATCTCGCTATTCTCCCTCTCAACTGAGCGAATGGTGGTGGTGCATCCTTCATACAGCTCTCGGAGCAGATGAAGGAAGTTTTTAGGCATCCTGGACTCCTGCAGCATAGTGAAGATGTGTTGGTGGGGCATGGACTCAAAGGCATTAGTCAGGTTGGGCCATGCTACTGCGCACTGCCTCCACATCCTCTTGGCCATTTGGATGGTGGTTTAGAGGATGAAGTTGTGTTCGTAGCAGGCTTTGCAGGACATGAAGCCTTTCTGGATGGAGCTGATGGCTCCTTAGTTCACTGATCACTCCATGATCCTGGTCACCAGGCAGCTGGCATACAGCTTATACATTGTGGAGCAGAGGGAGATGGGTCTCCAGCTGCTTGAATCGTCCCGCTCGTCTTTCTTGTATACCAGCACCATCATGGCCTTTTTCCAGGAGCTGGGAGTCCTGCAGACCTGCTTGCACTGGTTGAAAAGGGTGGAGGGCACCAGCCAGCCAGAATCCTGTCCCTTCAGGAGGCTGTAGGGAATGCCATCTTTCCCTGGAGATGTATTTTTTGTTTTTATGAATCTGTCCATAACTTCCTGTGGCGTGAAACAATATCCAGGTCCCTTGCATCACTGACACAGGGTAGAGGCACTCTGGGCATTGTGCATCATTTCCTGTTACATGGTCGAACACGTCCTTGAAGTAGGCTGCTCAGGTGGGATTGTGCAGTAGGATGAGAGTCCATTGAGGATCTCTCTCATGGCCTTGGCGTGGTTCGCCCGGTAAAGCTTTTGGATTCTGGAAGCTGCTGCCGGATCATAGCAGTGGCTGATGTTTCTTCTTCAGGCTACCCTGGTGTTGTTGTGGTTTGGTGCGGACGTTCTGTGCGCAGGTGAACCATTCTCCTGGTTTGTCTTCCTCCCCGAAGCGATTTCTGTGGACAGTTCTTGGGTGAGCCTGTTCACAAGGAGGTCAAAGTCACCAAAGGAAGCTGTTGCATTCAACTCCCTGATCCAAGCAGTCTGCCATGGAGTGTCAGCCATTATTCCTCCAGTTGCTCGATCGTGTCGGGCTCAGGCTGCGAGCTTGCTGTGCAGTCAGCTTGTGGTCTCTCTTCCTCTAGTGGCTCAGGATTCCCTTCAGATGGGTGTTGGGGCAGGATCTCTTGCAGGATGGCAGTGTCTCTGGTTGCTGGATCTTCCCTTGAAGGCTTAAGGGAGGTGCTTATCCTTCTAGGGGGATGGCCTTTGGGGGAACCGTACTGGTGCTCTGAAGGATGTGATCTGGCCTGGGGGTTGCTGAGACGCCACTGGTCCTTCAGCGGGTGACTTCTGTCCAAGCTGTTTCTGGTGAAGTGTGATCTTCTGGAAACAGGGTCCCATAGGGAGGTCCTGAGGACCATCTGGTCCGTCTGGCAGTGGGGTCCAGTTTCTTTGGTCTAGTGGTGGGGCTAGCTCCTCCAGTGGCTGGGGTTGATTGGGTGGTCTGGGAGGTGGCAATAGTCCTTCCAGTGATAGGATCCCAAGAGGTTATATGCAGTGGGGCAGTGATCCTTCTGGGGACAGGGTCGTGTCGGATAGGTGACGAGGAAGCACTCAGCTGTCTGAGCCTGGAGATCCTATGGGCGATCTGCAAGGGTGCAACGAGTCTCTTACTGGCGGGGTCCTGTCTGGTGGTCTCTGATGCTGCAAGTATCCTTTCTATAGCAGCATCCCGTTCCGCCAGTCCGGAGATGGGGGTAAGCCTCTTGTCGGTAGTTTGTGAGACCGGCTTTCCTTGTTGTGACTCTGGGGTGGTGGGCTGGGATGCCGCAGGAAGGTTGGAAGCCAGCGCTGGAGCTTGCACTGTTTTTGAGATCTGAGTAGGGATGGGATCGTGGTAGTCAGAGTTGGTCACATTTGGAGCGAGGTGTTTTTTTGCAGGCAACTTGATGAGTCTTGCATTTCCTCTGCGTCTCGAAGGGCAGGCTGCAGTGGGCACATCTGAAGGTGATCTGCTTATTGTGGCATCTCTTCATGTGGCTGCTGATACCACCAAAGGGTTGGTCTTCTCGGAGCAGATAACAGGTAGAGCAGTGGAACACGTCTGTAGTGAGAGGATACTGGAAGTAGACAAAGAGGTTCTCCTTTCCTTCTCTTTGCATCGGATGACTTCAGTGGTATCAGCGGTTTTGCTGATGGTTCTCCTTGGTCTGGGGGAGTAGGATCGAGAGGTCCGGCTAGGTGGGTGTCTAGTGAGCTGTTGGGGCTGCGCTGGGTTGTTTCCGAAGGCAGGCTGGTCCTGCAGGCAGAGGTAATGTCCTAGCCGGCGTTTGGAGTGGTGAGAGTACTGTCAGCCTCTGGATCCTGGGCAGCAGAACTGGCATAAGAGATTCTCCCTGGAGCATCCTTTTGTTGAGGAGAGTGTGGGACAGTGTTAGTCTTGGGAGGCCGTCCTCGAGGGGCAGGGTTTCACCATAGCAGCATCTCGAGGTCAAGGAGTTTTCTTCAAGAAGGTTCTGCTCTTCCCCTTGATGCAGCTCTTCTCTGATGTCCTGGAGGAGCCAAGGGCCTTCTTCGAAGCTGTTGTCCGAGGGGGGTTCCGTGAAGCCGCGGAGGCAGCAGAGGTGTTCCGTGGGGGAGGAACAGCAGCTGTGGAGGCAGCACCAGTTGAAGTAATTTCCCGAGGAGCATCCTGCGAAGCACCGGCTTAAGTCAGTTCTTGAGGGGCGTCCCAAGGAGGAGCAACAGTCGCAGCTGTTTCCCATGCAGTGTTGCGAGGAGAAGCAGGAGCAGCAGCTGTGGAAGCATCAGTTGCCGCAAAGGTCTGAGAGGCATCCCAAGGAAGAGCGAGAGAAGCCGCTGTTCCCTGAGGAGCGTCCTGGGGGGCAGCAGAAGCAGCAGTCGTGCAGGGGCTGGTCTTCGCGCCGTCCCCAGGGGAGTCCCAAGGAGCAGCAGGCATTGTCGTTTCCCGAGGAGGCTTCCGACAAGCAGCGGTAAAAGCAGCAGCTGAGGGGGCATTATTTGGAGTTGTTTTCTGGGGGGGGACAGTGGGAGTGGCGCCGGGGGTCGTCTCTGAAGACGCTGTCCCAGTAGTTTTCTGTGGGGCAGTAGGAGGAGCCGAGCTGTTCCATGGAGCAGTAGAGGCGGAGATGTCGGTCGGAGTTGCTTCCTGAGGGGCATCCTGAAGAGTGGAAGCAGTCGTCTCCCGTGGGGAATCCTGAGGAGCAACAACAGCCACAGGTGTGGAGGTCCCAGTTGAAGCTGTACACTGAGAGGCATCTCAAGGAGCCGCAGAAGCAGCCGTTTCCCAAGGGGGGTCTGGAGAGGTAGCAGGAGCAGCAGTCGTGCAGGCCCAGTTGGAGTCGCATCCTGAGGGACATTCTGAGGACCAGCAGAAGCAGTCGTTTTCCAAAGAGGGTTGCCAGAAGCATCAGCCATGGACACATCAGTCAGTTCTGTGTATTATTCCCCCGTGTGGGAATAACACTGCTTTCCCCTGAGGCTGGTCTGTCATCTCTAGCTCTACAATTCAGCTATGGGAAAAATGATTTTTTTAAAATTTTATTTAGTACCCTGAACACTGGTATGATG
Organism: Mesoclemmys tuberculata; assembly: GCA_007922155.1. Classification (NCBI taxonomy): domain Eukaryota; kingdom Metazoa; phylum Chordata; order Testudines; family Chelidae; genus Mesoclemmys; species Mesoclemmys tuberculata. Next base: position 9,675,551 of record ML675617.1, on the reverse strand, counting down.
CTAACGGGCAGTGGCTGGAATTTACAAAAGGGCTCAGCACCCACAGCTGGGTCTAGATTTTCCAATGAGCTCAGCTCCCATTTAGGCATCAGAACGAATGGCCAGTTTTTCAAAGAGCTCAGCATACTGGTTACTGAGCTAAGTATGAAACCAGATGCCACTGGGTGCTGAACCTTTTTGAAAATTGAGCCCCAAATATGAGTGCTGAGGAAATCTTAAGGAAATCTGGGCCCTGTGGTTGGGGCACAAAGCTATTTGCTGTGAGTGATTTGCCTTCAGATGAGACTTACAATATCCTGACCATGTGTAGTCATTAAAGATCCCATTGAATAGAGTCTGTCTTGAATAACTACATTCTGCCTGCCTAAATCTCTCCTGTAGTTCCACCTGGAAGAGATTGTCTTCCTTTCTCCTATAAATGCATGGCCCAATCATTTGAGGTGCCAAGGGTCCTCAATTCTTAATTGACTTCAGTGGGGATGGAGGGTGCCCAAAATCTCACAGGAAGTGCTTGGGAGGACTTGCTCCATGGCATAGCTGGCACAGAATGGGCATTGCATTCCAGCTAGCAGTGGCTGCATTTCAGTAGCTGGCAAAGTGCTTTGGGATCCTTCTGATGGAATCTGCACAAACTATTGTTAGTATTATGATGTCAGCCTTATTGTTCAATTTCTAATAAATTCTACTTTCTAGAAAAGTTGACCCTGAACTCCTAAATTTCTACATAAATTAAGTAATCTTCATTTTAACTTTTAAAGGTACAGCTGGCTTATAATTTGGTGGGAAGGATTTTATAAGATAGGAATGCCACATTAATTTTACATATAATAGTGACATTTCATTCTTCTAAAACTTCTCACGCTACCTCATTTCTTGTAGCCGTTCCTGAGTCATGTTTTTATCTGCCAAGATGATAAGTTCTTTGGCAAAGCTTGCACAGAACTTGTAGGAAAAATAAGAGGCTGGAGTAGCACTTTTGAAATGTGATAAAGATAAAAGCAGAGTGAATTAAAGGCCAAACAATTAAGGAATAATTTCTGCAAATTGTGGCAGTAATTAATGAGTAATGTGCAGTGTTTGGGAGCTAAATGCAGTTTGGGAGCATAGTTTTGTGACTGAAATACAAGAAAACATTATTGAATCCATTTATTGTTAACGCGTATTAACAGACATCTCAGTTAATGATGTCTGTCTCTGTTTATGTCAACTTAAATAGTAGTTCAACCCTGAAAAGTGACCACATAAAAAATCCCATTCTCTTACTCAGTAGGTCTGCTCCCTATGTGCACTCAGTCATGTCTACTGGCTTAAGAGACAACAGTGATCTTTTACTGCTGTTTATTCTGCTGCTCAGGTTGAAACACAGCTTGGGCATGATATACAGTGGCCCTGGTCAAGGGGTTGGCAGTGCTGCACTGCTCAGGGAGAGCTAAGGGAATCCCTGGTTCCCTGTTGTACATGTGGGTGCAAAGGCTGCATGGTCCATTGGAAAGGTGCAGCTTGTTCCCCCATTTCACATGACCCATCCCGCAAGCTAAGTGGTGGGCGCTTTCTCTCCAGCCTCTGCCCCCACACCCTTTTGGGCTTTGTGCATCCCTAAAAGCACACAGAAGGAACAGTCCCTGTACACTCCCCAAGTGCAGGGACAGCAATTGTGGGTAGCTGCCTTATGTGGGCCTTGACACCAGGGAGATGACATATGCCTTCCTTGTAAATGCCAACTACGATCTGGCCCTGAGTAAGCTGCAGATTCTATTCCATCTTGTGCCTTATCAACAGAATAATTCATTAAACTATTGAGCCATACCAGCAAAACATACTGAGGGCAAAAGGGTTTACACAGGTGTCACTGAGAGCATAATTTGCCCCGTAGAACCTTATTACCACCTCCACACTGCTATTTTCCTGTCTTCTCTTTTTAGACTGTAAACTCTTCAGAACAGGGACTGTCTTTCAGACCTGGTCTACACTACAAACTTAGGTTGATGGAAGATGCCTTATGTCGACCTACCCAGTCCCTTCAGCTGACCTAACACATCTGTAACATCGACTTAATTACTCCACCTCCATGAGAGGCGTAGCACTTAATCCAATGTTGGGTCTACAGAGAGGCAGTGTAGATGCAGCATTGCATAAGTCGACTGAATTGGCCTCCAGGATGTGTCCCACAACGCTCCACTGTGACGGCTCTGGAGCTCATTTTCAACTCCACTGCACCACTGCCAGGTACACAGGAAACAGCCCCTCCCTGGTTCAAGCCCCAGGAAATTTTGAATTCCCATTTCCTGTTTCATCAACCCGTAGAGCTTGCCAGTCCAGTTGATCATGGTAATTCAACGCCTCAGACGTGCTGCAGCCTGGAGTAGAAAGTTGGTGCTGGATCTTATTGGTCTGTAGGGAGAAGAGTTTGTGCAAGCACAGCTCCGCTCCAGCCAAAGAAACATAGACAGCTATAAAAAGATTGCATGGGGCATGGTGGGAAAAGGGAACACCAAGGACACGCAGCAGTGCCGCGTGAAGATGAAAAAACTTCAGCAGGAGTACCAGAAGACAAGGCAGGCGAAGAGTCTTTCTGGTTTTGCACCCAGACACGCTGCTTCAAAGATGAGCTGCATGCGATTTCTTGGCGGTGACCCCACCACTGCCCCCATAAGTAGCATGGCTACCTCCCGGGTGTCTGAGTCACAGGCCACCTCAGGCAACAATGTTGAGAACAGTCTGGACAGGGAAGAGGAGGAGGAGAATGGGAGACAGGTAGCAGGGGGATCCATTCTTCTTGAGAGCCAGGAGCGCTTTTTAACAGGGGAGCAGTCCAGTCAGTCACAGGACAGCATGGTGACTGAGCGTGATGCCAGAGAAGCCGCCTCTGGTGAGTATGCAATTCCAGTCAAACTGTATGGCTTGTGTCCTTTTAAGTTTTATGTTTAATATGAAAAAAAAGTCAGGTGCAGTGGGTATCTGCTTCCCAGTAGCTGCTTCAGCTATGCAGAAGGTGGCCCCACAGAAAAGACTGTTTATGTGCACAGGGATGGCCTGAGAATCCTCCATGGAGATCTCCAGGAAACTTTCATGGACGTACTACACAATCCTCTATAGAAGGTTTCTGGGGAAGGCTGCCTTATTTCTTTCACCATGACTGGACACTTTCCCATGCCACTCCAGTATTAACTCTGCTGGCATCATTGCAGTACACAGCATAGCAGCATAAGGGACCAGGTCTGTACCCAGATGCTTGCAGCATCTGCTCCCTTGCCACCTGTGTTGCCCTCAGGAGACTAATATCACATAGGGTCACCTACGGGAGACAGTGGAAATTTTTCAGACCTCACATAAAAAATTGAGCATCGTACCTCCACCACAGTTTTCCTAACATGCCGGTGGTTTGGTTTGCAGGGATCGGGGTTGACCTCAGAATCTGAAAGTCCAGGGCAACTACTACCAGCAGCGTTAAGATGGGGGGGGCGGGGCTCATGTGTTTTCTCATGGCCTCAAACTCCCAGCCAACCTCCCCCAACCCCACCCCCCAGAGTTGCCTTAGACAAAGACCACAATTTGGGAGACTTAACACTGGCCCCTGGTCTCAAAGATACGTCTATGTTGCTAGGAGTGAAGGGGTTTGCGGCATTATCCACCTGCCGTCCTGTGCTCCTAACACAGGTTTCCCATAAATTGCAGCGCAAGTCGTGTTGCCCAGGCTGCTGGGCCATATTCACCATGGCTGGAACAACAAACTGGTTCATTGAATAGCTGAGGATTCTGATTTTGTTCTGGCTTGCACTTGAGTGTATTAAGGGGAGTGATTTTTAAATAGCAACCGTGTAATAGACCCAGAGTATGCACTGACAATGGTTGCCTTCTGCTTTGTATGCCTTACATTGGAAAGCATGGCTTTAGCAGCGCATCCTCCATACCTGCGGCGAGGCTGTTGCAGATTAGAAGACAGAAAAAGAGAACTCAGGACGATATGTTCAATGAGATAACAAATGTCTATGGGACAGCTGACATGGAGCTAAGAGCCTGGAGGATTTAATTGTCCAAAGAACTGGACGTGGACATGGAGAGCAGCCCAGGATCATAAAGGTGCCACGCAGGATGAGATGCTGTGGATTACGAAGGGCCAATCAGACAAGTTGAGGTGTCTGGTTGAGCTTCAGGAAAAGCAGCTTGTTTGCAGCCTCTGCAGCACGGCCTGCAAACATTGTCTTGTTCACAATCCCCCTCCCCCAAACATTCCAGGAGGGGGAAGGTTCTCTATCCCATCCACTCCACACAGGGGGAGGATTCTAAGAACAAAAGGCACCCATTCAAAGACCTTTGCATGGCACAACTTGTGAGCTTGCGAAGACAAGCAGCATTTGTTTCTCCCCTCCCAATTTTATCCCACCAAGCTCAAAATTAGCTGCCAGCCTATTTTCTTCCACACCCCACTGCTGCAGAAGCTTCTCTCCCTTTGCCTCACAAATAATATGGACCACAGAGCAATAACAATGGGGATATTGCTTTCACTGAGGTCTAACTTAGTAAGCAAACTGCGCCAGCGAACCTTTAAATGTCCAAAGGCACATGCTACACTTGCTCAACTTCTTGTTGAACCACTTCTTACTGCTATCCAGGTGGCCAGTGTATGGCTTTTATGAGTCATGGGAACAAGAGGTAGGCTACATCTCCTAAGATCACTATTGGCATTTCCACATCATCAGTGATTATTTTACAATCTGGAAAGAAAGTCCCTCATTGCAGCTTTCTGAATAGACCTGAATTCCTAAAGATGTGCGCGTCATGCACCTTTCCTGACCATCCCACGCTGATGTTGGTGAAATGCCCCCTGTGATCCACCAGCACATGCAACGCTATTGAAAAGTATCCCTTTCAGTTTAGGTACTCTTTGGCAAGGTGGTCTGGTGTCAAGGTAAGGCTATGCATGCCGTCTATCACCCCACCACAGTTATGGAACCCCATCATGGTAAAACAATCCACTCTGTCCTGCATGTTGCCCAGAGCCACTCCCCTTTTTAACTGAAGTCGTTTAATGGTCCAGCACACTTGAATTATCTCTGCTCCCACAGTGGATTTACCAACTCTGAATTGATTCCTCACTGACCGGTTGAAGTCTGGTGTTGCAAGCGTCCATAGAGCAATTGCCACTTGCTTCTCCACTGTCAGAGCAGCTCTCATTTTCGTGTTGCTACCCGTCAGGGCTGGGGAAAGCTCTGCACAAAGTTCCTGGAAAGTGGCCTTCCACATTCAAAAGTTCTGCAGACACTGCTTATCATCCCATCAGTCAGTGCTTATTTCCTGGGACCAGAAATAGCGCTCCACCGTGTTCAGCTGCTGCACAACTGCCAGCAACTGGGAATTGTTACATTCTATGGCTTGCAGCAGGGCTACTAAACTTGACATTGCAACGTTTCATGTGCCAGCTCCTAGCTTGGCTCTGGAAATACTGCAGTATAAGGCGTGAGGTGTTTGTAATGCTCACAGCAAGAGTGCACAGTTGAGAGGCAGTCCATGCTTCTTGGGCTATGGTGTATGAGTGGCTGAGCCAGGCTTTCAAAAAAAGGTGTGAAAAAGTATGTGTTTGTTTGCTGTTGATTTCAGGGAAGGGAAAGAGGGCGGAAATTGCATCATGGAAAGTCAAAGCCATGTTCCCATTCCTCCCTGCGACAATCCCATGAGGCATTGCAAGTCCTTCCCAAACCCCCCTGTGTCTAGTTGCACTGGGGGATAGCTACCCACGGTGCACTGCCCTGTTCATTGATGCAAACGCTGTTAATGGGACACACTCCACCGACTCAATGAGCATGTGAACATACCCAACTGACTTAATTATGGCAGCGGTTGGATGGTGCCTTAAATTAAGTCAACTTATCTTTATAGTGTAGACCTGCCCTTATTCTGTGTTTGTACAGTGGATAGCACGACAGGACCCCAACCTCAGTTGAAGTCTCTTGGCATTACCATAATGCAAATGAATAATAACAATAATAATCATGATGATGATGATCCATGATATAGGAAAGCACTCAGGCTTGAGTCTCACAGCCCTTACGGAGCTTGCAGGACTGAAATTAGGGATATAATCTTTTTACTTGTAAATGGAGCACAAATGTTCTGTAAATCATTATGAGCCAATAAACATGGGACACCAAGCTGGTATTTTTACACACAGTAGAACTACATTTTAAAATTAAGATTCATATATTTGTTTCAGGGCTACAGTTCATACGTCTCCAAGGAGAGTCATTTTATTGAAATATATTAGGACAATGGATCTACTCACACAAGTAAGGCATGTAGGACTGAACTGTTGCATGCAGTTAATATGCTTATATGTTTACTTGTTGCCCGGTAATGTTTGTATGCTTTATAAAAGTCATGGCTGGGGCTTTAGATTCTTAGAATCATGGAGTCTAAGACTGGAAGGGACCTTGAGAGGTTATGAAGGTGCTAAGGCAGGAGCAAGTAAACCCTAGACCACCCCTCATATGTGTTTGTCCAGTTGTTCTTAAAAACCTTCAATGATGGGGATTCCACAATCTTCCTTGGAAATCTATTCCAGAATTTCCTTATAGTCAGGAAGTTTTGAATAATATCTAATCTAAATCTCCCATGCTGCAGATTAAGTCCATTATTTCTGGTGGACATAAGAACATAAAAATGGCTGTGCTGGGTCAGATCAATGTTCCTTCTAGCCCAGTATCCTGCCTTCTGAGAGAGGCCATGGCCAGAGGCTTCAGAGGGAATGCACAGAATAGGACAATTATTAAGTGATCCATTCTCTATTGTCCACTCCCATTTTCTGGCAGTGAGAGGTTTAGGATGCACAGAACATGGGTTTGTGTCCCTGACTATCTTAGCTAATAGCCTTTGATTGTCCTATCCTCCATGCACTGATCTAATTCTTTTTTAAACCCAGTTATACTTTTGGCCTTCACAAGATCCCATGGCAATGAGTTCCACTGGTTGATTGTGCATTGTGTGTTATTTGTTTTAAACTTGCTGCCTATTAATTTCATTGGGTGACCCTTGGTTCTTGTATTACTTGAAGTGGTTAATAAAACTACACTATTCATGTTCTCCACAGCAGTCATGATTTTATAGTTCTCTATTACTTTGCTTCTTATCATCTCTTTTCTAAACTGAACAGTCCTAATCTTTTTACCTCTTCCTTGTATGGAAGCTGATCCATACCCCTAATTATTTTTGTTGCCCTGGTCTGCCCCTTTTCCAATTCTATGGGATAGGGTGACCAAATCTGTATGCAGTACTCAGGGTATGGGTATACCATGGATTTATATAGCAATATTCCAATATTTACTGTCTTATTATCTATCCCTTTCTTAATGGTTCCTAATATTTTTTTAGCTATTTGGACTGCCGCTGCAGATCAAGCAGATGTTTTCAGAGAACTATCTATCATGACACCAAGATCTCTACCTTGACTGTTAACAACTAATTTAGAACCCATCATTTTATATGTATGTGTGATGGGTTTCCACCTCATATGAGGCTTGAAGTGATTAAGGAGTCCAGGTGAGCTAATTAACTCCCCATGCTGCACCTGGAGGAGGAGCCAGGGAGCAGGGACTGATTAGGAGGCTCAGGTGGACAGGAAGAGGAAGGGCCTGTATAAAGCCCAGGAGCTGAGACCAGAAATGGGCTATAGGAAGTAATCTGTAGTCACTCCCTGGGGACAGGGACAGGGACAGGGTGTGGGTGTGGGTGTGGGTGTGGGTGTGGGTGTGGGTGTGGGTG
>ML675617.1:9599729-9667786 GCA_007922155.1 Mesoclemmys tuberculata | reverse complement strand
GGGTGTGGGTGTGGGTGTGGGTGTGGGTGTGGGTGTGGGTGTGGGTGTAGTGAAGACCCTACAGTTATTCCCTGGGACAAGGAAGTTTGGGCTGGCAAATCCAGAGAGTGGAGAGACCCAAAAAGGTAGGAAAAGCTCAGGGGGGAAACAGCAAGGAATAAGAGTGCAGACTTTCTCTACTGATTAGAGGACCCCTGAAGTGGAATCTAAAATAGTTGCCAGGCCTTATCAGCTACTGGGAAGTGCCACCAGGTGGGCATTGAGTGGGAAGACTGCCTGAGCCCATTTGTCAAAAAAGCCTTTTGGACACCAGAAGGGGGAAACATGGCTAGGGATGTGACTGGAGGGCCAAGTCACAGAAAGGAACATCCTGAGTTGCAGAGGCTGTGAGAGGATGATGGATGAGACCCTGCCAGAAGAGGGTGCAGTGCTGGGCCAGAGCTAATTTCCAGTGACCTGGAGGAGGAGGTACAACTAGCAGTGAGTGGAGCCTACCCCAGTATAATGGGGATTGTGCTTTATCTTGCACTGATCAATGTTTAATTTCATCTGCTGTTTTATCACCCAGTTTAGTGAGATTTCTGTAAATCTTTAGTCTGCTTTGGATTTAACATGGAGAACATTTGCTCGCTGTCCTCTTTATAACAGCCTAGAACACATTTGAAAACTATTATCAGGTTCCCCCTCAGTCATCTTTTCTCAAGACTAAACATGCCCAGCTTTTCTAACTTTGCCTCACAGGTTAGGCTTTCTAAACCTTTTATCCTTTTTGTTGTTCTCCTGTGGAGACTCTCTGCAGTTTATCCACAGACCTTTTCAAATGCAGTGCCTGGGATTGGGCACAGTGCTCCAGCAGCGGCCTTTCCAGTGCCCAGTAGAGTAGAGCTGGAACCTGGAGTTCTCCCTGCCCAGTAGAGTGGAGCTGGAACCTGGAGTAGAGGATGGGCCTGCGTTCCCTTGATAGCCCCTAAGGGAGTGGCACCAAGGGGCAGTGAATGAGAAGACTGCCAATGATTGCTGAGGAAAGACTTCGAAGGACTACCTCAGAAGTGGAAAACCCGTGTAGTGATCTGGCTGTAGGGCTGAGTCATTAAGAGCAGTCTGCAGCTTCTGGAGTGAGAGAGGGGCTGCAGATAGACAGGTGGAGAGATAGTGTGCCACCCTGGGAAGGGACATGAACCTTGCAAAGCTAATCTCTAGAATGGCCAGGAGGAGGTGCCATCCCAGTGGGGTGTAGAGCACCCTGTCACACCACTCCAGAATATTAGCCTTCTTCACAACTCATTCAATTTGTGATTCTCTGTAATCCCCAGATTCTTTTCTGCAGTTCTACCATCAAACTAGTTATTCCCTGTTTTGTAATTGTGCATTTGTTTTCCTTCCTAACTGAAATACTCTACGCTTGCCCTTAATGAATTTCACCTTAAGTTTAGAACAATTCTCCTATTTATTCTGAGTTTTAGTCCTGTCCTCCAAAGTACTAGAAGCTCCTCCCAGCTTGGCGCCATCAAAAATGTTATATGTATGCTCTTCTTTGCATTGTTCAAGTTATTAATGAAAATATTAATAGTACCAGACCCAGGATTGACACCTGAGTGACCTCACTAGATGCACCCACCTAGTTTGACAGCAAACCATTGGCATTAGTTAGGGCTTAAGCTCAAAAGAGTATTCTAAAATAGTGTGTAGTCCCCAACTGCCTCTCAGAGATCAGAAGGTTGTTCTATCAAGGATATACCACAGGCAACTTTGCCAGCAAATAATTTAAGGCTTAGATGGTCTATTCGTTCTGAATAAGTAGAGGGAATCAGATTAAAACAAAAGAAACAGTATGCGTAATATATCTAGTCTTAACTCTGCAAAAGCTACTTTCAATAGGTGCATGTACACCATCATTGTCTCCTGCCTTCGTACTTCACATCTTATTTCCAAACAACCATGCCTCATTCTGAGGCACCTACTCTTTGTGCTTTCCTGCTGATTACAGGCCAGTGTTTTCACACTTGAGTGCCTAAAGTTAGGCACTTAAATCTACATTAGAAAATGGCCAGATTTTCAGAGGTGCTGGGCACCCCCAATTCCCGCTGTAGTCCATAAGAGTGGAGCTTGCTCTGCGGCTCTGAAAGTCAGGCCATTTTTATGTAATGTCTAAATATTTATTTAGTTTTATACACCTTAATGATGGATGTTTAATACACACAGGACTCTTGACATGACTTTAAAATACATACCAAAAGATCTGCAGTGATTTAAGCACCCAGATTTGAAAATGTTGGCCCATATTTTTGCATGTTGATGGTCTGGGCTGGAGCTGTTCACCTCAGCCTAACTCCGTCTTTAAAGATAGACATCTCACTTTTCCTTATGGTTCCATCCTAACTTTATTCTACTCAATCTCAGACATGAGCTATTGACAGGTTGAGATTGATCTTTCACAATGACATTAAGGATTTAGTACCTTATTGTTGAAAAAGAGCAACTCTGAGTAGATGCTTAAAATGCTTTTATTTCACCCCCTCCCTTCTCTCCTCCCCCACAACATTTCTGAATGTATACAATAACAACTAGGAGATGTATTTCATTTGCTTTCTCTCTCTCAAGGAGAGGAGAGTGTTAAACTACCATCCAATATAAGAAGAGATTTTATGCTGAGGTCTCCAACTCAGTGAATTTACATTTCGTAAGAACACCCTGAGGGGCTTTCAGCTACTTTGCTTAAAAGGTAGACAGATACATTTACAGCATTGCATGCAGAGCTCCATGTGCTAACATGGTCACATAGCCACAGCTTCTCTTTTTGGCACATGTGTGTTAAGGGTGACTTAGTTTTAAGTGGATAATGGATAAGGACACTTTTATGTGTTGGCTGGGAATATAGTTCAGTAAAGAATGTGACTATAATTACCAGTAACGAGGATATAAATTTCTGATCCTTGCTTTGCTGGCTGAATTTTGCTAGTGTTTTTAAGCATTTACATTTTACAATTGCTTTATTTATAGCCTAAAATTTGGAACAGTAGATTTTAAGGGATGTGAAATTTTTATTCCATTTGCTAGTGAGCTGCTTGCCTTAAACTGCTTTTTAAATTAAAAAGATACAATTTAGTTGAAAATATTTTTAGTAATATAATAGATTATTGGAGATCTCTAGCTGGATTAAATAAATCACTGAACTGCTATTTCTTATTTTTGAAGAGAAGATCACTGTTCAATTTCATTATGACTCTAGTGAGAAATTACTGATGTGAATCAATGTTGCCTTTTTGATATCATCACAAAAATATTAACCCATATCCTCTGCCTGAAATTAAGCAAGTGGAGAACTTGGCCTACTCATTAGTTCATCATGCTAAGAATATTAAGTTGTCTGTGACGTGAGCTACATCTTGTCTACATGGCAAGTTACAGCACTGCAAGCTAGGGTGTGAATCTACCAAACATCAGCTTGCTCCACTGTAATGTCCCATGAGGACACTACTTTAGTGTACTGAAAGTCCCGGAGAGCCTCTTGGTGACTTTCAGTGCACTGTAGCAGTGTCCACATAGGACATTACTTTGTGGCAAGTTGGTATATTGTTGTCACACACCCTGGCTTGCTGCACAGTAACTTGCCACATAAGCAGAAAAGCCCCTACTGTTTTCATTTTATTCCATCCCAAACTGCTGAATTTTAAAGGGCCAAAACCTTTACATCACCTTCCTCATGCACAGTCCCATTCACATTAGCACTTAGTAAGATTTTGACCCAAGCTACATCTCAGACTATGGTGATCACTTGTACAAGGTAAGGTTTCTTATGTTTAATAGACCAATTTGCTACTTATAGAAAATATACATTTCTATAAAATATATTGATCCCAAAGTGAGAAAAAACACTTTTTAAAAAAAAAATCGAACTTAGGAGCTGAATTAATGAGTTACAAATTAAAGGATGTAGAGTCCAGTTGCTTATTTTTCATATTTGAAAAATGCTATTAGTGTCTGACACTGACAAGTGAGTGTATTCTTCTTTAACTATAGGCCTGATGACTTTTAAAGTATTCAGCTTTATCTCCTGATTGGAAAAACATTGCTGAAAAAATTCCTTTCTACATTTTTAGTCTTATTTTCATTTTTGGGTAAATTTAGAACATTTTTAGAACTTAAATATAAGAGCAAGTCCCTAGGAAAGCGACAGTGGTTTTACCCAAACATAGTGTCAGGATGTCTAAATTTTGCCCTGCTAGACCCTTCCTTTTCTAGTGTGTTTTTTTTCAGCAGGGACTGTGGATCATAACAAATTGTACCAAATTGTTATTTGAACAAATCTCAGTGTAGCATGAGACTCTCTCTTGCCATGACTTAAAACAGATTAAATGGCAATTCTCCACAAGTGAATAGCCACTGCATTAACCGGATTCACCTATCAAGCTTTCAAATTTTTCTTTATATGTATTTTTTAAATGGTGCCATTTTGCAAGAGCATCTCAGAAGTATGTGCCCTGGAACAGTCTATTGTGACTTCATACCCGCCAGAGGCTATTCCTGCACAGAATGCAGTTCAGATATTATTGAATAAACCCCATTAACATCAAAACATAAAAATGAAGGATTTGATCGTGCTTTTAAAGCACGAGCCTGTGCTGGAGGGGGGATGCCCTAATTGGAGTGTCAAGAAAAACTTCAATCAGGGCCTGCTACAGCAATAACATTGCCACCTATTTTCAGGGTGCATTATGTACTCCCTGTTGTCTGTCTCGTAGGTCTCATGACTAGTACAAGTGTGTGGGAAACCATGGTCTTGCTCTCCTATGTCTCATCTCTTTCCCATTTGAGGATCAAGTGCGGCTGGTGCCACTCATTTAGCACAGTTGGGGCTGTCCCCTGTATGTGTGCACAAAGGATCATGGTATGATGGAACTCCTTGTGCTCACTTCCCCCTCCTTTCTGCCCTATGCACACACCCCTCTCTCCCCCTCCGGGGCCAGATTTGATCTGGTCCTAAGCTCCTTAGTGATGCTCTGTTTTATTGCTTGTTTCGAAGAGAGGCAGGAATATAGAGGAAGACACACATCCACATTTTGTAAAAGTAAATGTGAAGATTCTTGAAAAATGAAGCCTGGGATAAACAGGCATTATGGATTATACATAGACTGGGAATGTACTGACAGGAATATGTTTATAGATGTATAGATTCCACAACCAGAAGGGACCGTTGTGATCACCTAATCTGACCTCCAGAATAGCACAGGCCATAGAATTTCCCCAAAATAATTCCTAGACCATATGTTCTATGCAACTTGGCCAGAAAAGAGCGAGGAAATATTTCACAAAGAAAAAAAAAATCAAGTAAAAGGCCAGAGTGTTAATAGTGGGAGATTTTAATTACCTAGGCATAGGAGTGGATTACATTAAGTGGAGGAAGTAAAGCTTGATTTGGTGCAGGACTGCTTTCTAATTTAATGTGTACACAAACCAACAATGAAGGGAAGAATGCCAGACTTCGTATTAAATCATGCTCTGTGTTGATTAGGGGTACTAAGGTAAAAAGGCACAGGGAGTAGTGATTGCAAGCTTGCTGTGTTGTGGCTTAAGCAAAACCAGAATCTTGGGTGAGATTTGGTGCTGTGTCCTTAAGATGTACAGAGCAGAATTCACAGCCTATGGGAGCAGGGAGCTAAGGTGGCTTTCAGCTTCTTGATCTGAGGCTGTTCTCAGGCCTGGAAATGCACCTGCATAACACATACATCTCTAAGTTACATCTGCCTCCCACGGTTGCCCTATGGGACAGAGTGCTGCCTGGAATCTCCACAGCACTGCATGCTGCAGCCTTGCACCTGACACAACCCTCCCGATCCCACTCATCATATGGCCCCTGTGCCAGGACTTGAGTGGGTCATTGAATGACAGCTTCATGGCTGTGTTCCACAATGCTTGTGCTAAGGAAAACCTCCCATAGCCAGAACTAGGGCTTTTAGGGCTCTTTTATTCCACTCTGGACACTTTACTCTGTGTAAATCAGCTGGAGCAGGGCTGAGTTTCTCACCTTGCAGTGCTGAGACAAAACAGTGACATTTAAAATGACAAGAACAAAATGCAGGGCCTGATTCTCCTCACCACTGGATTGATTCCTACAGTAAATCAGTGGAGAATCAGGCCAACAGGATGTAATCATTACAGTGAAAAGAGGGTGATACGGAAATTAAAGGGACAGCAAATCAAACGTGAAAAATGTAGTGAAACTGAAATATACCTCTATGCCATTTTAAGAACTTAGATAGACATGTAGAAATGAGTGTTCCCATGAAGGAAAGGCATTCAATTCCTAACAAATTCTGAAGCAACCCTCTTATCTCCCGAGAGACTTTCTAGTGAGTTTCAGGTTTGCTTGTGAATGCCCTAGAAAACTTCATTTGGGGTTGTTAAGGCTGGACAGTTCTGCTGTTGCATTGTGTTGGCCCATACAGCTCCAGATAATGTGTGGGCTATTCCGTATGTAGGGACAGAATCTGATTACACTGACACCCTTGATAAAACTGGAGTAACTCTGCTACATTAATAGAATTTCTCCAGTTTTACCCTGATGCAAGACATGTCTCATAGCATGGTTTTCAGTTTCCTTTATTGTATTATATTACTTAGTAGGTCTGACAATGGCATTCCATCCAAAATTGAACAATTAGAAACACTGGCAGGAAACTCTAAGTAGCAAATGCTTTTTAAAAATAGCAAGGAAATGAAAAAAAATCAAGTGCAAACTCTCATTCCATATATTAAAAGTGCACAGCTAGGCAAGGAATCAGTGGGGCCATTAAGGGGTATGAGTGGGAAGTCAGTGACAGATGAGGCTGATATTGCTGAGAGCCGGAATGAATTCTTTGCCTGAGAATTTACGAAAGAAACTGAAGGTCACATCCCGGAAACTGGGATACATTTTCTTGAGGGGAAAAGTGAAATGTTAAAAGGTTTTATGATCACACCAGAGCAGATAGTTAGGCAATTAGAACTATTAAAAGTTGACAAGGCACAAGACCCAGATTAACGGCATCTCAGAATTCTGAAGGAAATAGCAAGGGAAATAGAAAAGCCTTTAGCAGTGATGCTTGATAGCTTGCTAAGGAGGAAGGTATATGACTAGACGCCTGGAAGGTAGCTACTCCACTTCAGCTATATAAAGAGTCAAAGGAGGATTTAGGAATCTACTCCCCAGTAATCCTAACTGCAGTTGCTGAACAGATACTGGAAACATTAATAAGGCACAGGATTATGCAACATGCAGAAATGAATAATCTGGTGAAGGGGAATCAGCAGAGATCCAGATAACCCTCTGCAAATGTGCTTGGTTTCTTTCAGTACATTACTAAATTGGTAGGCAAAAGTGAAGTGGTGGACACAATTTATCTGGATTTGAGAAATTCATTTGGTACTGTACCCCACAAAAGATTCATCAATAAAGTCAGTAAGCATGGCATGGAAAGAGAGCAATAGCAAATGGCTTCAAAATTGTCTGAGGGAGGAGAAACAGGATGTCAGCAAAATGGAATGGTTCAGGGTGAATAGAGGGACAGTAACAAGACAGTTATCCCAAATTTCAGCATGATGCCCACTTTTGTTAAACTTTTATATAAATGGCCTACAGGGGATATAATTTTTAAAGTGGAATTTTTTGCTGATGGCAGATAAAGTGGAGAATGGTGCACGGAGCAAGCAAATTTTAAATGATTTGAATAAATTAGGCTTACAGACAGTTAAAGGCACATGTAGTTCAGTGCAGCGAAGTGAGAGGTAATGATTGCTGGGGACCAAATATAATCATAGGCAGGGAAAGGAAGCACAGGATGGAATACTGACGCTGGCAGAGGAAATAGCGTAATTGTGGTTAAACACTAAAGCTATGGGAATAACCGTAGACAGAAATAGACAAGTTCTCGGGGTATGTTAAAAGAATGGTTATCTCCTTAGAAAAGCTAAATTGAGAAACCTTTTCAGGTGATCTAAAAATATTGGAATTAAAAAAAAAAGCACAATCCCAATTTGAAAGTAAGGGAAAGTATCTTAATGAAGGACTGACATGAGAGGCTCTTCAAACATATTTTCTTCTCTCCACCAAAAAACAAACTCCCCCAGCACACATACCTTTTCCCTAAAACATTTTAAAGGCTAATTTTGTAGCACTGTTCTCTAAAAACATTGAAAGGTGGGGGTGGAGAAGTCATTTCACTCAGGCACAAATTCAGGAATATTCATGTTCGTGATTTTTCATTAATAATCATAACGTTGAACATCTGGATTAAGGGGCCAAGCAAAACATTGCCACCCAACTAAATGCTATCTCCATTATCAACCATTATTAAAGCATAAATTCCTGAAATTTATTATGATTCTTCACTCCACAGACCAAATTACTTCAGGTTTTGCCCATACATGTGGAAAAGAGCATAGGAAAAGCAACAAGGAGGAAAACATTGCAGAGGGATGCTTTACAAATATACCACTAAAATAAAAACTGTCAAAGGACATGCTCAGGTGGTCTGTGATTGAGGCCATGGATCACCAGACAGTGAAAGTATGTGTAAAAATAATCTGAATATTATGATTACTCCCCAAACCTGTATCTCAGCTGTCTAGTCTTGAGTGTGGGTCTGGAATGGAGAATCCTTTACGAAAGGAGAAAGGTACAGGAAACTGAAAGGGGAAAGAGCAGGAGGCAGAAAAGGATGAACACCTGGTGCATGCAGATGAATATAAACAGGTAGATAGAGGGCATGATCTAGGAGATAGCTGTAAATGAAAGGCAGTGGTTTAAAAAAAAAGTGCTTTGACAACAAGGTAGACAGACAAACAGCACACTCTAGCATGAGTAGTAAGACCTTGGGGCATGCACAAGGGGGAGCAGGGGACCCACACCATCAGTGGGGCATAGAACTCCTCCTGGTGGTGGGAGGAGAGCACGCTCCTGTAGGGGTCATGGCAGGGGGATGAGTGGGTGGGAGGGAGAGAACTTCTACTGCAGCCATGGTGGTGGGGGAAGGAAGATGAGCTCCTCCTGGAGTGGGGGAGGGGGCACAGAATGTGCCCCTCCAAAAGGGGCACATGGCTGGTAAGACCCAGATCCATAAAGCACATAATGAGTACTCACCAGCAAATGAGAGCAAAGGGCACAGACCATAGGTGCATGACCAGACAAAAGGGTATAACTAAAAGGAATTAAGCCCTAAGAAGATGTACATAGAAAAAAGGTACCAGGCCCCAAGGTGGTTACAGAGAGAATCCATACGAATGCAGGGAACAGAAGCCACACAGAGACAGTTTCCATACATGGATGATGTATATGAATAAGGAAACAAATACATAAAGGCCTCTAAAATATTGATGAAGGTTCTGCAATCTGCATAGCTCCCCACTCACACTTCTACAGAGAAAAAGGCGGCATGAAACTCCTACGATAGCTGAGAGCAGTCAACTGCATGGGAGTCGGTGATGAGCCCTACCCGGGGCTGTTCCCTGGTCATAGGTGACTACTCATGTTCACTTGGACCAATGGGTAACACAAGGAAAACGGGGCAAGGATAACAAATACAGGGCAGGCATCTACAGGAAGAATAATTACACACAGCAGAACCTCAGGAAGGGACAACCAGCATCCAGACAAAGAGCAATAAGCTGAGATCTTGCATTCCCTGGTCCTTTTCTTAGAAATGAGACTATATGCCAGGAGGAAAAGCAGTTCTGAATGTATAAACCCTGTTACGTGAACTTACAGCCTGTTTATGGGGGAGTTAGGCTCAGTCCCCAGAAAAATAACATAAGGCACAAGTTAATTAAACAGGCAGGTAAATTCTGCAGTGTGGTTATAAGAGGAGCAGCACACAACTCTCAGCCCAGAATGGGGCGGGCTAAAGTGGCTTTAAGTCACTTTTGTGTCCTTACAGTTCTGGGATGCTGCATGGTCCCTGAGTAACACAGACAGCCCTGGGAACCTGTCTAAGTTATGGCAGTCTGTGTCTGGCTACCTATGGGCCCCGTTGCTGCCCAGAGTCTTCACAGTGCGATGAGCTACAGCACTGACAACTCTCACCCATCCCACCTCCAGCCTTGGCATGCCGTCAGCACTAAAGCTGGTAAAGGGGTCAGAAATATCTCACAGCCTTAAAAGCCCCATTCCCAGCCCCCTTGGGGGTAATCCTCCCATTACAGGATGAGGGCTTTGGGAGCCCTTTATGCCACTGTCTCCTTTTACTAGGCACAGAGCAGCTAGTGTGTGGGGAGGTGAGGCTCTCACTCTCATTGCTAGAAATGAGGACACCACTCACCTCCTGGTGCTGGTGTTACTGGGATAATCGCACCTTCTCTTTCGACAAGGCAGTAGAAAAGGGGGCATCCTTGATTTCCTCTCAGAATGACGTCCTGGGTCAGAGATCCTTCCCAGGTGGAAGGAGCCAAATAGCGAGGGAGCTGTCTGAGCGTGTACAAGAAAATCTCAGTCACCCAGCCAGCGCAGTAACTCTGTTCATCATCAAAGCAAACACAAGCCTTTTAACGATGCAGAGGAAGGTAGCAGTTAAGAGCAGCAGGCTGCAGTTTAGGAGTTCAGTGGCCCAGCTTTGCTCCTGATGAGGAGAAAAGGCTCCCACACCAATGATTTGTGAGGGATGAGGACAAGGAGTCATTCCAGGCATGTGAACCATACTGATATCGCTCACCAGCATGCTACCTACTGTAACAGACTGAGGCATCTCAGAGGGGCATCAGCAGGACTCTGTTACTGGAGGTGGGTGGAAGTCTTTGGTGTTTGCCTTGACATGCCACAGGATATGGATGGAATGAGGCCTGGTATGGCTGAGGTTGTCCATGTTCTATCTCACAGCAAATAGGTGTGATCTGCCTCAGTGCACAGGCATTCTCTTCAGCCCTTTCGGCCACCACGAGTGGAGTGCTCAAGTCCAACCATTCCTGGCTCAGAGAAACCAATATAAGCGTGAAAGTGATAGACACTGGTGTACATCAGTCATGTGTGTGTGCACTGGCAATATAGCTCTGGGTACAGCCTGCGTAGTTATTTTTATTGAGGTGTCTATTCCAAACAGATGCCAGCAGTCCACAGTTGTATGGATGCCTGTCCCCACTTATTTCATATGTCCAATGGAAATTTTTGCTTTGAAGGGTGTGGTCCTCGTGATCATGATTTACGTGGCCCATCAATACAATATGGGAGCCAGCTATGCCACGCTGGGTGTTTTGTCAGGTCTCAGCACCCATGAGGCTGCAAATGTGCTTAGGTGGACACAATTCTGATGAGGTGGTCAAAGATCGCACAAATGGTCAGACTTGCTTGCTGGATTTCTTTTAAAAAGCACATGGAAGTATGTGGATGGTTGTCGTGAATGTCACTGACCTTATTTTATAGATTGGTTGTGTCCAGGTGCTGGTTTTCCAGCACAACTGGGAGACCTAAGTAAGAGAAGTTTTTTATAATTATGGTGGTTAACCACTGGAGCAAATACCAAGAGAAGTGATGGAGTCTCCATCTTTGAATGTCTTCAAATCAAGACTAGATACTCAATACAGGACTGAAATTTAAGGACCTGTTATATACAGGAGGTCAAGCTAGATGACCTTGTGGTCTCTTCTGGCCTTAAACTCTTTAAAATTATGACATGGACTTGTGCCTCAATAGAACTTGGTCATATTGTGTGTGGGTTTGTGTCCTCTAGCCTGGATAGTCATAATTCTCTTTGGTGCCGAGTCATAAGGTGCACTGACTTTCCTTCTCTGGAGATTATTGCTACTTTTTAGATTTACAAAGGAATTTAGGCATGGCAATGTTGAGTGTCACCTACCTTTTTATGCCTCTAGAAAAATC
The DNA here is from genome assembly GCA_007922155.1 of Mesoclemmys tuberculata. Taxonomy (NCBI): domain Eukaryota; kingdom Metazoa; phylum Chordata; order Testudines; family Chelidae; genus Mesoclemmys; species Mesoclemmys tuberculata. The sequence continues at coordinate 9,655,944 of ML675617.1, read as the reverse complement.
ATTAGGATTCACATAGCCTGAGTTAGGTCTCTCACTCCCTATACAATGAATAGGAAGAAATAGACACCTCAGAATGGAATGGGATTGACAAAAGTCAGCACACTAGGTAGCTTTTCACCTAAAACAGCCAAGGTGAAGGGTGTGTTGTAACCTCCCTCAGGGAATTTAGCACCTAACACTGGGCTGGAGGGAGGTGCATCCCACTGCTTGGGAGTCTCAGCTGCAAACTCTCTCTTGGTGTTCGGTGGCTACGTTGTTTTTGTGAGGATGAGGGCCTCCCTCATAACTTTTAACCCAGAGTTTAGGGTACTTGGCTGTAGTCTCTGAGCTATGAGATATTCTGATGTGGAGCTTCCTCAGTTTTTCCAGTTGAAGTTGTTCCACTGTGAATAAATAATGAAAGAGCCACTGGGCCAGAAAGAGAGAATGAGAATGACTCTGAAACCTCGGAGGCGGGAGATGCGGTTCCAGTCCCCCTGCTCCAATTACTTCTTAAATTATTTATCTACAGTGGGACAGCTTCAACAGGAGAGACTGAGGGCAGTGGTTAGGAGTCCCCCCTAAGAGGAGCAGATCCCTCTGCAAATCCCTTCCTTCCAACCTCCAGGTAAAGGGGGAAATTGAATTGGGGGTCTCCCACATTCCACACGAGTACCCTAAATAGTAGGCTAAACGTTATGAGGTTACCCCTACTGATTTGTGCAAGTTTCTCTGCAGAGGCCCAGTCCAGTAGCTAAGCTTTGAAGAGGCTTACCAAAGCAGGCCCTGCAGGTGAGTTGGATGGAGAAATGCCTACCTTCCCCTGGTTTGTCCACCGCCCTAGGCCTTAAGCATCCAGGTGCCTAGAGGGAAGCTGCAGTGTATGGGTGCAGGGGAAGAAACATAGGCAGTTAGCAAACTTTTTGCTGCAAAAATTTAGGAGCTGAGTGAGTTTAGCCACCAACTGGGTTCAGCAGCAGCTGAGTGGGAGTTTTATGAATCCCGGTGGGGTCTGTTTTCAGGATTGAAATACCTGAAGTGGAAGTTAGGTGTCTAAGTCCTTTTGTTAATCTAGGCCTACATGCCTAAAAACTTGTTGGTTGCATCTGGTTTAAGGACCAGTTTTGTTGGGGATTTAGCTGCTTAATTGGTGGGTGAAGATTTCATTTGATCTTAGGGACTATTTGATTGTCAGTCAGGCTTGTAGACATAGAATTTTACAAACTAAAGACAAAGAAAGCTTACTAGCTCACTAGTCCATGTCTCTGATGCAGCAGGATTGTCCTTTTTCTAGTCTACTTTTACAAGACCCAATGGGGATTGTGTTACTTCCCTGGGGACACCATTCCACAATGTAACACACTTCATTGTGAGGAAATTTTTTTTTTAATCCTACAATTTTCCTTTATTAGCTTCATCCCACTAATATCTAGTTATCTTGCTATCATGCTAGATAATTTCCCTATTGATGTTTATTTTACACACTTCAAGTACTTGTCAGCTTTTATTAGGTCTCCCAGCTCTTACTCCATAACGTTATACATATTTAGCCCAAAATGTTCAAACATTGGTTGTTTAAAGTTAGGGATCAAAATCCATAATCAGGCACTTACATAAGTGGCCAGATTTTCAAAGGTATTAAGCATCTTCAGTTCCTAATAAGAGCTTGTTTAGGTGTCTAAATGTGAATTTAGGTGCCCAGGTTGGAATGTTCTAGGCTGAGCTGTCTAAGGGCTCAGCCCTGCAAGGTGCTGAAAATGATCCTATCCAGTTGTCAATGGGAGTCAAGAGAGCTCAGCCCCCACAAAAGGTTAGGCCCTTAATCTTTCCACACAAATCAGTTCCTCTAGGTACTAATCAGTTTTGTTGCCCTTTACTAACCTTCATCCTAATTTGTCACTATCTTTTTGGTATTAAATTACCCAGAATTGAACACAATATCATACATGTGATCTCAGTAGAATCATATGGCTTCTCTGCTCTGTCGTGTCCTGCCTCCAAGTATGCAATGCAAGTTCCCATCATTTTTATTGCTGCTATATTCCATTACAGATTCATATCTAATTTGCTAGCCAATCTCAGGCCTTAGGACTCTTTGAGATTACTGCTTTCCAAATGTCTTCCTCCAGCTGAATATGTGATCCCATTGAATATCTTTTATTATCTTGTGTTTTTCTCCCAATCTAAACATCCTTTTATTATTTTCTGTTACTTCTCAACTCACGCCCTCACTATAAGATCAGGCTTAAGGGGTCATTAGTGCAGCTGCACATTGCTAGAGCAAGGTGAGTGTCACCTATGGCAGCAGCCACGGAGCAATGTGGGAGCCACTATGGAAGATCTACACCATCCATGAATTCCCTTACACAGATGAGATCCTGGGAGTAGCTAGGGTTTAGGGCCACTTTATGACAGTTGAGCTATGCAAAGCACCAGAGCATGGCCCAGGATTGGGTCTATAATATGTCTTGCATTTCCTATACTGACTGACTTTGTATTGCTAAAATTTGTGACCCCATGGTTCGTTATTCCCTACATTCTTTGAAAAAACTTCCTCTGATTATTTGTTGCATTATTTCCCTCTTGATTGAAATTAGACTGACTGGGTACTAATTGCTAGGATTACTCTTCTCTTTCTTCTTCAAAGATGAGCCTCAGATACCTTTTCTTCTATAATATATCCAGAATTCTCCATCATTTTTCAGAAATAATGATTTAGGGTTCCCTAAGTTTTTTCAGTATACTCCCTTCACATGGATGTGTGTCATCCAAACCCACTGACGTGTATGTTCAAATTTTCCCATCTCTGCTTTTTATCAGTTATCTTCACTAGCTCTTTATTACTTCCTAATTGTTCCTTATTTTAAAAGAAGTTTAGTATCTGGGTGACTTTAGTCATCAATCTTTTCATCCCCCTCCTTGCTTATTAATGGACTTACTTTCTCTCTGGTATTGCTCTTCTTGCTGATATATTTCTACCTTCTCTTCTCATTCCTCATTAGAGCTTTAGCTAACATTAACACTTTTCCACCATCCTCCTTTTCTTCCCAAGCCACACTTGACCCTGAGCTTTCTTATGTGAGTTCTTCCTCCATTTCCCATGTCAAGTCAAGTGTGCTTTGTACCCACAAACACTTGGAGCCATCTTTCATGGAGCCCTGTGAGGTGCAGATTCTCTGGCACACAACTCAGGGGGAGGATCTGTCAGGGGGATAGTTACGGTCTTCAGGGTGGGATCTGTATCATCATGAGCCCTGCTGTAGATCAGATCTGCTTAGGCCATGATCTAACACGTCCTTGCTCTTTACGCACACCCTGTGCTGGGGACAGTTCGGTGAGGAGTGGGGGAATGCAGGAGCTTAGTACACTGGCTCTGCACCAGCTGAGAAGTCCTTCATGCTGCAGAACTCTTAGCTGACTTGACCAGGAAGGGATTCCCCACAACGCGCACACAGCGTATAATTTGTGGGGAGGGTTTTGTCTCCTTCCTCTGAAGCACCAGAGATGGCCACAGCTGGCGACAGGACACTGGATGGGGTGAGCCTGTGCCCTGAGGTGGCACCGAGCATTCTCTCTCTCACTTGACTGGCTGGTCTTGCTCACATGCTCAGGGTCTAACTGATGTATTGTGGGGTTGGGAAGGAATTTTCCCCAAGGTCAGATTAGCCATGACCTTGGGGTATTTTTACCTTCCTCTGTATCATATGGGTGCAGGTTCCTTGCCGGGATTAACTGGTTATATCTTACTTCGTCATTTTCCTGCCATTGCAGCGCCCTCAGACATTTGTGCACCTCAGTCCCTCCTATTCTCTCCCGTGGCATGTAATTAGTCTAGTCTCTTGTGGACTGTAATAATTTGGTCTAATTTCAGTTGCTGAGTTTACTGCGCAGGTGCTGGGTGCATTTGATACACAGGAGGTCAGACTAGATGGCCTGGTGGTTCCTTCTGGCCTTAAATTTTATGACTCTATGATATGGCCACTGTAGACATCTGAGCCTGAGCAGCACAAAAGGACCAGACTATCTGGGACAGAATTATTTGTATTCTGCGATTTCAGAGGAATCAGTCTTTTACCCCCAGCTATGGTGTCTCAGAGGCCTTCTTCCACCCTCCCCACCTGTAATATCGCCTTCTGTTTCACCAAACTCACTCTGGGCCCCATGCTGCCACCCTCACTATCTGTTAATCATATGATGGTGGGTTTTTTTTGCAAATTGCATAGTCCGGCACCAGCTGGAGTTGCTACATCCCTCGGGGGCTCTCACTGAGAGGAGGGAGGGCAGCCAGCCTTTGCAGGGCGGGTCTCCCCCAGGTTTCTGTCTGGGGTCACTAGGAGCCCCCGTGGCAAATACTGCACAGATCAATGTTGTCCTGTTCACTTTTACAAGATCTTATATGCACGTCATCTGGCCAGCAATGTCAAAGGCCACAGAGAGACAAGCAGTATCAACAGGGTGGTATGTTACCTAAAGCCAAACAGTCTCTGTCAGGCAGAGAACTGGGCAATTGGGGTTCAATTCTGGAGTCTGTTTCCTATGGGGAAAGGAATCTGCACTCACAGTTTACCTCCTGCTTTATTCCCTTGCTTTTCCTTTGACTATCATTGTAGGCTTGATACTGCAGAGAGTAGATGCAGATTATTGCGCTTGTTACGTGCCAGGAAAAAAAGAGAGAAGCTAGAAAGAGAGCACTGCGGAATATGATCTTGTATTATTGAGAATACACTTCACATTTTCCAAGCTACCAGAACTCGAAGTCAGGGCGCTTATAACGAAGGACCTCATTAACCTCGAAGTCTATCTCTTCAGACACAGCCATCGTCTGCCCAGACCCCACCCCTTTTAGCCCTGTCCACTAGTTAGGAAGAAAACAGGAATAGGAAGCGCAATAGTCTTGCACATTCTACGGAGTTCCATGCAGAGACTTGCAAGATCAAGCCCTGAATGTGTGTGTAGCAGAACGTCAGGGTGATGGTGTGAGGGTAAAACTACGGCAGGTATGCAGCTTCGTGGGATATGGTGTGGAAGCCAGTGAACATAAAGAAGAAATAGGAAACAGAAGGATGTGTGCTTCAGTTTCTCAATGAAGGAACAGTTTTAGCTCTAAAAGCTCTGTAAATTGAAAAACATGCTCTACGGGGCAGGCACTTGCAGTGCCGAGCACAATGGGACCCGAGTTGTGATTGGGCACTTGGGCAGTACTGTAATGCAAACAATAAAGAACAATAATGATAAAAGAGATTTTGATTTTTCTGTGCTGCAGTCACAACCACAGCTATTGAAAGACAGATGCTGAGTGGTCCTTCTGCATTAACATTTGCATTAATGCTTCTCTGTAATTTGGATCCCCACTTAGCTCTATGACTCTCTTTGACCATTTTCAGACCTTTCACATTTGAGTCCAGAGGCTGCTTTCTTTAGAAATTCTATTAAGATTTGAAAAGCACGTTTCCTAATTTGCTTTAACAGGCTGCAATGATTTCTTTTCATGTCCGTATTGCGGCATTGTTTCTTTTCAGCATACAATGCAAAAAAAGTTTCTCTGTTGGTTTTATAATAATTCTGTCTAAAACCACATGCATTTGAATCTAAAATATTGTTAAAATATCCATAAGGCTATGAAATAATAATGAGCTCTTGCTTCCACCCTCAGTCAGGAAAGGACAAATTCAGAGGCAAGTCTAAGGCCTTGTCTGTTCTTCCAGAGGTATGTAGAATACAAGCACTACCCATATAGCTACACGATCTAGGGAAAGGCAGCTGTGTCCACACTTGTCACTGCAGTATGTGGCGAGTTGCAGCAGTGAAAGGCTCAAGCAAGGAGAAGGCTCTGCCAGAGGCTTTCACTGCAGCAAGGAAAGGCTCTGGCAGGGAGGAGGCACTGGGATACTACACAGCTAAAACTAGCAGTGTAGATGGGGGAGGCACTGTTTGGGCATGTAACGAGCCATGTAGGGTACATACCTGGGGGCTCAGGTGTGCAGTGCACTCTATTCTGTTCACCTAAGCCGTGCCTCACCATCTACACTGCTTGCTGGATTTGCAGCATCTGGACTCTACACATAGCTGTAAGTGTAAACATATCTTGCGTGAATGTGAAAGAGTCTAAAAAGTACCACCTGCAGAAGATCATATGGTATAAAATAGAATGTCCTTTAATTTATACCTCCTTATGTCCTCTCGGTTGTTGCCTTTCCCGCTACACCTCTCTTCTAGCCCCTCATCTTGTAAATTATTCTGTGTTTTTAGTCCTTCAGAGCCATTTAGACATAGGGAATTAAATTCAGAGATAATGTGTAAGGAGGTGTAAGTTCCAGACTGGAAAATGGGAATGAGTCTAAAACTGTCTTTTGGTTGAGATTTTCAATTGGGAATTTGAATGCCCTATTTTCATTAGTTTTACTGGGAGCTGGGTGTTCAGATCCCTTAGGCAGCTTTGACAAAGTTTAGCTTTTGAGACTAAGTTGGTGTAGGTTATTTGCTGAAGGGACCAGAAGAACATGCATGTTAGGGCATCTTAGAGTACCTTAGACCCACCTCCAGATCTGGCCGGAGAAACTGGTCCATGGATTTATAACTTTCAAACGACACTACTGTAATGTTTTACTTCTAGCTGTCACTTTGGACTCAGTAGACCCAATCCTGTCCTTAGATTCACTGTTGTAAATTTGGAGTAATAGCACCAGTACAATTAAAAACAGAATTAGGTCATATAAATACAAGACCAAATGTCCACACATGGTTGTCTATAGTTAGGCATCTAAATCTACTTTTCTTTTGAGACCTTTTAAATAGGTGGCCTGATTTTCAGAGTTGCTGAATACCCACAACTTTCAACAAAAGCTGTGAGTACATATCACCCCTGGAAAATCAAGCCATTTATTAAGGTGTCTTCCAATGGATTTAGGTGCCTAAATTTAGGCTTGCAAGTTTGAAAATGTTGACCATTTGCAGATGATGTAACTATATGAATCAGATATAGCCTACATTCTACTCTGCATCTAGATAACTCACCAATACTAGAATTTCTCTACCAGTACAATCCGTTTTAAAGTGGTGCACATTCAGCCTAGGTATAAGCAGGAACAACTCCAGAGAGAGGTCAGTGGAATAACCCATAGGATGAATTTGGTCCTGTAAGACCCATAGGACTATAGTCCCTTCTTATATTTGAGACTGTCTCCAGTCTTAATCACAGATAATTCCCTCTATCCTTCAAATTCAAACTTGCTTTGCAAGGACCAAAATGTGTAGTATGAGTCTTTAACCTCCCTCTTGATGGTGGAAATTTCTTGCCACAACAAGATCTTTCACCACTAAACTCTCTCACACATAAAGAGCCAAGAAATGGACAATTTTTAAATCTCATTCTATATCATGTCAGTTTAGTTCATCCTTTTAAAATACACTTTTAGTAAATGTTGCTTCCTGCAAAAAGCTTTGGGGTGGCTTTGAATGTGAAAAGCCGTATAAACTGGTGTTGCTATTATAATTTTTGCCCCAGTTTTGGATCTTTGCATCTTGCTTCTGTGTTGCTGAATTGTTGACTTGTCAAAGGCAGGTTTAAAAATTTCATTTCATGCATCAGCATGGCATATGATGTAAGCTCTTGTGCACCTGACATCTCACACATGAATAACTCAGGCATGGCATGGTGATTCACTGCTGAATTTAAAGACAGGTATGAATTGCTATCCTTGAGTATATAGAGTACTGAGTTCATTTTTTGCAATCATGAATGATCTTATCATGAATCTTGAATCTTAAATTAGATTTCATTTTAAAAAATTCACCTACAGATCATTTGCTTATAACTTACTTATGTCGTATAAACTTTATGCTTTTACGGTCAGTTATGAAAACCAGGTCCTTCTCCAACGGTAGCCATGCTGTAATCTATTCCTGATGCACTTAAGTTTTTTCCTGTTCCAATGCTAGTCACAGTTCTCATTGTTCTTTCTGCACTAGACACACATAATGCTTGTCTCCTGCGTCACACACTAAAAGCACAATCACTAGAATGAGCTGTGTTCCCTCTTAAGACTTAGAGCCTCCTAAGTCTTTATTGTATATAATATTACAACATGGGTTAAGAATCCAAAAGAATCTGACATCAAATAAGTCTCTGAAAAAATAAGACTGCACTAACACAATATATATGATAGACCTTAATGCAGTTACTACAAAAAAGCATTTGTAAAATAATAGTAGTTGCAAAAAAATTCCATTTTAACACAATCATGTAAATAATGTCAATAAAACGTATTATAAAACAATAATACAGTACTCTTATATAGTATTCTTAATTTAATTAGTACTTAAACTATTTACTAGCCACTGTTTGCTGATAAATATATGTTTAGTCCCTAATCCTACAAACACAAATGCATGTATTTAATTTCGGCATGTGAGTAGCTGTCCCATTAACTTCATTGGAACTACTCACATACTGAACTGTAAATGGTTGCAGGATCATGACCTTAATCTGGAAAATCCTTATAATAATCCTGAATTCTGCCTTGGAAGTCCCACTGAGTCCAATCTGAATCGTGTGCACATCTGAGGGTAAAATTAGTCCTAAAATTCTGATCTCTGTACGCCCAGTTTCCTGCCACTAGGAGTCAGTAAATTCAAACAGGAAATAACTGAGATCTAGCCAGTAGAACAGAAAGTTGACAGCAAATAGAGGTCTCTTGTTGGGTAAAGATTGTCAAAGTATTTATTAGAAGAAAATCAAACCTAGGCATAGGTAAGAGATTTCTGCCAGATTCTCAGCTGGTGCAATTCACCGTAGCTTCATTGATTTCACTCTAAACTAGCTGCAATTCTGAACCTTTGTTCTTAAAGATGAAATATTGATCCAATATTATATAAGGAATAATATATGGCTCTAATTCTACTAACAGGTTATTTTTGTTTTTTGTTTTGAATAGTTACAGAAGTAGACACACAGACCAGGATTTGAAAAAAAAACAGTGCCTAAAATTACATTCTTAAATACATATTTAGGCATCTTAATAGGTCTGATTTTTCACATCTGGTCAGCATCCAACAGGTTCTACTAAAGTAATTGACCGACTTTGTAAAATCTTATCTATGATCAGTTCTTCAGCCTTTCCTCTCCCACCAAAATCCCCTCCTTTCTTTACCCTCAGATCCAAGATCTTTTCTTTTCCACCCTCATAACAAAACAGACTCCCTTCCAAACCATTGCTCAGTCTCTGAGAAAACAACCCAACCTGATCCCTTCAAATTCACAGCAGATTTCCTACCTTTGATTGCCAACCTCTCCACTGCTGTGTGCTCTGGCTTCCATCCAGTTCTCTCACTTTCAAAAGGTTTGTTGTCAGCCACACTTTCCATTCTGGTATCTAGCCCAACAGGTTGTGAATTGTCTTTTTTCTTCTTGTTTTTTTCACCATTGTCATTGCCCGGCCCTTGAGTATTGTTTTCATGTGTCCTTTCACTCTTCCTTCCCTTCACCCTCTTTTTTAGTTTTCTTGCTTCATTCTTCTCTTCCTTGGAATCCCCTGAATTCACTCCTTTGTTTCCTTCCTGGTTCACCCTGCCCTTTTCCCTCTCTTTCCTTTCTTGGATTACAACGTTAGGACCAAATCCCCTAGGAGAAGGACTCTCGAGTGATGTCCTTCTACAGGAAAAAAATATTGGTGCACCCTCTGTACTGTTCAAGCCCTGCTACACCCCTGAGTGTCACAACATGCTTTAAATAGAGAGATGCAACAGAAAAGTAAAGCTTTATAACGACTGTCCTGTACAGTGAAAGGGAGAAACGCAGTATACAATGATGATGTCGAAGGGGAGCAGGGGGGGAGCTGAAATTTACAAACAATCATACTGGTAGACATTCTGCAGTTTAGTTACAAGCAGGGAAGATTATATTTAAGGATGAATGAATCAGAGTCCCCAATGCTGATAACAGAGCCAGCAATTCCAGATTCTTCCAGTGCATTACCCAATTACCTCAGTACTAATCATATCACACCCTGAACCTACTTAGCCCTCGTTAGAATTAATTGCTATCTTGCAGACTGATGCTATGAGGGGCTGAATGTCTCCTGGGAGGTGCCGAGACTTTAGGGTACCTACAGGATCAGACCCCTACAATTAAGAACTGACTTAGAAGAGAACTAAATGGTCAAACTTCCCTCTCAGCTTTCTTCCCTCCACTCTCTTGATTTCAGAGAAGCACTAGTATTAATGAGAGCAGAACTCGGAACAAATTTTTAACACTGCTAATATTTACACAAAATTCAGGCCATGCAGCAATTCAAATCCTGCATTATACCCTCAATGTAAGGGGTGAGAAACAAACATGGGGCCTCCCAGGAAATCACTCAGTATGGGCTAGCCATGTAAGTAAATTACGCAAAGTTTCAGGCAGGTCTGTACAGCCTACACTAAAGTGTGCACTGCTGCAGCTTCACTGCTGCCAGTACCCACGATAGCTAAATTAAAGCTAGTTTGGGCGTGTCTACATGAGCAGCAATCATACCCCATGATTGCAGTGTGAACATAACCTGAGACAACCTACTTAGACCACTTACACTATTACCAGATTACAGTGACGTTTGGTGATTACTAACAATAGTACTTAAAATACTTAGGAGCCTAAAGCCCATTGAAAGTCAATGAGGCTTAGGCTCCTAAGTCACCTAGGTGCTTCTGAAAATGTTTCCATTGTCTGAATTCAAACTGGTAACTTTGAAAGACCCCTTTAGCTCATGACCAATCCACCAAACCCTTTTCACCCCATTTGAAAAACAGAGCTCTTAAACAGACAGTTATCAACTCAGTACAATTATGATGACCCAGAAACAGGTGTTTTATTTTTTGTCATAACATGGTATGTAACACTGAACTTCATAGTCATATATACCATGTAGCACAAGTACTTCACCATAAACAACAAATAACCATAGGAAACCTGAGTCCCAATCTCTTCTGGCGGTCAGCTATAGCAGCAATTTTCTTATTGGGTGTATCTTTTTTGCTTTAGCCCAAAGTAATTGAATACCTATCAGAACAATTGATTGTAGATATAAGTAATAGAGGTAGCATCTTCATTTCTTTATTGGACTTCTACAGCAAATTCAGCATTTCTCTGCATAGAGATCATTTAAATTATTGATTATATGCACTGTCCAGAAAACACATCCATAACATACAACTTATAATATAGAGAGAATAAACTGTACCCAAGTGTAAGATTTTTTCTGATGACAATATAAACCATAAGAGTAAAGTCTGAGATGTTTGTACATGTCATCAAACTCCGAAGTACAATAATACTTTGGGGCGTTTTAAAATAACTCATGGATAGCAACAAAAGACATAGGAAGCTGGTAATTCTAATTTAACATTTTACCTCACTTACTGCCTTGCATAATGTTCATTTCATCTGCTGCACACTTTTTCTCTAGTCTTGCAAAAGCTAGTAAATCTGAGTACTTCCCAAAATATTCTGCTGCAATACATGACAGAAATTCCTTAAAATATTGAGTTCTGCGGTGACATCTTCTGTAACAATAAATTATTGTAGAATCATGGGAGCACCACTACTGTCATGGCTGAGAGACCACTATCACCCTATATTCAACTTTTCAGTTTCTTATAATTTCTCCTCATATGGCTGTTTTTGGTGAAATTTTTCATGCTTGATATGGACCCAGAACTTTTGGAAAGTTTTACAACTATTTTTTGAGTCTAGAGTGGTTGGAGTTTTTGCACCTGAATAACTCAAAATCAGCTTTGTTTTAAAACTTTAAGTTTGGCATTAGACCATAAGTGGCCATACTGGGTCAGATTAATGATCCATCTATCCCAGTATCCTGTCTTCCTATGGTGGCCATTCACAGATGCTTTAAAGGGAATGAACAGAACAGGACAATCATCAAGTGATCCACCCCCTGTTGTCCAGTACCAGCATCTGGCTTTCAGAGGCCTAGGGACATCCCTAACCATCCTGATGGGCCTATCCTCCATAGATTTATCTAATTATTTTTTTTTTAATCCAGTTATACTTTTGACCTTCACAACGTCCCCTGGCAAAGAGTTCCATAGGTTGACTGTGTTGTGTGATGAAGTACTTCCTTTTGTTCATTTTAAACCTGCTGCCCATTAATTTTATTGGGTGACCCCTGGTTCTTGTGTTATGTGAAGAAGCAAACAACACTTCCTTATTCATGTTCTCCACACCATTCATGATTTTATAGACCTCTGTCATATCCTCCCATAATAATTTCTTTTCCAAGGTGCCAGTCTGTTTAATCTCTCCTCATATGGAAGTTGTTCCATAATATTAGTCACTTTTGTTGCCATTTTCGGTACCTTTTCCATTTCTAATATATCTTTTTTAAGATGGGGTGGCCAGTTGTGGGCGTCCCATGGATTTATATAGTGGCATTAGAATATTTTCTGTCTTATTATATATTCCTTTCCTAATGGTGCCTAACATTCTGTTAGCTTTTTTGATTGCTACTGCATAGGCTGAGTGGATGTTTTCAGAGAACTATCCACAGTGACTCCAAGATCTTTCTTGAGTGGTAACAGCTAATTTAGACCCCATCATTTTGTATGTATACTGTAGTTGGGATTGCTTTCCAGTATGTATTACTTTGCATGTACCAACATTGACTTACATCTGCCATTTTGTAGCCCAGTCACCCAGTTTTGTGAGATCCCTTTGTAACTCTTTGCAGTCCACTTTGGATTTAACTACCTTGAATAATTTTGTGTCATCTGCAAACTTTTCCACCTCACTGTTTACCCCTGGTTCCTGATCATTTATTAATATGTTGAATACCACTGGTGCCAGTACAGATCCCTGGGGGGCACTGCTATTTACCTCTCTCCATTCTGAAAACCTTTTGTTTCCTGTCTTTTAACCATTTACTGATCCACGAGAACACCTTCCCTCTTACCCCATGACTGCTTAGTTTGCTTAGGAGGCTTTAGTGAGGGACCTTGTCAAAGGCTTTCTGAAAGATCAAGTACACACTATATCTCTCTTGTCTACATGTTTGTTGCCCTCCCTCTAAAGAATTCTAAGAGATTGGTGAAGCATGATTTCCCTTTACAAAAGCCAGTTTGACTCTTCCCTGAGAAATTGCGTTCATCTATGTGTCAAATAATTCTGTTCTTTACTGTAGTTTCAATCCATTTGCCTGGTACTGAAAAGTTAGGCTTACTGGCCTGCAATTGCCAGGATTGCATCTGGAGCTTTTTTTAAAAAATGGCATCACATTAGCTATCCTCCAGTCATCTGATACAAAAGCTGACTTAAATGATAATTTACATACCATAGTTAGTAGTTCAGCATTTTTATATTTGAGTTCCTTCAGAGCTCTGGGGTGAATACCATCTGGTTCTGGTGATTTATTATTGTTAAATTATTCAATTTGTTCCAAAAACTCTCTATTGACACTTCAATCAGGGACAGTTTCTCAGATTTGTCACCTAAAAAGAATGGCTTGTGAGAGAACCTCCTTCACATCCTCTGCAGTGAAGCCTGATGCAAAGAATTCATTTAGTTTTTCCACAGTAGCCTTGGCTTCCTTGAGGGCTTTGTTAGCATCTCGATTGTCCAGTGGCCCCACTGATTGTTTGGCATGCTTCCTGCTTTGGATGTACTTAAAACATTTTTTGGTGTTAGTCATTTGCTAGCTACTCTTCAAATTCTTTTTCAGCCTGCCTAATTATATTTTTACACTTGACTTGGCAGAGTTTATGCTCTTTTCTGTTTTCCTCAGTAGGATGTACATTATGGTTGTTTAAAGAAACTGAAGTTTGAAAGAGATAAGGTTAGCATGATAAAATCTGCGTAAATCGAGAATACTGGCCCAAAATCATGGGCCTTAAAAACGAAACTAGTGTGGGTCTCAATAGAGCAAAGAATGTATGCACCCGCTGGACTTTGCATACTGTGAAAGTCCCACTGAAATCTATTCAGAGGCTCAGAAGTGAGCATAGACTTACACGCTTTGCTGGATCAGAGCCGGAGAGCTCAGCACCTCGCTGGATCAAAGCCTATTTGGATATTCATTCAGATACCATGGCCAGAGCTAGTACGGCACACACCAGTAACTCTGTCATGCTGCCTTCTAGTTCTACAGAATCAAAGTTCTCATATTTTACAGAAAATATCCGGCTGGATAGTCTCAGCTCATGTGTCTGAGGCGAACTGATGGAGTGATGTCAACCTGTTTTTATGAATCCTGAAACAAAAGCTCTCACTGACTTGCAATGAACTTAGACGTCTAAGTCACTTAAGTGCATTTGAAAATTTTACCTATTGCCTTTTTCCCATTGTTTTTTCCAATAGCTTCATTCTACATTTTTCTTATACAATAAATACTATCACAGGATTTGTGAATTGTAGGTCTGTCTGGGCTTTCCAAAGGTAGTATCCTGGTAATTTCTCCCATCCCACCCCCATTTGCCTTGTTTCTTTTGATTTTTGTCTGTTTTAGAGAATTATCTCATAGGCCCCAATCCTTCAAGTTGGATCCATGCAAGAGCAACAGCCTGCCGCCTTGCAAGAAGTTGCAGGATTGAGGCCATATTTTAGTTTTATACATTCTCTTTGTCTCTGTCTCTCAACCATTATTTCTATTGCAGAGAGGCTAAAAAAATGCGTATGTATTTATTTAGCATCTATCTTTACCATAGAGGATGTTGTGGAGACGCCTATTATTTTCAGGTAATAAAGATGAGGTATTGTTAGAAATAGAGGTATCAAAAGAGAAAGTGCTGGAACAAATTAACAAATGAAAGAACAAATCACCAGGACTGAATGGTATAACATCAAAGAGTTCTGAAGAATGAAGCAGCTGGGCTGCTAACAAAAATACCTGATCTCTCATTAAAAACAGCTATATTAGGGGACTAGCGGGTAGCAGTACCTGTCTCTGTCTTTTTAAAAGATACTCAGGATTATTCTGGGAATTATGGACCACTGAGCTTTACTTCAATATTGGGAAGACTGATAAATCTATTTCCAATTATCATTTCAACCAATCACCTAGGTGAACTCTCTATGATTAGGACAAACCAGCCTGGCTTCTGTAAAGGAAAATCACATCTGTCTAATCTACTAGAATTCTTTGAGTTTGTCAGTAAAAGGATAGGTCCATACTTTATTTGGACTTTCATAAAGCCTTTGGTAAAGTCCCCCACAAGAGGTTATTAAGGAAACTATATAGCATGATAAGAGAGGCAAAGTATTGTCACGGATCAGAAACTGGCTAAGAGACAGAATATAAAGAACAGGAATAAATTGTCCACTTTCAATATGGCAGAAGGTTAACTCTGGTTGTCCCTAGGATTTGTACTAAGATATGTGTATGTCATATATTTATTAAAGGCATGGAAAAGGGAGCAAAGATGGAAGCAGGAAAATTTTCAGAAGACTCAAATTGTTTAGTTTAGTCAAGACTAAAAATCACTATGAGGAACTTCAGAGGGATCCAACAAAGCTAAATGAATGAGCAGCACAATGGCAGGTTAAACTCAGTGAAGGCAAGTCCAAGGTAATGCACATTGGAAGGAATGATCTGAGCTGCTCACATATTTTACTGAGTTCTAAATTAACTGTAACCACTCAGGAAAAAGATATAGGCACCATTGTAGACGGCTCAATGAAAACTGCTGCTCGCTATGCAGCAGCATTCAGAATCTCAAACAAAATGTATAAAGAGGGGATATAAAATAACACTGATAATATTATCATGCCATTATGTAAATTAATTGTATGCCCTCACCTGAAATACTGAGGCAGCTCTTCAGCTGTTGTAAATTGGAAAAACTCCTTTAAAGTCAGTGAGGATCTAGCCTGCTGTGTTCCATTCCGGTTACCTTATCTGAAAAAGGAATAGCAGAAATAGGCAATGATTAGAGGCGTGGAAAGACTTCTATCTCAGAAAAGATTGTTACTGTTTAGTTCAGCAAGGAGATAAGAGTAGACATGACAGAGGTATATAAAATAACAAATTGGATAGAAAAGATAAATTGAGCACTCCTATTTACTCTCTGTCATAATACAAGTACAAGGGAAAGGTGACATTTAAAACTGTTAAAGGGAAATCTTTCTGCAAATAATGCATAACTAGCCTGTGGAACTCATTGCTATAGAATATAATTGAGGCCTAGATCTTAAGATTCAAAAAAAGATGAGACATTTGAGGATAATAAGAGCATCCACAGTTAGGAGAAACATTTAGAAAGGATCTAAACCTTCATGGTTCCGGGTATAAACTAACCACTAACAGGCCCTAGGACAAAATTTATCTTACGGGCAGGTTATTCCATAATTGGCCAACATGGGGTTTCCTGCACTTCTGAAGTATCTGGTGCTGGCAACTGTCAGAGACAGGATACTGGACTAGATGGAACATCATTCTAATCCCGCATAGCAAATCCTACCCTATTGCAGCTGTTAAGGGCAGATGGGATGTTGTGTTGTCATTTCCTGGAATTGCTCCGCAGCAGCTGGTAGAGACATACATGGGTGGGAAAAGGAGAACAACAAGCAGGGCATTTTCTCAGTAGAAGGCCACCATGAATTTGATTTTTGTTTATTCCTGGTGATCCAGCTACTGTGCAAAGCGGAAGCAGATCCAATACACAGGCAGTGTGCATGGTAGCTGGTATATTCTGGCTCCTGCACTTACTGTACTGACAGAAGGAGCGTGGACAGGAAGAACATACAAGAATTCTATGGCAAATGTGAACAGCATTCCTCAGCTAATGATTGAGCCAGTGATTCAATATGACGGGTGTCAGGGCCTGTATCTTGCACAGTGTCTAGGAGAGAAGGATTTCTGTCAAAGAATGCAGGGAGACCACAATAAATGTAATGGCTTCAAGTAGTCTTGAGACAGGGCCTGATTGAAAAGCTTTTGAATCTTTCTGTTAACTTCAATGGGCTCTGAACCAGGCCGTAGAGCAGGAGACTTGTGGGTCGGGACTCATAGCTTTTAGTTCTCATTTTACCACTGAAATGCTGTTACCTTGGGCAAGTCACTCAATTAGTCTGATCCTCAATCTGCCCATTTGTGAAATGAGAAGGATGATATTTACCCATCCCAAAGGGATTCTTAAAGGTTTTTAATTAATGCTTGCAAAGTACTTTAAGATCTGTGAATGAAAGGTGCTGTCAGAGCAAATAATAAACTCCTTGAAATTCAATGCCTAAACATCCGTTGGCCATGGTTATTTTTATACAGCTTGAAAATATGTTACAAAAATGATTTCTCTGAGGAAACTTACTCTTATACACTTGTATTCTATCAGTGATGATTACTCAGATGCAAATGCACATATGTATTTATTTTTAGATTTCTTTACAAGTCCAAATAGGGCAGTGGTTCTCAAACTTTTTGTACTGGTGACCCCTTTTAAACAGCATGCCTCTGAGTGTGACCTCCTGGCCACCAGGAGCAACCCATCCATTGCCCCAGCCCCCAGGGGAGCCTTCCCCTTTGCCCCTGGCCTCCTTGGACCCCTCACTCCCCCTTCTTGCTTGGCCCTCATGGGCTTCCCACTCCCCCTTCACTCCTAACCCCGGCACCCCCCTCCCCCCGCACCCACCTGGGGAACCAGAACTGCATGCAGTGAGTAGTTGGTGTATTGCTGCTCATTCCCATGCGAATGCTGCCCTGGGATCCCTGCATCCAGGTCACTTTCCCCACCTGGGCTGCATAAGGGGAGGGCAAAAAGAAGCCGCTCTTGATGCTCGTCTCACAGCACTGCCCAGGGGGGAAAGCGACCTGGGTGCAAGGAGCCCAGGCATTGCTTCTTGCCTCCCTCCCTCCCACCCTGAGAGGGGTGCAGAGGAATGTTGGGGGGGTGATCAGTATCTGTGTGTCCCCACTCGCCCCCCTCCCCCGCCATGTTCCTCCGCCAGGAGGCACTAGGGAGGCTCACAGCTCCACGATTGGTAGCACTCTAAGCTCACAGCTCCATGCCTGCCCAGTGTCAGGCTCACAGCTTGTGACCCCCATATAACAACATCCCAGTTTGAGAACCAATGAAATAGGGTTCAAAGACAATACACTCTAAGATTTCTTCTCTCCCAGTGACTTATGACACTGCTCGGTATCATAACAAACACTGTTCCCTGAAGATATTTTAATGACAGCATTCTTTGGAATTGTTGATGGCGTATTGTGACAAGATGAAGAACATTCATGAAAGAAGATTCATTGATAAATGTGCTTCAGACTCTTTTCAGGACGAAGCAGCTTTATATTGGTATTTTATTTCTTTTACACAAGGAAAACATATGGTGGATAGATTGGAAAGAAATAAAAATATAAGGTGCCATTTACATGGTACCATGCTCCAGAAAGGGGCTATGCTGAGCGGGATAGAATTCCATGGAGTTTAAGAATTTGAAAGAAGTCCCAGCTTTTCACAGGGAAAGTGAGTTTTATACAGATATAAAAAAGGAGTTTGCAAAGTTTCTTGTCGACACTGGGCCTGATTCTCAGACCCTTGATCATGTTGAGTACTGGTTTCAAGGACACCGCGTATAGAATGAAGTAATATTTAATGTGAGTAAAAGTGTCAGAATCTGGCCCAGTGTAATGCAGTACAACAGGAGGTAACTGAGGGCCTTAGCAGACTGCAGAGTAGAACGTACATTGGGAAAAAACCTAAGCAGTTGAGGATGAGAAACTGAAAACCGTAAACCAGCAGATTTAAATCAATTAGTGAGGAATATGAAAGAGGAAAGATATACTAATTTTAAAGAGGTAAACATGTAAGTAACCAGGGGGAAGTAGCTCAGCTAAACCCCACAACAGACAACAAATTCATCAACTCTCTGACACAGAGGGACCCCATTTTCCACTCCACGTACAGATGTATGTAGTGTGGCATTCCCCTCTGCAATCAGACTGCTGTATAGCTGTCACCCCAATCCCTCGCTCCTGGGGCAGTGTCTTGCATTTGCCCTGCTGTGTGAACCCCCACTCCTGGATCAGCCCATGCACAGCCTCCTGCAAGCAAGTGGACCTTAACTTAGTGAGTGAGTGATTTGGCCAGCCACTCATGGGATCATGAATAGAAAGACCCCAATCCCAGATGCAGCCCTAGGAACTTCTGTCTTGCAATGTTCTGTTCTGCCCATTGAACTTTGCAAGCTCATATTAATTCATCAATTTATCAAAGAAATTGATATGCACCAGCTATGTCACTCGAAATGAAGTCTCTACACACCACCCAAACCACATGCACCGCTTGAGATAAAAACAAACAAATACGTTTATTCAGTACAGAAAGATTTTAAGTGATTATAAGACAGAGGAAAGCAGACTAGATTTAATCAAAAGTAAACAAAGGCAAATTGCATTCTAAACTATGCTTAACACTTTCAGTAGCCTTACAGTCTGAGATGGTTCTCACCATAGGCTGGTTGATCAGCCTCCAACCATGCTCTCCCTTGTGGTCAATGCTTCAGTTGCTTGATGTTCTTAGTAGGGTTGCAAGACAGAGAGTGAGAGAGACCAAAATGTCCCCCCATTTCAAATGTCCCTGCACCCCTTTTTGGGGCCTCACCACCCGCCTTCAGGGTCTGGTGACCAACAGTATTCCTGCATGGACTTCTCCACATCCTGAGTCAATGAGCATCACCTTAGGCTAGTCCATTGTTCCTTGAAGAGCTGGGTTGTTTTATGCATGCCTTAGCAAGGCGTGAACTGACTCTCTGCTTTTGGTATCTGCCTAAATCTGCTTTAAGCCATATGAGACACATTTGGGAATATTACATAATAGAGCTTCATAACCATACATATGGCATGGCAAGAAACATACTGCCATAACAATAATGTGCAGTATGTCATGAGCATTCCAAAAACACCTTACACAACATACTTTGCATTAAACAATACACCGTTACACTATAAGGGTGAACATGAATGAGACACAATCACACACCAAGGATGTAAATCAGGTGCAGTTTGTCACATGTAGGAACCCCCATTATCTTTAATGGGAGTTGATATGTACTAATTCCCCATGGACAGATTGGAGATTGTTTGACTCCATGAAGAACAAGTCACAATGGTATCAGAAGCATATGACCCCAGAAGATGTTCAAGATGTTTGCAGATCGTATGTATTTTTAAGAATTTGAGGCTAGCTGTCCAACTAGTGTAAATCAGTTTATGCCAGCTATTTCCCCTAGAAGAATTTAGATCATGGAGTAAAAAGGAAGAGAAGAGTGCCCGAGAGACCCAGCCCTTTTTCAAAAGGCGTGAGTCATTTCAGTGAAAGGGTAAAGGCATTTTTAAAGCCATGTGGCTATCCATTATTCCACCCATGTCTTATCTTGTCAATATTAGAACTGCTGTGGCAGTACAGTATATTAATGGCTGCTTTGCAATTAAGAAAAAATTGACTATAGATCTTTGATGTCAACAAAGAATATCAATTCCCAGTTCAAGAAACCTAAGAATAGAACAGGGGAGACTTCAGACAATGGAGAAGGCAAATTGTAGAAGAAATCCTGGGGCAGAGGTACTGGCCTGTGGGAGAATAAAACACTTTGATCTTGGACCACTTTGTACTATTTACCCTCCTACCTAAAGGAAATGAAGAGTATCATGTGTTAGCAGTTTCCGTGAAGGAACAGAGAACCGAGGAGTGAAAGAAAAACGTCCTAGTGAAGAGCCAAAAACTGTGCCTTTGCTTAGACACTGGGTGATGGTGAAATCAAATGCAGTAGATTATAGGTGCAGGGATTCCATTATATTTGTTTCCATTATATGTGTATGCAGTCCTCGCGACGTCCTAGAGCCCAGGCTCCAGCCTGAGCATGAACATCTATACTATAATTAAACTGCCCCATAACCCAAGCCCAGCGAGCCCAAGTCAGGTGACACCGGCCAGCCCTGCGTTTCTAATTGCATACTCTTTATGTCCTGCTTCACTTCATGACTTTGCTGAACTCATTCAAATATTTAATCTTACGTTCTTACTTATGAGCAGCTGTGACATTATATTTAAATTCCAGCTCCTGTTTGACTTAATACTTCAGCAAACTATTTATTTCATTTCCAGCCTGACGAGTCTGCTCAGGACTGGTGGCCATTTTGGAATGTGTTCCCTATACACAATGGTTTTAAGGTAGCTCAAAAATAAATAATTTAGGGGGGCAAAAATCACATTTTCTGTACTTTCTTTTCTGTCAAATGTCAGGTGCCTTGTCTGGAGTTTTGTGTCAGTGTTAGTTCTGTCACTGGTGTAAGATAATTTGGATTATGTGCTTCTCCCCATCTGTATTTAGGGTGACATGTTCTAAAGCCACAAAGGCAGTAACACACCCAACTCCCATTCAAAGTTACTGAGTTGAGCACCTCCCTGCTCTACCCACTTTAAAAATCCCACCCATTAGCCTACCTCATGGTTTCATCACAGCCCAGTAGATGCAGTGTTTCCTCCATTTGCTCCTTTAGGGCCAAATTCCATTACCCTTACTCACAGTGGGGTGAACTCTGATACCTTTTCTCACCTTCAGTAGAGTTTAATTCCCAATTTGTACCATAGAAATCAATGGGACTATTTGAGTGATAAAATACTATTCAACCTGGTTAAGGATAAATCTGACTTTCTGAAAAGTACCTTACCCATCATACGGTCCACATGAAAGCAATAAATCTACTTGTGTAGGAAGTTTCTACTCTGTGTAAATCGAGTATTAGAATCTGGCCTTTTGATAGCTGTCAGTATTGCCTAATCCCAGTGGGTACATCTGAGTCCTTGTTTAAAAGTGCCTCCTAGTTCATTAGAAACAAATCTAGTGGATTTTTCAATCTGCAAGTATTGGAGATGCTCTTTGTAATCCGACAATTGACCTCTGATGGACAAAGTCAGACTGGTTTGGTGTTTTACAATGGGGGAAAGGCAGTAATTAGGTAAAGTCAATCAGCTAAATATCTCCTTTCCCACTGTATTTTTAACTCTAAAACCAGACCTCATGCAGCTGTGCGGGGCCTGGAATTCTAAGCCTATTAACAAAATCTCTTAATGTCTGTAAAACTACCACTAATTGAAATAAAAATATTTTCACACTATTTTCACATTGTGTAAGTGTCTCCAAAATAATCGTAATGTTATACATGGTGTACTAACTGTTATGGCTGACAAGTGCAAGGTGTAATTTGTGCTAATTAGCCCAAAGTAGGGGCAGTGTGAAATTAACATAATGCCTTAATTTTGTGGTTTATGTTTGACATAGTTTGTTTCATAAATTCTTTTATTCACCCCAGTTCTGAATGCTTCAGCCAGCTGCCTCTCTCAGAATCTTTTGAGAATGGTACATCTCTTTGGGTGCTCATGGAATCCCTTCTGTATATGCAACCAGTTTTTTGGTTTGGTGAAAATCTTGGTCTCTACAGCTCTATTGGACATTCAGTCTTCCCTGTGGTTCAGGTCATTTTGAGACAAGTCTGTATGGAATGGTCGGTGTGAATTAACTCCTTCAGGGAGTAATTTCCAGCCATCTTTATCTTCTAAAAATCTTCCCAATCAGCTAAATGTGAACCTTTTTGTGATGCTGCTATAAAATACTAAGAGATGTTCATTCAAGGTCTGATCCAGATTCCACGGGAGTAAATGGAAGGACTCCCATTGACTTCAATAGGCCTAAGTAGGCAGGTTTATATTTATTAGACTGAATACAGGAATCCAAGGATCACAGTAACAATGCCATTTTGATGAGATTACTTTGAAAGAATAATTTACACAGTGCTGAAGAATATTTTTTAAATACTTTTAATTTGTAACCAATTTTACCATTTGGCGAAATTAATCTCTGGTCTGATTCCATTTACATTAGTAGAGCAACACTGAGTAAGTTTTTGGCTCATTATTTCCAGAGATGCACTAAACATTTGGAAATATACCTGAGTAACTGGCCTAGTAATGCTACAGACAAACAGATTTGCCCATTTTTTGATGGAAAGTGTACTTGTCTGTAGACCATATCATTTTATAAGGTTATCAAAAATATTTTATTGTAATCAATTGATTTTGTACTTGGCACTCTCCTGGACACCAAATGAGCCAGTTCCTGCCCCAGAGCACTTACAATATAAAAATCATGGTGACAATTTTCAAACCTATATGCCTAAAGTATTTAGGTGCCTAACTTTGGATTTAGGCACCTAACCATGTGGCCTGACTTTCAAAGTTGTTGAGGACCCAATGCTCCCATTGATGTCAAACATTCTGGACCTCCCATTGGCTACTGGCTTATTTATCTCTGACTCTCCCTTGGAAATCAAACCAGATATCCCTGGGCATCATACTAAACAGATAAACTGTGTACGTTTAGGACAACCTGGTATGTGCCAAAGAAAAGTTGTGGCTTGGTTTTATGACACCTTTAACAGCCAGGTTAGGGTGCAGATTTTTAAAGAATAAATGACGAGCTTTGATATTTACATGTCAGTGAGCACTATACTATCACTTCAAACCTACATCCTCAACAGATGGCAGAGAAGCCCTAGACATGAATGCATATTGAATCTGACAAGGAAGATAAGTAATATGTTCTCTTAGCTATAAACAACCATTCTATGTGGAGATGTCTGAGATGTAAATTATGCCTACATCAATAACTATAATTAATATTACAAAATTATTTACTAAGCCATAATCTTCAATGGATGTGAATGGGTACCTATTATTTATTATTGATATTGTACCCAAAATGTGCTCAGAGAAACTTACAGTCCTAAATGAGGTAACAGGATACAACATGCAAGCAAAGTGATCAAAATGTGATAGGTACGCGGCTCATTAGCTACAAGCTTGTTTGTGGTTTGTTTTTAGATTACACGGACTAGATTTCCCTCTCCCCATCTTCACTGCACCTTTTACCACTGTCACGCAAAACAATCCCCAGCTGCAGTTTGTGGTGTTATTCCTGGCTCTCACAATATACCACCGCTCCCATTCATATAAATTAGCAGCTAACTCATAAGATAACATGAAGTTACATATAAAAAAATGCATTAAAATTATGTTATTTAGGTTGCAAAGTCAAGAATTCACATGTCATTTATGGTTGATCAGGTAACCCTAATTATGTCCTCTTGTCTGTCCTTCCTGTACAGCATATGAAGCAGGGATCCTGTGAAAAAAATAGTATGCGATCATGTAATTAAAGACTATATAATAATGCATATGCACCAAAGAGCAGAACTGAAATTTCATAGGCACTCATAAACATTGATTCCTAGTTTTTGAGTGCTTGGCTTTGCAACCTTAATAAAGTTCTTAATTGTTTTAATTTAAGGTCTTTTTTTTTTTTAAGAGGAAAAAATGGTAAAACATATTCTCATGGGAGGAAATCAAGACAGATCATGATGAACCCCTGAATGAAAGTTGTAAAGCATAGACAGAAAAAACATTGAATATGAGAAACATTGTGTAGGAAGAAGTGTCAGCCAAGGTTTGGATACCACCTGGAGGTGTAAGGAAAGGGAGAGGGAGGAGTTGAAGCTCACCAAATTATACATTTGACTGACTGGGATGAGGGTGGTATGCTCAACAGCGACAGAAGATGATACGGGAAAAAGTGGGGTAGCGTTCTGGAGGAAAGATAAGAAATGCAGTTTTGGTCGTACATTTGAATTAATGGTGAGACGTCTAGCAGGAAATGTCAGAGAAATGGGCTGAGATGTGGGATTGGATGGAAGGAGATGTGGGATTGGATGTCAGGATACAAGAGGTACAATTGTGAGTCATCAGTAGAGATGCCAGTTGAAGCTGTGTGAACTGCTGAGGTCTCTGAAAGTTAGTGAGAAAAGGAGAGGAGACCTAGGAGAGAGACTTCTAGCTCTCCAGAGAAAGTGGGAGAGGGGAGAATTCATCACAAGAGATGCTAATGGAGCAGCAACAGGAGACAAATGAGAGAAGACAATTTTGTTCAAGTCCAAGGAGGGCTACTGTCAAGCAAAAGATTGTGATTGACAGACTCCAAAGTGGCAGAATGGTCATGGAGAACGCTGGCAAGAAACAGAACAGGAAGGCAGGGGAGGTTTTAGGAGGAATTCAGAGGTGTAATTTATGGAAATTAAACAAATTGATCAAAGCAATGACCGGTAGGGTGTTTATTAAGTCTTGTATATCTGTCCATTTCTATGCTAATATAACCAGTTTGGCTTTTGGAGATGCTCCTTTGATTAGCAATTGAAGACAAGAAAGCAGTAGGGCTGTGTGGTGCCTGAAGAATATTTTCTCTATTGGCCAAAGGAAACTTATTAGAATTGTTGACATGTTGTGATTCAAACCATATGCCATATTACTTATGTAATTGCA
The DNA here is from genome assembly GCA_007922155.1 of Mesoclemmys tuberculata. Lineage (NCBI taxonomy): Eukaryota > Metazoa > Chordata > Testudines > Chelidae > Mesoclemmys > Mesoclemmys tuberculata. The sequence goes on along the minus strand of ML675617.1, from coordinate 9,630,618 downwards.
AATGATAGGTCACCAGTCCCAACCTGCGTACATGACTTTATTGTTGATGAATGTCCCATTAAACCAACAAAACAAAGCTGTACCATTAATGGTTTGAGATAGCAATCTGTTCACCCAACATTGCCCATTAAGCCAGCTGCCCCAATTCACCAAATACCTTTAAATGGCTTTGACCTTGTTAATATATTTCAGTAAATACATGTGGCACAGGAACTTCCTCAGAAGGTGCTATTTGGTTATGTTACAACAGTTTGGGCTGTGTTTAGAAAATAAAAGATTACAGCATATTACAAAATACTTGGTATTATACCCTCTATGCCACTTGGCAACTAGTAGGCTAAAAGGAACACACAAACCTTGAAAACATCTGACTAAAATAAGTGCCGTGTATAGAACAATAAAAACTTTGCCTCTTTTGTTCAGTGAATTATCTAGTTCCCATACCCTGGCCAATGAGAAGCCAATGAAAAGAGCTCTCATATTCAAGGTTGCGCGTGAGCTCTTACGAGCATATAATGGATGCTGCATTTTCAGAGGCTTCAAAAGCACTTTTGGATAGTTGGAGCATGAAAGACACTATAAAAAACAAATTCCATGCTATTTCATATACAGAAACAGAATTCCTACTGCATTGTTTTGAAGTGACAGCCAGCAGGTGTCCCTATAGGTTGATAGTATGGTACTGAGAAATTCTGAAACTGACTAGGAAATAAGCAAAATTGGAGGCACCTGTTAAACATTTTTGGATTTTGAGGTAGGTAACCTTGCCTGATATAAATGATTGTTAATTCTGTCTCCATTATTAAGAAAAGGTTCTACCGGATGATTGACTATTTTTAAATGAGATAATGCGCTTTGACATAAATATCACTTAAAAGCAAAAACCTGTCATAGCTGTGTGTGTGTGAGTTTACACATATACTTATAGGCATGAATCTATATGTAAGGGTTCTAATGAGAAAAGGGTAGAAGCAATTGTTGCATTTTTCCAAAATATTTGAGACTTTTGCAGTAATATGAAACTCGTTAAATTAGTGTCAGTCTTATTGACACAAGTGGTCATATTGGCTTCACTGTGGCTATTCATATGAGTAACCTGAGCAAGGCTGGCACATAGCCATCAAACAGAAAGGAACATAATACAGTAGAACCTTAGCGTTACAATCACCTCAGGAATGGAGGTTGTTCATAACACTGAAATGTTCGTAACTCTGAACAAAACGTTATGGTCGTTCTTTCAAAAGTTTACAGCTGAACATTGACTTAATACAGCTTTGAAAGTTTGCAGAAGAAAAATGCTGCTTTCCCTTTATATTTTAGTAGTTTTTGTTTAACAGTACTGTACGGTACTTGCTTTTTTGGCGGGGGGGCGGGAGGGAGGGAGGGAGAGAGAGTGTGTGTCTGCTGCTCCCTGATTCCAGTTCAAAATGAGGTGTGTAGTGGACTGGTCAGTTTGTGACTCTGGTGTTCATAACTCTGAGATTCTACTGTAAATCCACCAACAGAAATTGGTCCAATAGAATATATCACCTACCTTGTTTCTCTCTCTTAATGCATTAGAAGTCAAAAGGATCCAAACACAATAAATGCCTGTTATTTTTAGAATAAGCAAATTTAAGTAGAGTGTGGACATGATTCTTGTTCCACAGAAGTCAATAGCAAAATTTACCACTGAGTTTAATTGGAGTAAGAGCTAGATCTTTTTAAAGAGTATTTGAACTTAGTGTGCTTTCATTTGCTTAGAATATGCTTTCTAATCTGAAAAATTACATGAAAAATGGCATCTTCTTGGTCCTCAGATCTGTTCTCTGTATGTGTTCAGAGCCACATCTCTTAATTTACTGACATAAATACACGTTTACTACTCTTTACTTCTGTTAGCTGTGTCAGTGAGGGGTCAGTTTAGGGTGAAGCACTAACGTGTGTCCTGGAACAAATTTATGTTGTGTGTCTAAATTAGCATTTGCCAAGGCATTAGCTAACTGAATTTAATTGGCAATTGAAAGAGGAGCAAAACCTATAGTCCAACTAAACCTGGAGAGGTCTACCTTTTATGTTTTTCTGTCAAGCGGCATAGCCTAGTATAGCAATTCCTTCTGCAAACCTGTGTGGACATGCAAAAATCTGTTTGAAAGCTTGCAAAACTGTGAGAAACTTTACATAATATGGAACAACCCTTGTCTAAGAGCTTGAAATGAGATGCAAACATGAAAAAGCAGGTTTCTTCAATCCACATTTTTTTTTTACTTCAGGGTTTTTGACTTCACATGATCTGTTTCTAATGGGAAAATTCTCAAGTCTGTTTCAAACCAAAGTGGAAAGGATTTTTGCACAGCTCTAATGCAAATGCTAGTCAGAGAGATGGATGGATGTAGAGGGTCACATGGCTTGCTTAAGTACAAGTTATTTTTCTAAATCAACATATTGATCTGGGAATGCAATGTCCTGGAATCCTGAAAATGTCAGGCTCAGTCTAAATGCTTCATTTCTCTTAAATTAATTTGATTTTGCCAGCTACTGTTACTGATGAAATTATGATATCAGAAAAATGAAAACAGCAGGGCATCAGATGCTCATCAAATCCAGTTGCATTTGTAAATTTTGAAAGGCATGGACCAGATATAAAATACCTGTGTTGTGACCTAATTCCTCATTAAGGGAAAACAACAACTTCAAATGTAATTTGCATATTTGTATATGCAAATCAGGCATCTCAAATTCTGATGATTCTTCATGGATCTTCAGGGATTCCATCCTGAAACTGTCAAAGAAGTTGAGAGGTAAAATTATATGATTGTGTGACAACACTAACCCATCTACTAACTTTACAAATACACACACACCTTTGCACATTCAAGATTAAAGGATCATCCAGTAGATGCTCTTGTGCTGCATGTCTCCAAATTCGATATTCTTAAATTAATGTGTTAATGCACTAATATATGGCCAAACTCTGAAACCTTAACATGGATGGGGCTTCTTTAATCAGTGAGAGCCACTCAACATGAGTAAAGATTGCAGAATATTTCCCAAAACCTTCAGTTGGTAGAGGAAGTGAGATAAAATGTCGCATTAACATTTTCTGGGAAAGAAGAGGCCATTATGCCAAAACATACCAGGGAACTCTCTCTTCATTCTCATTCCTCCAAAATCAAACAAAAGTTAGTGTTGTAAAAGAAAATTGCGAAGAATTCAAAAGCAGCTGTAGAGAAAGGTCCTGACCTATTCTGACTTTACAGATGAAATGTAGCGTGGATTCTCCCAAATCTTACACAGCCTATGTCCTTGAAGTCATTCATGTTGTGGACCTCTACTCATTAAGACTTCACAGATGAATCCAGGCTGAAATGGGTTTCTATGCTCAGGGCACTGCTCAGCATGAAGTCCATGTCCTTGTAAAAAAGGCAGCTCATTGGGGTAATGCCAGCTTTGGAATGAATTCTGCTGGCCCTCCAGCTGCTTATGTTGAACCACTTGATCTTCTCCTTGAATTGTTGCCCAGTCTGGTCCACCCCAGCTTTGAGCTATCTTATCATTCTGCTGAGAATTCCTCCTCTGGGTCCTGAAGTCATGGGTTTTGCTCTTTTTAGCTGAAAGGTCAATCCACGCTTTGGTGTCAGCCTCTGGCCAGGCGGTTGCATGCTGATACGTGAGCTTTTTGCCAGGCGTTCCTCTTACTGTTGTACTGGAGATCAGAAATGATTGAAGTTGCTGAAAGTAGTGTGGGGCTCAGGAAGATGAGCAGAGGCATATGAAGGAAGCTGACTTCCAGTCAGGGGCCAGAGCACAGACAGATGGTGTGATGGGGCGCTCTACTCACTGGAGATATGGTGCCTCCTCCTGGCCATTCTGGGGAATAGCTCAGCAGGTTGACACTTCTCCCTGCGGTTGCAAGCCATCCCTCCACCTGTGTTTTTGTCAGCAGCCCCTCTCTCGCTCCAGGAGCTGCTGCAGCCTCTTCATGACTCGGCCCTCCAGCTAGGTCACTACCGTGGTGTCCCCTTCCAGGAGCAGCAGGGAGTGGGAAAGATTCTCTTCTCCCAGACAGGCTCAGGCAGTCTTCCTACGCACTGCCCCACTGGTGCCACTTCCCCAGTAGCTGCTTGGGGAACCCAGGGCCCACCCTCTATTCCAGTTCCAGCTCAGGGTTCAGTAGTCCGCAGTCAAGGTCTGTTTCATCCTGGACCTTGCTGCACGTCCCTGAGCCCTTTCCTCACTCTCCAACTCTCCCTTCCTTCTCTGGGTCTGCCAGCTTCACCATGCCCTGTTCCCAGGGAGCCAACAGCAGCCCCCAAACGCTCCTCCTCCTTCCCAGGGTGTGACTGCAGCCTTTCCCTTCTATTATCCGCTTCCTGGCTTATATAGGCCCTGCCTGTTCCTGCCCAGGTGGAGGCTTGTGGGAAGAGATTGGCATACCATCAGCTATCAAATGGTTGTGACTGTGCATCTTCATTATAGACGCTTTGAGTTAGCAAGAACAAAAGCTACCCAGAACCTCAGAGCTCCTTTGTGGTCTGGTACAAGAATAATGCAACTGAGGAGGTTAATGTCTGAATGCAAAGCATATTAACAAGAAAACTCCTGATTCACAATGAGTTCAATCTCTAGTGAAGACAGAAACACAGCTGCAGTTCACAGGTTTGTCATTAAAGTTGCATGAGGGGTTAAGCAAATTCTGCTGTTCTGAGGATCCAACCACAAGATAATTAATCCCAAACTCCCTTCCCATCCCAAGGCTGGGTTAGGAGGGGCATGCTTTGAATTGCTCCTGAATGACCCCATCTGGTTCGTACTTGAGGTGTTGATAGGATCTGCAGCTAGTCCTTCTCAATGAGAAGCATAGATGGGATGCAGAACCTCTGAGGGTGGAGAGGGTGGGAGAAAAGGAGGATGCCAGTAGGCCTCGCAACACTCCCTCAAAATAGGACAATGGAATTCCCTTCTTTTCCATGCTCACAACAAATCCACTGCTACTCTAGTAAGCAGTCATAGATTTCTATCGTCTGAATGCCAGAATGCTATGCACCCATCGAGGAGGGTAGAAGACTTGTAAGAAGAGACTACAAGATAAGGAAAGGGTCCAAAATGCATACTGTGTGTCAGAAGAGTGGATGTACATGGAAAATAAAGTTCTGCTGACTGCAATGAAAATTTACTCCACAACAAGAACTGTGCATTTTTCCATGGCTGTCAGAGATTTCATGGATCCAGGGAAATCCAGCCATTTTTGGAAATCCCATGAAATCTATTTTTTCACCTGAATCCACATGAAATCAGAATTTTTCCCTAGAGGTCCCCATAAAATTGGCACATTTCCTTAGAAGACCCCATGAAATGATAAAGAATATTGCCATTACTTTGAGCCTCGCCTCTTACTGCACATCTTAAAGGGACAGGCCAAGTTATAGACTCCTTGCATTAGTTAGTGTTGTAATTAACCAGAACATCATATTTATAACAACGTTGTGCAGAAAAACAGCAGCAATTAAAATGGAAATTCTTCTGTGGAAAAGAAAATAACCAAAGGCCCCTAGAAATACAATATATTAGCATCAGCATGGTGAGTTTTGATTTATGCATGATAATTTGCTCCCTAATTCAATAGGAAGACAGAACATTTGCCATTTGACCATGGTTAAAAGACTTTGCAGAAACTTTGTTCTGAATGAGAATGCACCTAACTTGTAACCAGGCTTTTTAATTAACTTTTCTAAGGTCCTTTGACATATGAAGTGCAATGAAATACATACATATGAAGTGTATGGAAAAAATACATAAAACAGAATGCTGAAATCCAAGCAATGATACTGACCCAGAAAAAAAGGAGCACCAAGGATAATGATCAACAAAAGAAGAAAACAAGATTCACACGATTTATTCCTTAACCGGATTATTTATTTGATTAAAAATAAACAATCGGATCTAGCCCAGGGGAATGCACTTTATGGCACAGGAATTCATTAATCCCCCTGAAGCGATTGCTGAGCAGTTTGTAAAAAATCAATATGCTGAGTCAAAACTGCCCTGCCTTACTCGCATGAGCGAGTGAGACTAGTTACTTAAACACGGTAAGCCAGATTGGATCCCAAATCCCAGCGGGCTATGGGTTGGATGTCGAAGTCCTTTATTCCATGCATAACTCATATTTGACTTCATCCTGAACCGTGCCTGAATGAGAACAGCAGATTCAGATTACTGCTGTGACTTGATCTAGCAGCATGGAAATAAATGTCCTTGTCCTTGGCTTTAGTGGCACTAGATAAGGTCATAAACCAGCAGCCCTATGCTGCAAGATGCTGTTACTGCCTTCAGATGTTAGGAGACCTGTATAAAGCTCCAAACCAGCAAAATATGTAAACATGAAAGTAATCCCTTTGACTTCAAATCGACCACGCATGTGCTTAAATTTCAGCATGTGCCTAGACACCTTGCCAGATTAGGTCTTACATGCCTAGGTAGAACTTCCACTGAAGTCAACGGAAGCACCTTGCAGGATCAAGCTATGCTGGCCTAGCCAGAGACGACAGTGCTACATTTAAAATCGTTTTCCTGAATTTTAGCTGGTGTCCTGTTGGTTGGTGGAAGAATTTAATGTTAGTCTCACGGTCCTGCATGGTAAGAGAGAACTAATTAGCATAAAATCCAAAATCTTTCTGAGCTAATGAGATTTTGAAATTATGTGGAATGTGGATTTATTTTAAATAGCACAAGCTAATCTTAATTCTTCATATGGCTGATGTAAGTGTAGAGCAACAACTAATTTTACATTCAGATGGTTAAGACAGATAATTGCGCCTTGAGTAGCGGAGTGTATTGCAGAGCACATACGCCTCTTTTGTATTTGTGAATTGGGCACTGAGGTATTGTATGTTCCAGGGTCTGTTCTAGGTGACCACAGTCGCACACTGGAGAGTCTTTAATTTTCCTTTTGTGCAGCAGGTATCCACGTCTGCCATGGTTTGTGTGGATGCAGTTTAGGGTTACCTATAAGTTCCATAGGAGATCGAAGCCAGAGATGTTCTGTTGGGTTTTTTACAAGGTGTTTATTTGTAACTTCTTGTCAACTCTGTTCAGCTTTCCAAGCTTTGTCAGGGTTGAAGTTGCATTGTTGAGAGTTAAACACGTAGGTCCAAAAGGGCTTACGCGACTCCAAGCAGTGGTGAGGGATGTTGTTAAGGTCCTGGTGGATGGGGAGATGTTTGGTTTCCATGATCCTCTGGAATTCCTGAAGGGTTGAGGCATCACGGTGAATGGTTGGGGGAGTAATGTGTGACAGCACCAGCAACCAAGACGTTGGGGTTGACTTGAGGTTCCAGTGATGCACCGCATTGCAGTATTTAGTTGGACATCAACAAGTCGAGAGTGGCTACTTCTGGTCCGTACTAGTGCATAGTACAGAGTACAGTAGGACCATCTCTGTTGTAGCACTGATGCTAATGCCCCCCAGCTGTTCTTAAAATCAAATCTATATTCTACTTTTTAAAACTCTGTTGAAATAAGATGACAAATATACTATTGAAATCTAATGACTGATTTCTTGTACACAGCGCATATGGTTTTTTAAAAAACAGTCAGAGGGGGAAAAAATTGAGAATTACCATCTTTGTATTTAACATGCTATTAGTTTTTCACCCAGTTTGAACCTAGGCTATAAATATGTACAAAAAATTCAAAACTGTAATTATCTCCAATTCTTTACGTATGTTATCACTGATTGTTTTGTCTATATGCTAATTTCTAACAGAAGCCACTACAACTAAAGTGTATTTTGGAGACACATCAGTAGGTTACGTTACACTATTTTGGTAATTAAAACCACAGAGATTTGGAAGTACTTCTAATTTTGCTGTTTCATCTTGTTTTGGAAATATCTGCCATAAACTCTGGCCCTGATCTTCCACTACAACCAAAGAGCTCACAGCTCAGCGCATGACAGGGAATGTAGACTATGAGACACATTGGTGCTCCTCTGAACCTGGGCAACTGTGTGCCGATCCCATCCCTCAGTGCAAATTACAGCAGACTGAAGGCTGCTTTAATTTATGCAGGCTGCAAAAGGCCTCAGGAAGGAAGCAAAGCACAACAGAACCCCAGATGCACACACTTCACACATCCACGCCACCTACACCGGCTTCAGGGCAGGCTTGACATAGGAACTGCCATGAGGGATTTGTCTTGTTATTTACAGATTGATTTATAACATGAGCCCTTTTATAGAACTCAGGGCATATATATAAAATGAAATAAGCCACATGATTGCATGCAAATAGGAAGCCACTGAAGTACTGGTGTCACGGGTTTCCATTGGCTAACCCACACTTAACAGATGGGCAGATGCATTTGTCCTCTTTCTGAATTTTAGGCTATGCCTACACTATACACACTATAGCGGCACAGCTACAGTACTACAGCTGTGTCAGTGTAGTACCATGGCATAGAGGCTTCCTACATCCACAAAAGGTGTAATTCCATCAATGTAGGTAATCCACCTCCCCCGGCAGCGGTAGGTAAATTGATGGAAGAATTGTTCTGTCAGCCTAGCTGCATCCACATTAGGGGTTAGGTTGGCTTAATGTTTTCACACCTAGGTAGAGCAATCTAAATGTTAAGTGTAGATGAGATCTTACAGGAATGTCATTAGGCCAAACTCAGCTGGCGTTGACGTCAGTGGAGTTGCACCAAAAAATGGATTGTAAGGCTAAATATATGGCAGGCAACACATTAATTTCCCTGCGACAGAGCATTGTATCAAAAACAGAAGATCATAACTTCTCAGCAGGATCGGGGGAAGCTGGATTAAGACCAATAGTCTGATTCAGACATAAACATCTGAATTAATAGTAAAGGGAATAGAGAAAATGAATTGCTGAGTATTATTTTTGGTATAAAATGTCCTCTTGAATTAGGTTTGCATAAAAATGAGCTATGTAACAAAGCTATTGAATGCTTGAATGAGGTATTGTTTTGAACTCATCTGATTTAAGACTTTTTTGTTTCTACAAAATGATTATTTCTGGGGCAGAAATAACAAATCTTATTCCTTCACTTGGGATCACTGTACCTTTAACTAACATTTTCCTTAGTGTCTCGATGCAGAAATGAGCATGTTGTAAAATTGTCATTTAAATCCTCTGATACTTCATATTTCACACAGCAAATACAATTCCTTGACCTAGCAGCCCAAACAATGTTCAAAAGCTTGAATGGCAAGTGGCAAGAGGGTCCCTATTCAGGTTGTTTTCTCATAAAGAAAGACCTTGTATTCATCACAATACCACAGGAGTCACAAAAACTTGTCGTCAGCTGTGAAAATATTCCATTTGGTTTGTGTTTTGTATGAAAATATTTTCAATCCATCTGGGCATAGGAAGGATGGGTTTTTTTTGCCTCCAACAGAATTACAGATATAGTCTTTAGATAGACTCTCTAAGCTTGGAGGAGGGCTCTTCAGAACCTTATCACTAGAGTTTCTGATGCTTGCTACGTTTCCAAAAAGGACACTTTAAGGCCCATTCAGACACTGAAATATATTATTATTTAGTGACATGGCTTATATCAGAGATTGATCAGTCAGCCAAGGAAATTTATTTAGAGTTTCTTTTGAGGATTCAACCAAAACGATGACTGACAGCATGACATGAATTATCATGAGGCTACTTTGAAAACTTGGGTCAATTATTTTTTAAGAATGGACATCTAAAATTAGGTTCCTAGAGCCACAAGTGGTGCCTGGGTATTCACCACTTTTGAAAACCAATCCGTTTATTTGGGCACCTAAGTGTGGATTTAGGTGCCTATATTTAGGGTCCTAATTTTGAAAAGCTGGGCCTTGGCTCTTTTTATGCACCTCTTGATTGGAATGGATTTAATATTCCATATTTTCTTCCAAGTACATTTTTATTTAATTTGTTCATTTAATGGACAACCATCTAGGAGAAAAGAGATAGAAAGAAAAATAATGAGATCCCATAGACAGAGCAGTTTTAAAACACAACTTCATCATCGTCCCCTTCCTGCCAACCAACGAGTGTCATTCAGCACATAGCACAATATTTATTTTATCTCCCCGTCCCCCATGCTTTTATCTGATACCTGGCCTCTCTAAACAGTGTCTGCCAGAATTAATGTAATAGCACCCCATCAATCTAACTTGGAGAAAGGCAGGAAGTAGCCACAATTTAAAATTCTGAAGGTCCAGGCTAGGGTTTTTAATAAGGCCTTAAAATTATAAGCGACCCAATGTAAGTTGGATGCCTAACTCCCTGTGAGACCCACAGCCCTATTCCAGAGCTATGAGTTCAATCACATCATGAAATTCCTTTTAAAAATTGTCAATACATTTCCTAGTCTTCACTGGCAATCTGACCAGCCTCCTAAAGAGAGGGATTATTTTCAAATAAATCTGAATCCATTTCAGAGGGACAACAGGTTGCTTGCAGAAGCTGTGGACCAGCTCCCACCTTTTCCTAGTCCCACGCCCCACTAGTGCTCTGACTATTTGAATTTTTTGCAGAGGATAAAGTGACAGATACATTCGGCAGGAGGCATCTGCTATAGTTGCGTTCTTCTCCCAATTTGTTCCCTTCCTCTCTACACTGTATGAGGGAACATGCAGACCTTTAAAAAGTAGGAGTGCGCTGCCATGATATGATTTAAAGACTGAGCATGCAATTGCTATTTTTGATTGTGTTAACCCAGGCGTAATTATGTAATTATCCACAAAAATTTAGTCAGAGCTTTGCATATCTAAATCATTAACTTTAACAATTGACAGGCTGCTTTGATTATTATTTTCACAGTGTAGCATAGCATACATTTGTCAGCTTTCCTATGATTAGTTGTCATTTTGGAATTTGTTTATGCAAAAATGTTTTTATTGCTTGTTTTGTGGGGTGGGGGAGAAAGGAAGGCAGAAAAGGCATTTTTATCTAGTCAGTAGAATTCTCTAAAACTTGTTAATAAGGATGTAAATGTACTTTTGCTATATTAGGATATTTTATTAAACTGATGTTGTAACTGTTTAATTATGTTTTGAAATATATGTTAAGGCTGACCAGAACTACAGATAGGCACCCATTTGTGTGGAGTGTCTTTGATTTTTAGATCAAAATCTAAGTAACTAAATGAAGTGCTAGCGTGTTTCTGAAATTAACAGTGTATTTAATGTTATGGTTCTAAAAACATGTCATAAAAATGCCAATATTTCATATTTTGTAATCAGTGTAAAAATGTCACAATACTGTCTAAATGCCAAATACAAATAAAGTTCGTCAAAACTATACTGATAGACAGCTTCTTGATCAGAAAACACAGATTCATCAAAATCTGTTTTGATCTCATTGGAACTAAATGTTACTATTTTTTGTTTGACTTTTTGTTTAGAAACTTATTTCAGATTGCACTTTAAAAAAAAGTCAAAATCAAAATGATTTTTTAATTTGGTTTTGTGGAAAACATGAAAAAAAAATTCTGATTCAGAGCAAAAAACAAGTTTGGAAATCACAGAATTTCCTGTGAAATGGAAAATTCTGGTTCCTGCACAGTTTGATAATGTCCATTTAGCTTTTCCATTCAACACTGTAACTGGCATCATAATTTAAGATGAAGGTTACCCAGCTAAGCAATAATGAATGCTGCCACTCTTCACCTGGTAGTAGATCAGTTCCTGCTCCTGTTTCAGAGGAGATCTGAAAGGAACACGGTGCATTCTTCAGATAGCAAGCTTACATTTTGTGGAATTTTGTTGACACAAGGCACTGATAAGATGACTTTAAAGTACTGCTTCTTTTGTGGATCCTCACTTATGTGGGGGACACAAACTCATTGCAAGAGAGAGAGCATCCTTCGGGTTGCTCTACGTCACACAAGCTGCCACAACATGCAAGGCTAGTTCTGCCTGGTGTGATATAGCAAGGGCACAGGGCAACAGGAGAGTGATCCCATTTGTAAACCAGCCTAAGGGGAGGAGCCACTAAGCCTGGGATACAACTGAGTACGGGGGACAACGAATGAAAAAACAGGAAGGGGCATGGGGGTCACAGGGTCAAACACAGAAAACCAGAATGGAACACCAAGCAGAGAACCCCGGACAGCACCCACTGCTTCCAGAAAGTGTCAAGGGAGCCAGTGGACATTGCCCAGAGGAACTCTGCCTGGACGTGTGAGTTCACCGGGGAGAGGAAGTAGGCCCCACAGTCGCAGAGCGCCCCCTCCCTCCCCCCGCCAACCTCTTCTCCCTGGTCTTGTAGATGGCCAATTTGTACTGCTACCAGGTGGGCACATTAGCCTGGTGATTCAACAAATACGCAATGTGCCCATCAGGAGGGAACTGGAAGGCAGGGGGTTACTGCAACATTTCCCCTTGATTGGTAGCTTGGGAAGACCAATTCTCCCTAGATAAAATGCATGGTACAAACAGTTCCTGGTGTCTGTCATCAAATCCAGTCTTCTTGACCTCTGCTCCCCAGGAGCTGGTAGGCAACTCTCTAACATTGCTTCCATTATGGTTGATGCCAGTTGAGGTGATGCACATTTTTGCCGGGCCCATTGAGCAGTTCCTGGAGGCTCCAGTCACTTGAAAGTCTTCTGGCATTGACTGGCCTTTGTTCCTTCATGCTTTGTCAAACTTATGATTAACAAGCAACTGGGCTTTATGTAAAGAACAGGTCCGATCCAGGTACTCACCTGAGTAGTTCATTAACACAAATAAGACTGCTTAGGAGAATGAGGGAAGAATGCTCAGGCTTAGCAAGTAGTAATGGGTTAGGATATATGACTTTCCAAGCCCTGCAGTGAATCCTGTTACAACTCTCCCACTTATCACCACCTTCTCACGTGATCAGGTATCACAGTGATGGGCACACTGTAAGTGTTGGGCTGGATAGACCCAAAAGACTTCTACTAATCTTGCATAGTTATGTTTCAGTCTCCTCCTCCAGGAGGGGAGCTCTGCCAAAGGCATGCACGAGACAGACATCCTGGGTCAGGAAGATCTTTTCATGACACAAGCAATTTTTAAAAATAATCTCCGAACGGCGCTCCTGTTAATAGATCGTTTTAATGGATTTAGCTCTGAAGCACACCATACAGCATTCAGCTGGCTGTGCTCAGTTTCAAACCTTGCTTCCGATGTTTAGCTGACTGCTGGCATATTCCGCGCATCAGCTCTCAAAAGGTTGGCTCGCGGCTTGGAATTCATGGGGAACAATCTCATCTCTCTTTGTAGAAATTTTGGCTGCATGACTGAGTACATCAAAATCAGGGAAACCAGAAAAAATGGTCTGTTACCTGCGTGTCTCACCACTTGAAATCGAGCAAAAGAGCAGCATCTTTGTAGCACTAGCTGCTGGCAACTTCTCTCTCCAGAGCATATCATCAGTCCCAAGCTTTCAGCCTTTTATTCTTTTCTTTTTAATTGGTAGTACCTGCCTGGAAACCAGTTGGGAACTGAATTGCCTGTATGTTTCCCATGCTCCAGAGCTATTGCCTGTGTATTCTTTGTGCCCCAGAGCAGTTGCCAGCCTGTTCATTGTGTTTTCTGGTAAGTACCAGTAAACGTTTGTGCTGGTGTGTAAAACGTAACAGAATATGGTTACGTAAGGAAAGAGAACACTGCAAAATACACCCTAAGCTGCTATTTCCTGCTTGGTAGTACACGTGTGCACAGAACCCCTGATCTTCATCTCCAGCCAAAGAACATCGAGAGCATCTCAAAACGGATGTGTGCAAAGGAGGTCCAACCTTAGAGCCTCTGGACTTCCACCAATGTGCCAATGGCCTCAAGCGATGCTCCAGTCATATTCTCTTTCCTGGACCAGCCTTGTGCTCAGAGATGTGGAAGGGAGATGGCACAGGAGCCGAAGCTATGGCAATTCTAAACTACCCTGGCAAAGGCTACGATGGCTGTTTAAGGTGGCTTTGGGGAGCTTTGCACTCACAGATCCTTAACACCTTCCCTCAGTGACTTAATTTCCTCAATTTAACTGTTAAGCAAGTATATGAAAATTGTACTTTTACTGCAAATGATACATAATGTCTTGGTGCGCTTGCCTCACCCTAGCCCACACTCTGCAGCATGCATGCCCCCTCCCGCCTACTTCCCTGTGCAGCCAAATAAGGGCAGCTCAGATTGCACCGAGGGGGAGGGGAGTGCAGTGAATACTTGGGGAGAGCTGGGGGCAAATAAGGACAGGGAAGGATGAAGCCTTGGCTCTTCCCAACTATTTGAGAGCCAGAATCCTGTCCAGGCACAAAAGATGCACTTTATTCCCTCCACCTCCTGAAAAGGGGTGAAGTAACTTGCTACATCCCAGAGCAAGGGGGAAGCAGAGGAGGTATTTGCCTTTTTGAGTCACAGTTCCTTCCCAGAGCTTCCCTGGGATAGTGCAGTAACACGCTGCACCTCCTTCTGGGTTGAGCCTAAAAGCTCAGTCTTACCCTTAGGATTTAAAGGGACACTTGCAACGTTAAATGAGCCAGCGTTGTATTGCAGCTATGGAAGGTGAAGGAAGACTATATCGAGGCTCTTGGAACAGATCGCTTTCAGAAAACCCCCATGCACATCTCAGAGTTAACTGAATGTCCATCCGTCCCTGCAAAAGCAGATAAGCCACGTAGGAATTTTATACAGATTCTCTGTTTTTTTACAAGTATATTTCACTCCTGAGTCCTTCTCTCCAACTTGAATTTTCCCCAGCTTATCTTACATTTTACTAAACATATTTTTCATCGTTTGCTCTGTCAGACCCTCCCCCAGAAACCTGTACGTTTAAACAAAGCCATTTTCATAGACTTTTAAGCCCGTTCAGACAGCTGTCTACACAGAGCATGCTTCAGTTTTTCTTAATATGATTTCCATCTGTCCTTTCTAGAGTTGTTCATTAACGTTTAGCTTAGGGCTGTTGAGTTTGGTTTTTTTTTAAACACCATCCACTCCCTGAACCTTAGAACAGTTTGGAATTTGTGGCTTTTGCGTCAGCTTTATACCGTACAAATGATCCTTCTGGGCTGGATTGTCACTTGACAATCAGCCCTGAGTAAGAGGCAATGCAGATGTGCACAGCCCCAGCAAATTGTGAATACCAGTCACTAAACCTTCCTTGCTCTGCGTGGGGGGTTAGTTATTTCACCTCTTTTTATGGAGCAGCTGCTCCCCAGCATGCACCATGCCAACACTCCTACCACTCCTGGCCCCCCTCCATACCTTCCCACTCCACTTGTTCATGGCGGGGGGAATATTAAGCAGGTAGTCCCTGCTCTCTTCCCTATGGCTGGAATAGAATCTGAGCGAGGGAATGAAGGATGGCAGAGGGTCAGGGAAAGAGGAGGCTTACTCCATTGTCTCACCCTCTGCAAGCCTGAGTAAGGGCTGTGGCACTTGATCCCTGTAGCTTTAATTTATAGCAATTTGCTGCAACTGTCAGTAATAATGATAATTTAAAACTCTACCGTTTCTTTTCCTTGCTGAGTATTTTCTTTAACATGGGCAGTGAGATAGAGTGGCCTCCCACTGACCCAGAAGGGTAGGGACCACTCGCTGATGGGCACAGCCAGGCCAGGCCAGGATTGCCCCTCCCACTGGACATCATGGGGCAGGAAAGGAAGTGTAAAGGCAGGGCCTTGTAGCTCAGTTAAATGGGAGCCACTGGAGGAGACAGATGTCCTCTGCTCGCACCTGAGGCTAAAGGCTGGGAAGGATCCCTGCCACCCCGAAGACGGCCCCAGCTGTTGGAGCCAACCATCAACTGAGACACTGAGGAGCTGCCGGGACTACCACTGACTATCCTGGGAAGATGAAGGACAGCCATGGACCCAGGTACTGTGCGGGGTGGGGGAGGAAGTGGACCAGGGGCAGCTGATCATAGTCAGGCTGCATTACTGCCAGAAGGCAGGTTGGCATGTTTCAGCTGGATCCCCGATGACCCAGTGGTGGAACCCTCTGCCAGGTTAGGGCTCTGGGTTGGGACCCGGTGGAGTGGGATGGGGCTGGGTCTGCCGACCACCTGCTGCCAACCCCGGCCCTGGGGTGGCAGCCACCCCACCATAGACCAGGAGGCCTGATTGCTGGGTTTCCCCTGCCATGGAACAGAGCCCCATAGATTCCTGAATGGCTAATTCAGGAATGGCTAATTCTGCTGTCACTCGGCCTCCCACTGACCCAGAGGGGGAGGGACCACCACTAACCCACTACACATGGTATAATAGACATTAAAATCATACAAACTAGTTTATCCCTATTTAGCAGGGACAGTTCCTCTGGTTTAAAGCAAAGTATGTATCACTTTCCTAACTTCATCCTCCAGAAAGCTCCCTTACCTTCATGTATTTCAGGGGAGAGAAGATACATACCTAGGTACCTCTTCAAGTGCCCTCAGATATACAGTAGCTTTCAAATGTTGACAGGCCTCTTAAAAACATTGTACCTGCAGAAATTCTTCTCTACCGCAGACCTGCACACCCCATTGCTCCCAACGGAGGGTGCATAGCTGTATCTAAGAAGATCATTTGCCCTAGTAGTTTCTCTAAAACCCTCCTTTGTGTACTATGGTCTGGAGCTGTGTGAATGACACCAAGCTCTGCGAACTTCTGGTGAGCAGCAATTGGACTTGCGCAAATGGTGAGTGACTTACCTTTATCATTCCAGAAAGATGGATGCTGAGGGGCTCTTCTCAGTATTAAGTACTGAATAGACATGTCCTTTAGAAGTGAGTTTGTTTTTCTGAACTATCAGGGAGAAAACAAAAAGGGAATTTCACTTCCCTGTCTCTCTCTCAGTACTATCCTGTTGAGTCTAGTGATCTCTCCAGCTAAACTGCTGTCAGAGTGTAATAGCATCAGTAGCCATGTAGCAAAGAGAAGCACTCAACTTTGAACCCTTTCTCATCAGAACAGGTGAAACTCTGCCCCTAGCTTCTAGTACCAGATACATTTCTGGGTCCAACAAACAGTTCACCTTTCTTTCCCAAACTGTTACAAGCTTCAAGGGGAAGGAATGGAATTCTCTCTCTCTCTCATAAGATTCAGGGGAGCAGAAGCATTTATTTATCATCTACTCTTGCCAGCAGAAACAATAAGGGCATGTCTACACGCAAAAGTTGTACCACTTTAACTGTACTGGCATAGTTAAAGGAGTCCAACCCTCCCCTAGTGTGGATGCAGTTATACCAGTGAAAAAGTACTTATTCTGGTATAGCTATTCTCATATGGGAAGGGAAATTATCTATCCCAGTATCACTGCACTCATCCTAGGGTTTGTACCCATAGAACTATATCTGTAAAAGACCACATCCCCAACTGATAGTTATAAGAACTGTATGTAGACCATACCTATGTCTGGATCAGATTCTCCCACCATTACTCATATTGAACAATGCCTTACTCCACAAACAACCCTGTTGGTGACAGAGGCAAGTCTCGTCAAGTTATGTAATTCACATTTTAAGTAAGAGCCGTAGACTGCAACTCTTTGGCATTGACTTAGTATCACTGTCCAGAGGATTGCGGCGGCATCCTTTTGTGGGATGGTCCATACTGTTGTTCAAGCGTTTTCTCATGTGACGGTGCCTCTTATTTGTAACTAAAGATAAAGTGACAGCCTCTTCTCTGGTTGTATCATCTAATGGTATAAAAGTTTCATCATATGTCTCACACTAAAATCCACCTTCTCTTCTCTGGGGAGACAAGTGCATTGAGGTGTCAACCAGCAGTTGAATCATAGGGTTGTAGCAGGAGATTTTCAAAAGGGCTTAAGTTATTTAGAAGTACAAATCTCATTGGAAGTCCAACTGAATTGTGCTCCTAAATCCCTTAGGTGCTATTGATAATCTCCCTTAAAAACTTGGAATCCCAAATAACTTGGAAGCCCATGAAGGATAAATGTCATAGAACTTGGATGAGTGTGCGTATTCTAGGGGTGAGATCTTTAAAAGCACTCACTGTTGGCTTAACTCCTATTGACTTCAGTGGGAGCAGAGCTAAGTGGATGCTGAGCACTTCTGAAAATCCCAGTCTGTCTGTGAATTCTCCATTTGAATACGAACAATTTAACTGTTTACACTGCCTTTTGATTCCTGAGTATGAGTTATTTTTAAAGTTTTTCTAAACGAGAACTATTTCAGACTGTAATACACCTAACATCTCAAAAAAAACCTTGTCTGCTATATCCATGAAATGACTAAGGTTTGTTTCCTGCATTTATTTATTTATTTATTTTTATTTAGTGTTTGCATTGTGATAACTCCTTAGAGCTGCAGTCATGCATAAGGCCCCATTGTGCCAGGCACTCTATGTATTTTATTTAAATATTTGTATAATACACAGGTGTAGCCTTTTATGTAATAATAGTCAGGCCCTGGATTTTCCCAAGAATTATATTTTGGCTCCTGAATAGATGTAATTACGCAGCAGCTACAGCACTTTCACACAGGAAGACATTTCTGTAGATGGAGATATCCTTTCACTTTCCTAACTGATTGTTTGATGTAACATTCAGATTGGTCCTATTTTAATATTTTGGAAAGAAGTTCTTAGACTGTTGTTGTGTCCTTTGCTGTGATTTGGCAGGATGTGTTTCATCACTTAATAATGCAAAAATATGAGCTTTTAGGGACAGAGACTGTAATTTTCTATAGGACTTTGGCCTCTGGGTGATAATGCAATATAAGTATTAAATAACAACAACAATAATAATCAAAAATAGTTGTCCAGGTACTGACTTCATTTACCTTGCTGTAAATAAATACAGAATATGGCTCCAGGTTTCAACTTGGTTCCTTGATACAACAAATAGCCATATGAAAACCACAAACTAGCAATCAAACAACTCTCCTTTGTCCCTATCAAAAGTATAATAGTAAAAACCAGGTTAAATTAGTGAAAATGGGTTTCTAGGGAAGAAAGTACAAATTTTAAATATATACTAATTAAAGAATACTCTTTAAAAGGCTTTTAAAGCTATGAAAATAAATATAAATGAGATGAAAATGCCTAATTATTGTGCATCTAATGCAAACAGTGAATCCTTTCTGACATTGGAATAAAATGGATAGTTTATATAGACATATAGTGTGACTTCAAATTAGGACCAATGCAAAATATTTACAGTAAAACTTGACATTTTAAGTTGTTATATTTCAATGTGGTTTAGCAAAAATAGTGAGGTTCCACAAATAGTGTACCCTATAAAATATCCTTTTTTCCATTCAAAAACTGAATCTTCTTTTATAGTAAAATTCTCAACATTTTTGAAATTGTAGATGTGAATATATTGGATGTTTTTCATGTGAAAAACCTCCATTTTGCAAAACATTAAAAAAAAATCACCAGAAATGTTGGGAATGCAACATGACCTGCAATGAAATTTTAAAATATTTTTTCAGGAAATTTTGTGAAAAATATTCATTGTTGAGTGAAATTTGCCTCAGTGCGCAAAGGGGCCTGTGGAAAAAATAGTATGCATTGGAATGCACATGCACATGGTTAGGATTGTATAGGCCACTTCAGTATGGCATATCCTAACTTATGAGTGCTTGACTTTGCAGCCTTGATGTTCTTTTGAACATCTAGCTAGCTGTAGCTATAGAGCCAGCTCCTTGATCCCTGCTATTAGAACAAACAGATTTCTCTTCTATGGAGGAAACTAGTCATAGTGGCCTAGTCATCTGCATGCCTTCTTGTGACCCCTGGGCACAATGGGTGTGTCTATCCATCGAACTGTACCGCAAAATATATTTGCAGTCGCTGCTAGACTGATATCATCTGCACAGCTCTCAATTGAACCTCCAAAATCATTAATGCAAATAGAGCACATTAACTGGTATTAGACCCAGAATTGATTCCTGAAAGACAACTCTCTCCTAATTTGAAATTGAACCATTAGTATGGGTAGACTCATCGTGACATGTACTCCAGATATACTTCAGACACATGTATTTATTTTCACTAAGACTTACATTTAACATATAACAGTTACAGTTTTAGTTTAACAGAAATCTAAAGGTTCTCAAACACCACACTGAGGAGAGGATTTCTGACTAATGGTAAATCTTCACTGAAGAGTTAACTACAGTTGCCTACATTAACTTGTCCTGAGTTAGCCTAGCGAGAATGAGAGCAGCCACACTTCACAATAACATTTGTGCTATATAGAGTGGTTGTGTTAGCCACTGCTGAGTTTTGTTAGCTAGAGCTAGGTGGGAAATGGTTTTCTGTCCCACAAAAACTTTTGAGATTTTCAATTTTTTTCCTGTTCTGCATCAGAATGAAAGCGAGATCTTTTGAAGTTTTTTTGTTGAAAAAGGGAACTGACCTGTCTGCCCCAGAATAACCCATAACCTGGTGGCTAAGGCACTTACCTGTGATATAGAAGACACAGATTTAAATCCCTAGTCTGAATCAAGAAGAGCAGGGATTTGAACTTGTCTCCTATAGGTAAGTGAGTGTCCCTAATCACAAGGCTAGGGTAAGGCATTCTCCTTTTGGCCAGAAATTCCATCAGAACCTGAGGACCCTTTCCCTATGCATGTGTCACTGAAACTAGAATGTTTCCACAAAAAGTTTCAGATTAAGCATTCTGACAAAAAAACTTTTGTCAAAAAACTCTGTCAGTTAGTGTTAACTCAAGCTGTAGCCTATATCCCCTGCCAGGTCAGCCAACTTAAGTTGAAGGCACCACCACACCCAGGGGGTTTTGTGTGGATGGTTCACAAGTTAGGGGCAACACCTGAGTTAATTCTGCAATCAAGACATGCCCTAAGGCCTGGTCTACGTTGACGATGGAGGTGACGTAACATCAATTACATCGATCTCTGAAAGCCTGCATCTACCCTGGCACAGCCATTCCATGGACTTAAACCACAGCAAAAGTTGACGTAATAAAACCATCTCCGCGAGTGGTGTAGCACCTAATTCAATTTATTGGGTCAATTTTGCATCAGTGTAGACAGGGCGTAACATAATTTGAGGTTAATGGTCTCCGAGAGGTATCCCACAATGCCCCGTTGTGACCACTCTTGACATTCACGCTCTGCTGTTACGTGGTCACGCTACCTGGAAATGGCCTCTCCTCTCATGTCCCAGGAAAATTTGAATTTTCATTTCCTGTGCAGCCAACGTGGAAAGAGCTTTGTCGCTGGACTCTTCATGGTTACTGCAAGGCCCAAACCCGCTCTAGCATAGGGTCGACCAGAGGTCTTAGATCTCTTCGGTCTGTGGGGCGATGAGTCCGTTATGGCTCAACT
The DNA here is from genome assembly GCA_007922155.1 of Mesoclemmys tuberculata. NCBI lineage: Eukaryota > Metazoa > Chordata > Testudines > Chelidae > Mesoclemmys > Mesoclemmys tuberculata. Next base: position 9,609,382 of record ML675617.1, on the reverse strand, counting down.
CAGAGCCAGCAAAAGGAATTTGGACATTTATGGGAAGATATCCCAGGGCATGCTTGAGAAGGGGCACAACAGGGATGTGCAGCAGTGCCCTGTGAAGATCAAGGAGCTGCAGCAGTCCTATCAGAAAGCCAGGGAAGCTAACAGCCATTCTGGCTCCTGGCCAAAAACATGCTGCTTCTACGAGGTACTGCATGCAATTCTTGGCGGCCACCCCACCATGGTGCCGCCCCGCAGCATCGATACATTCACTACATCACAATCCATGAACAATTATGAGGATTCCATGGATGCGGAGGAGGAGGCTGAGAAGTGCAGGAGAGTGGGGTGTCTGTTCTCCCCGACAGTCAGGACCTATTCCTTACCCCAGAGCAGTCCAGCAGCACACAGGACAGCAGTAATGATTCCAGGGAAGGCACATCTGGTGAGGTTTTTTTTTCTTCTTAGCGGTTCTGCCCTTTTAAATTGGTGGGGGGAAACTCGTCCCAACAGCCACCGCGGCTAGTTGCACTGTGGGATAGCAACCCACAGCGCACTGCTTTGAATGTCGACAAGTGTGGTAAGTGTGGACGCACGAGACTGGAGCAAACAGTGTGGTGTGCACACGCTCCAGCAACTTCTAAAAATCAGTGGGTGAAAGTCTACTTTAAGTAAGTTGACTTCATTCTGCGATGCAGACATACCCTAAGACATCAAATCCCTACAGTTATGAGAGAGCCATGGGATCTCCATGATCTATAGCACAGAATTCAGTTTGTCTCTCTTAGAAGGATGAGCGACTGAATTGACCCTTCCAAGACTTTAATCTGTGGCTCCAGAGAGTCTATGTATCTCAGATGTGGGAAATGAGCAGTCTAAACTCCTGCTAAAGCCAAATGTGAGTTGAGGGGTGTCAGTATTTTAAAAAAGGCTCTCAGTGTTCCATCTCCACCAGAAAAATAATGAAACAAATACACATCTATGGAAAGTAAAAATGTAAATACATTCTGAAAATTAAAAATGGAAATATTTCACAAAAGCTTTATTTAAAAAATTTAAAAAGCTTTTTCTGTAAACTGTATCTACTCAGCATTAAAGTACTGCTGAGAGGCACTGAAGATATCAGTAACTAGTAATGCAAACTAGATTGCAGTTAATTGTCAACATCTCCTGGGCTATGCTGTCTACGTCCCTTCACAGATGATGAATAAAATTATTTACCTATTCAAGTAATGAGAGTTATGCATTTTGATATCCACATATATCGTAGCTCAGGCATCCTTTGAGACCCCTACCTGTAATTAGGAACAGATGTAGAATCTTGTTCTTGAACAGATAAAAACAAATTCCATCCCTCATATGGTATATGGCTTCCCACTGAGGCTGGATGTAAGAATACATCTCTAGAAAGATCCCTTTCCATGCACCTGACTTTACCAACTAGCGCCACACAAGAAGACCTTACAGGGCTGTTCTGAATACTATTTCCCAGCTTGCACAGTATTTTCCCATCTGTAACCAGGAACATTTGGTATGTTAATGGGTGGAAGTGAAAGTTTGCAGCTGGCAGGTACCAAATAATAAGTAACATGTATGTATCTGGCCTTGTCTATACTGGAAAAAGTATATAAAATCTCAGTACCTCAAAACATGGCATTTACATCACACAGGTAGATTATTCCACACTGAAAATTTTTTAAAAATATGCATCACTCGCATAATTTCAGCAGCAATTGCTACACCTCTGCATGTGCAATTTATAAAACATTCATCAAAATTACTTCAAGGGGGTAACTTGAAGATACCATCTAGTAGAACCTCTTAACTCTCACTATCTGCATATTCTCCTGAATTTCAGTGTAGTGTGCAAAAGTATCTACTGCAGTACTGCAAGCTTTTCATGCACTGAGAAGCCAAATGCTTCATTTTAGTGGCTAGTAGAGATGACACAAGGGGAAGAGGAAATCACCTCTTTTTTCCCTGCTGGGCTTTTTATCGACTGTTCCAGTCCACAGGTAGCCAATCTCATTTCCTGTTACAGATGATGCAACTCATCCAGTGAGGAGTCTCCTTGTAACCAGGGGGCCATGTGCAAGACCAGGGGTGCGGCTTTTATCCCCAAAAGCTCCAGCCCCACAGTATGCCCTGGCTGTAAGGATGAAGGCATCTTTGATCTTAAAATTGGTAAAGAAGTGACATTTGGGAATCTAGTGAACTAAGTTCTCCTGTTGGCCCAGTCCACAGGAAACACTGGTCCTACAAACGTTCAGAGGAACTATAAAGATTGCTTTCATGGTCTGTGCATGCATACCTGCAAGGCCCTCTTTCCTCACCATTTTTCTTGTCCCATTTAGTCCCTACCCCCTCTGGTTGTCTCTGGACCTGCAGAGTTTATAAATCCCACAGGCTACCTGGCATGGGAGGGAGCCTTTGTTCTATAAAATTATAAACCCTGCAGGGCCAAAGAGAGTCATAAGGCCCAAGTTTTGTGGAAAAGACAGAAAAGTTCATGCTTGGTGATACCTTGTCACATGGACCCTCTTATTTTGGTTTATGGGGGGCTTTTTCAGTTTAGCTTAAACCAATTTCCAGCCAACTTGCACAAACCTGAAATAAGCCTATCTGGTGTAATGAGAATGTTCACATGGCTGGTTGTAACAGTTTAGTTATGTCAGTTTAAAAATCACACCATTAGTAAAACAGGTGCAACTTTCTCCTGTAGAAAAGGTCTGAAACCACATTCATTTTCCCATGGTTGGAGGAGTCATAAGAACCTAAGAACAGCCGTACTGAGACAGACTAATGGTCCGGTCCATCTAGCCCTGTATTCTGTCTCTGTGATCCATCTCCTGTCATCCAGTCCCAGCTTCTGGCAGTCAGCATAGCTAGCTGGAGTTTTCCCAGCAGTGTAGCTACAATGGTTTCACACTTCCTGGAAGTAGGAAGGGCCAAGAGAGTCCGAGATCTGCCTTGTTCACAGGACCTCCATAGGTATTGCCTGTCTGATTGAATCTAAGAAAGTCCATACCATGGATTGACAGTGCTGTGGCCTCCTGTGAGTTCTGGGTCAAAACTGGGGACAATCCCAGCCCTGAAACAATCCCAGGATCTTCCTCACCCCAGACAGCCTCTTCTGGGCTCACATACCTATAGTCTGAAAAGGGGAACCTTTATTATCTTATCCTTTGCCTTGTGTTTAAATTAGTGATCTTTGCTCAAGAAAGTGTCTGTTTGCTCAAGAAATGTGACTGTTCCCTTTGATTAAGTCCTAAAACTAGATTAGTGTAATCAATAGAAGAGGAATGTGTCTATGCTTCTGAGTTATTTATAAATGTTACTAAAAAAGGGACATTTTATATGTCCCATGTTGGGTTTAAAATGTTAATAAAAGCAGTGCGGGAAGGTATTTTACATCTCTCCATTTAGCACTGAGCTGACAGCTGCAGTTATAAGCCTATCTCAGGCCACGGTTGTCTTGTTAAACCTGAGGAGGAACCAACTGACAGAGGAGCTTCCAGCCAGGCCATCGAAGTGCCTTTAAGGGCATTGGCCCTGTGTTATAACAAGTGTAGTCCCACAGAAGACCTCCAAACAGGGGTTCCTTAATCATATGCAGATAGTGAGAGTGGACAGAGTACCCAGTGGGACAATGACCAGCTGTCTGGTTCTGGTTCTTCTGCTGTGAATGCCAAATCAAGGGCCAGCTAGTGTTTGACTCATGTATGGCTGAACAGGGAGAAAAGAAGATAAAGAATCTGTGAATTTCTTGTGCCCTTGCATAGGGGTTGGTTCATTAGCGCCTGCTCTTTGCTCGCACCCTCATGCATGCCAGCTGTCTGGGATGAAGCTATGACCCTGTCCACCTATCTCCATCAGAACTGGCCAGGCATAGAGTAGGGGCAATCTGGACTGAATTCTATGGACGTTAGAAACCTACATACCTTTGATCTGCTTCTTGAACCCTTCAGTAGGGCGACAGAACTGCTGCTACAGACTGCTGCCCTGGAAACCCCTGTAAAATATGCTGGCTGATTTAGCCAGAATTTTTGGGAGCCTCAATTGCTGCACACCCCATCCCAGGCCTCCTCCGTGTAGGACGGGATCCTGCTCAAAGTCTGGGGAAGGTAGGGGTCAGTTTGTCAAACTGATGTGAAGGATGGCTAGATGTGTCACTGCAAAGTGAAAACTGAGGGAGTAGAATCCCCTTGTTAGGTTGCATGTTCTAACCAGATCTAAAGTCCTGTTGACATGTATTTACTGTGTAGTTTCAATCATCTGAAACATTGTCTTCACTTTTGTGCATTACAAGTGGCCACAGTTCACTGTTATTAATGTGCACGCTCATTCGTTTTATTAACCACTGGGGTAATGCTGCTGCTTCTAGACATCTGTTCACTCCACAGTGTAAGCATTGTTTCACTCCATGGGATTTGCACCCCATTGAAGGCTAGTCAGACAATAAATGAAACCAAGTGGAGCTGTGAGTAACACCCTGTGTTCGCTACATTACCATCCCTACATGCAAAGGAATAACCACTAGAATTCCATTAAAATCCCACAAGATAATGTTGTCTGTTGCTAACAGCCTCTTGCTTTCTTCTGTTTCAGCAGGGCAGGAGATATTACTGGTTTATACACTTGTTTTATTACAAAATCTACTGTTATATTTATTTCTCACCCAATGACCTTTTCTATGAAAAGCTAAGGGCTAACAGTCTTCTTCCTCCTCCCCTTTCTGCTATTGGACTACAGTTGGTGACGAACAGGTTTATTAAACTATTATTATACTTTGATTTCCAATTATTGATACTGTATTGCAGGTCAGCTAGGCTTAAAAGGAACAATGTTAATAGGTTATGAGAGCTAGTTTTGGTTTTCAGACTTGGGCCAGAATTAGGTTGACATTTTAACCACATTAATGAGGTATCCAATTACAACCAAATATAGTTTGACATTTTGCACAAAGACTACTGATCTCTCAATTGTGTCTTAAGAATGGGGTTCATTTTCTCATGTTATGATTTCATATTTAATCCAGAGTTTCTGGGCCAAAATTACAGCTTTTCTTTAGTTGAACTGTGTGTTTGGTCCCATATTAGTCATGTTTGGGGTTAACATTTATATAAAACTGATTGATTGATAGAGAACATCCTTCTGTTCTTTAGAACTTTACTGCTATTGATTCAGCCTGGGTTTCCAAATCTTCTTCACTGCATGGACCACATCTTACCAGAGATAGTGTTTTGTGGACTATATTCCATTCAATTCATGATTGCATAGTGAGCCTCCCCTCAGGTTGGCAGTCAGATAACATCCCTGTGGCAAGGACAGCAATTATTTACAAGGGAAAGTAATATTAGGGATATATTTAATGTATTTTAGCTGTCTGCCTTTTAATGCAATTTAGCAGGTGGAAACAAGACGGTACCATATGGCTAGCCAGTTCTCCAGGGACCACCACAGGGGTAGGAGATGGTGTAAAGAAATAAGGAAGGTACAATTTGTAAAGTAATCTGCAGGCTCCATATATTTGTTCAGTAGAGGGGGCTAGAATTTATCATTCCTTGTTAGTAATTTGTGGAGCTACATCCAGCTGTTTTATTGTTTGTGTCGTCAGTTAATAAAGCAATTACCAGCCACAAATAGAGCTACTTGACTGCAAATCCTCTTTCTTTGGAATGTATATTTTGAGTTGCAACATCTCCATGACAATCATAAGACATGCATTATGAGATACTCAGTTCTAGACTATCAGATTACTGTGCTTTGGTAATATCTGGTTTGCAGAAATATACGATGGGTGTTACCTGCCTTGTATCTGAAAGAGACGCACTTTTTTTCCACAAGGGAAAAGGAGAGAGTTCTATGATACTGATTTTCTGTATGAATGTGGAGAAGTCACCTAACCTCTCTATAGCAGCTTCCCCATCTATAAAATGGGATATTTGTTACGTGGCAAGGCTGTTTTGAGATATTAATTAATTAACGTTCCAAAAGTGCTCAGTGATCCTCCAAAGAAGGATGAGATAGTAATGCAAAATTATCATCATTACCAAGGATGGGACTTTGCTCATCTTAACCCTTCATTATATGTAGCCTGTTGGTTTCTTACCATGTACGTGTGTGTGTGAGAGAAAGAGAGAGAGAATTGTGTATTAGTACATCATGGTGGCACTATGAATGGTGCCGCATCTACCCATGTTTCTGTTTCTTTCTTTTTTTTTTCTTTAAAATAATATCTAAAAACCTCATTTGAAATCTCACTAGGGAAGGTATTTTCATGAGATTTCACAAAAGGTTGCTCCTCCTGTCATTTGTAAGACACAATGTGAGCATTAAAATGTAGCTGCTCCTGAACTGATAGGCCTAGCTTCTTATCACATGGCTTCATTCCTCTTGAAAAATGGCCTTGTGGTTAAGGCACGGGACTGGGTCTCTGGTCTCTGTCACACACTTACTGTGTGACCTTGAGGAAAACACTGGGTTGTACATTTTCAGAAGCACAAAGCACAGTTAAGTAGCCAGTGCCCATCAGAAATCAAGGCTGTCGTTTGTGTCTTTGAAAAATTCCCTTTTAATCTTTCTGCAGTTGTTAGACGTCTACAAAATAGGGATAACACTATTTTCTTTTCCCCCCGCCCTTGTCTGCTTAATCTATTTCGACTGCAAGCTCTCTTGGGCAGGAACTGCCTCTTATTACATGCACACAGAGTGCCTAGCACATGGTGCGTGGATCTCAGTTGGGGCCTGTAGGCAATAATGTAATAAATAATCATAACACCTCACCTGTGGCAAACTATCTTTCTGTCATTTATACATGCAGGGATAAAAGTACTGTCACACTTTCTGCTCTCAAAGCACATAATTTGAAAATGCAGGTCTTCTCTGAACAGCAGCTCTATTTTAGAAAATGCCATTTTAGGCCTCCATGTTTTTGTCTGTCTGTGATTTCAAGAATAAATATGTTTACTGTGGGTAAAATTCTAAGGGTTTTTTTTCTAATTAAACCTCCCAACTCCTAACACCCAATTTTAACACAAAACTTGAAGCAAAACAATTTTCAAGTCCAAAAATATGGTTCCCTTTCACCGTATTTTAAAATTGTTGTGCATTCTGTGGGCATCTGGGTTCCATCTGTACCGGAAGCTGATTTGCCAAAACAGAGAGAGAGAAGGAGATTGTTCTTTCAGTATTTCTGCATCTGTAAATAGAAAGGAATGAAAATCTTGCAAGAAAATCTATTCTTCTGAGAATTCCTGCCCACTTCTGTGCAGATTGAAGAAACAATTTCTTTAGCTGCTTCTCTATATATGCATGGGAATTTCAATAGTTGGGCACAACTCTAAAATCAGTGTGTTTAAGAATATTGATTTCTTTTAATAGTCACCTTGTGTCCGATACCTCCAAATGCAGTGGGAATGTCAATTCTTTATCAATGTGAGCTGTTGACATGGAAACAGATCTGCTGAAATGGAAGCTATCAGAAAATGTACAATCTTCTAAGTTATATTTAGACCCGGTAAATCTGTGTTTGCTACAACAGATTTAAATACTAAATAAACTACGCCGAAGAAGTAAACAACTATTTCAGGTGATAGTCATTTTAGGTGTTTACATCATGGACTGCATTTAGAAAGCCTCCAGTGTTACTATGGTAACAGGTTTTTCTTAAACGTAGTTATGGACGTACTTTAAGTCTGATCTAAATTAACTGAAGACAGAGGAGCCACACTGAGAAATATAGCTGAAGGAACAATTTAATGTTCCCTATCAATCTTACCTATCTACCCTGTGTATTGGTAGGGGGAGGCGAAGAGCAACAAGTACAGTATGAGCCTCTGCTTACTCGCATCCATGCCACAACTGTCTCAGTGAGAACCTGAAACGGTTGACAGGCCGCTCCATTTAGGTCAGGTTATAATTAGATTATTAGGTTAGATTATTATTAATTTATTAACATAGAGTTTTTGTCATCCACCTGTTGCTTGCAGTGCACCCCGAATCATCTCACTCACTCTCCCAGTGGCCTGACATATCCACTGACCAGAAAGGATAACAGGACCCTGGGGGACCGCGTGAGTGAGAGGCCCTGTGTGTTTGACAGCATTCCCTGTGCTACCCTCGGGGATCTCTTCAGGATTAAAAAAACAGCTGCTGTTGTGAGCCTGTCCAGCCCAGCCGAGACCTGCAAGTGAGAACTGACAAAACCAAAACTTCTGAAGGATCTAAGACAGTCAGCATAGACATCTGACCATACATCACCTCCACTACATCTCTACTACAGAGATAGCCACAGTCTCTGTGCCACCCCCAGGTCAAAAGCTCGATTCATAGCCATTCAAAACCAGAAGGGACCATGGTGACCCTCTAGCCTTAACGGGGATCAAATAAATGTGTGGTCTCCAAATGACAACAGAGCTACCTTGCAACCCAAAATAAGAAGATGATGGAGATGGTGTTCGTGGAGGAGCAGCCCATGAAGGAACAGCCCAAGATGCAAGGGGAAATGGCTACAGAGATCATTGACATGAAAAAAGTAAAGGTGGGCTGGTGGCATTAGAAACTAAGGGCTAAGGATTTTCAGGGATCCTGGGAACCATGTAAGATCCTGAACTTGTAAACTTAATGGGGGAGGGGGAAATCCCTATTTAATTAAGATGACAAAGATTTTTAAACATTTTTTTTCTTTTCAGATTTTTGCATGATTACATTAAGTAATGACATTCACCTCCCAAAAGATTGTGCATCAATTAGCAGAGGAAGGAAGGACACACATCATTAATTATACACAGGTCTGTGAAATATGAACATGGAGTCTAGGATAACTCATTCTAAATATAGCAGGAAAGCCTGTCTTGTATAGGTCAAGCTTTGTTTTCATTCCCGTACTAAAATATTTGAAAATAAAACAACTAAGCAAAAGGAACACCGCTGTTTAGATTCAATGAGTGTTTCAGAAAGCTCTGCTATGTCCTCAGATGCATAGTGAAATGCCAAGAAAGGAATTTAAGATGATATAAACGCATTAGACACAAGAATACATTTATATAGCTCCTTTCATCCTAAAGTATCCCCCCAAAGTGCTTTATATGCCCACTCAGCCACTGAAATGCTGCCATCTGGATTATACATTATCTGTTGTGGCAGGGTCAGGCCTGACGGTTTTGCAAGGGTCCTGGAAGGCCGGTATGTTAGCCCCAGGCTCCACAGAGCTTTATACCCTGGGTGACTCAGCAGGAATCAGAGTAGGCAGTTGGGCCAGCTGGGGCTGCCTAACCAATTAGGCCAGCTGGGGCCAATTAGGTAACCCCGCCCCAAACACTTAAAGCCTACCTCACCAGACAGTCAGTGTGGAGAGTCAGGAGCGTGGAGTGAGGAGGAGAGGAGTTCGGAGATTAGAGATTGGAGGTTTACAGGTTGGAGGGTTTGCGGAGCAAGAGCCAACAGGGAGGGGTTGGCAGAGTCAGGGTACGGGCAGGCCGCCCACGGCCGGCAGGCCGCCGCCTGTAGCCTACAGAGGCGTGGGGGCTTTGCCTGCCGCTTCTCCAGTCTCTTCGGGGCGGATCGGGTCCATTCCCTCCCCGAAACCTTCCCCCCCCCGGCTGCACCACCGGCCGAGCCGGGAAAGCACGAGACCCACGAGGAGGGGTGAATTACCTGTCTTTTCTTCCCCCCCC
>ML675617.1:9581209-9599719 GCA_007922155.1 Mesoclemmys tuberculata | reverse complement strand
GAATTACCTGTCTTTTCTTCCCCCCCCGGTGTCACCTTGCCACACTGTATAAATAATATCTGTGGCCTAGAGGCCACAACTAAGATCAGGAGCTCAGTGCACAAGGCACTGAACATACACACAGAGAGTCTCTGTGTCAAAGGGCGCACATTCTAAACAGAATAGACAGGCAAAGGCTGGAGAAAGGAAGTTTAATTATTCCTGTTTTACAGATGGGGAACTGTGAAAGCAAAGTCAGACAAGAAGTTTATACTGCAGCTAGAAACTGAGCTCACATGTCCTGAAGCTCGGCCTAGTGCTTTTACCACAGGATCCTCCTTCCTCTTCCATTGCTCGAATGGAAAGTTGTTGCCAGTCAGCAAACTGTATGTGTAAAAGGTAAGAGAGAGAAAATGTTTGAGCAAAGGTTCCATTGTGAACCTCTGCTCTCAGGCAATGTAACAAGGGGTGTTCAATGCTCAGCTAGAACAGACAGGATAGTGATTTTTAAGGTCTCATCCAAAAAACATGAAGGATGGTCCCTTTAGTACTGATTGCTGCTACAGAAGTCTAGTCCAGGGGAGGCTAGGCCAGAAGGCCCGCAGACCCACTCTCAGTGCCTCCGCGTCTGATATGAGAAACAGACACGGAGGAAATGATTTTCAGAAGTGCCTCAAGAACTTACAAGTCTCATTGGAAACCAAAGGGTCTTTTTGTTCCTAGGTGATTTATGTGCTTTTGAAAATGCCACCCAGAACTCGTACTGCACTCCTAGCATTTTAGTGTGTAAAAAAAAAAAAAAAAATCAGTAGACAAACAGGGATAAAATGGAAAAATATCCGGCATCTGCCTACTCTCTGATTACCAATCATAACAGTAGATGAGTCTAGCAGCCTCAAAGGGAGAACTAATGAGAGTGAATTCACCATTCTCTCCCTGCCAATCAAGCTCGTTATTCCTGTGTGCCTCTTAAGGTTTGACACCTTATGCCACAGTATGATGGGCTGTGCAAACCCCAAGTTACAAATGAAGGGTGTCTACCTCTCCTGAACCTGCAGTGCATGCTTCAGCAGGAGCAAGCGGCTTAAAAGGGAGCCAGAGAGCTCCGAAGGGGGCAGATGGGGAGAAGGAATGGTATATTGAGAGTGGCCGAACTCTGGTGTGAGTCTGGTCCTACCAGCTGAGCCTAGCCAGGCTGAAAGTTGTTATCCCCGCCTCCCCCCTCCTCTTTTCTTTTTTCTTTTGCAACCTTAAATTGGACTTTGCAACTGAGGAGGGGAGTGAATGGTAGGAAGCAGCCCAGGGAGGCAGCCTTGTAGCACTCCAGGGTGCTTGAGTTTGTTGCCTTTCATAAGGCCCTGGGTTGGAGCCTGGTGGAGCGGAGGGCCTGGGCTCCTCTACCTAACACCCATACTGTAGAGGGGTATAAACCTTACTTCCCCCCTCCCTCCCAGAAATAACAAGAGGGTAGGGAGGCTGAAAACCCTGTGACGAGGACCAGTCCCCTATAGGGGCCAGTTCTCTGAGCACTGCTCCGCCTGGAAGGAGATGAGCTTCACTGATGACCTGGCTGGAGGCCTGCGTCACCCCCACCATAGGGTCAGCTGAAGGAGGGCCCAGTGAGAGGCACCAGAGAGGGGCGGTGAAGAGTGAGTCCAGCCCCTGTCACAAGCTGCATATTTTTGGAAGTTGAGGGTAACCCTGACTCCTCCTGATGGAAGCGGGGGAATCCTGCATGAGGCGACAACCTTATGCAATAACTGCTCAATGCTGATTCAAAATCTCATTTGTCAGGAGGGAGGGTTTTTTAAAAAAAATTCAGTAGCAGAGTAAGATATTTCTCCAAAATCAGATACCTCCAAAATCAACCAGACGCTGGGCCGAGAGAATTTTAAACCCTTTGCCTTTGTTAAATGAAGCAGCAATCTCAGCCCTAGTGGCTTAACACCCCATATATCGGCTCATGGGATCGGTAGTGGGCTGCAGAGCTCTTCACAGCCTGGTCTGGAGTTCCAATCCAGAACAGGTCACTAGTTACTAAAAGTTGTCCTCTGAGGGCAACTTCACTCTTTTTTTCCTCGTGGAAAAGGGTCCACATTACAGAAAAAACCCCATAATTATTGGCAGTGATTAACACCCTTCTTGGCAGTCTCAGTAGTGAGACCTATGGAAAATAACCTACGTGCTCACTTGCAAGAGGTAAGTCAAGGTTGAGTCGCTTTTGTGTTGGCAGCTTAGGGGATCTGGCATTGCTGTTTCCCATGCTGTATGTTTTGTGGATAAACAGAGGACTTCAATCTTTAGAACTGTCAGTCTACCAGTTTTATTAGCACTAAATCACTTTTGTTTCAAATGCCAGAGGCAGCTTTGAATGCTGGATCCAATTAGATTGTAATTATTGGAAGAGCTGAGCAACTGTGACAATGTTGCACGGAGACTATGGGTTTGTAAACTTGTGCACTCACATTTTACAGGTACAAAACTCACAGCGGTGTATAGCCAATGGGCACTTGCCTGGGGAAATTAGGTAACTGAATGTGTACTTGTATCTGCAAAAATCTGTGTCCATGTGAAACTGGTTTGCCACCTGCAAAATGGTACAAAATAAGTAAGTGCAAATTTGAAATTTTTATTTTGGTGGGTCATATGGGTCATACTTTCATGAGTCTCAAATGTTTTGGTGCAAATAAAGTGGTGCATTTAATTATAAGACAATCTACAGGAAGAAAGGGAATAGTATGCAAAAACAAACTGAGAGCAGAAGAAATAAATAGTAGAAAGAAAAACAAATATATAGGCTAAATACTGCCATTTTGACTCAGGGCCATATCATTCTCTTACGCAGAAAATAGCCATGTATGGTCCAGGACATACATGCTGTTTGGGAAGGATTACTTTCTCTCGTCTCCTGTGAAAGAGTGGGAGCTGTGACTGTCGTCATATACAGATGCACTGAGATCTGCAGGAAAATATTGAAGATCTTGAAATGTGTATATAGAAAAAAGAGAGAGAGGTGAGCAAATAACTGTTTTGTTTTGAGGTTTGGTTTTGTTTGTTTGTTTTTCAGTTCAGTCACCAAACAAAAAAACTCCAAAAAGTTTTTGGTTTTGGGTCCACCCAAAATGGAAGTTTGTTTCTTGCCAAAACAAAAAAAAAAACTTGTTTCAAGTTGAAAAATCATTTCATTTGACCAGAAATGATTTGTTTTTCATTTCATTTTGAGGTTTTTGCCCTTTAAAAAATAGAGCTGAATTCTTAAATAAAACACTGTTTCAATATAAAAGCTAAAAGCTTCATTTCATCAGCGTCCAAATAAAATATTTATACTTCTGGAAAAAATCATATTTTTCAGCTGACTCAAATTCACAGCTGCTCTTGGTTGACCCAAAGGGGTATTTTTCAGCAGCTATCTGTCTGGAAAACTTCACCTGGCCTGAGAGTCAGAGCGTTTCCAGGCGAGCACAGGTAGGCACCGACATTCATTTGCTCTGATCCAGTTACCTTTTCTCTGCTTCGGGAGGCACACCGTGACAGCACAACTTGAGATTCTAGGTGGAGCTGACCTGCTCAGGAAGTTGGTTTTGCAGCCAAAACCATGTGGTTGAGAAAAGCTTCATCTCTGGCTTCACCTTAACTTTGTGACTTTTGCTGTTCCATGGGAGTGCAGCTGTCTTGGCCGATCACAGAGAGCAATGCAGTCACGGACAAAGTGTCTCGACCTTTCCTGACTTGGTCAGTTCATAGCCTTGGTCCTAATCTTGAATTGAGGCAGACTGGGAGCAAGTGGAGGGTGAATACAGGGTGTGCTCATACTGCCCTGTCCCTTTGGGGGCAGACTGCACCATTCTACACAAGCTGGAGCCTCTGTATTGCATCCAGTGAGTTACAATAGATCAGTCGGGAGGTAGCAAGTGCATAGGCTGGGAAGAAGGAACAGTTCCCCAGCAAGCTGGCAATGGAAGAAGGATCTTTACACCACTGATGCTACCTAATCACAGCATGTCCCAGGACTGCCAGGCTTTTCCGTGCTCTGACAAATAGTGGGTAGGGAGAGGAGACAGATGCCTTTGATGGAAGGGTAGGATAGTGTCCCAGCTAGTTTTTTCTTCAAGCTTAGTTTGAGGTAGCAACTCCTCGTCCAGAAGCTGCTCTGTTGTAGCCACTGTGATATCCTTGCTTGTATCGGTTGTCGTGGAAAGAATCACACAGCATTCACTTTTGGTTGGATCGAGCAGAACTTTTAATCTTACCCGGTACCTAGAAGGCTATAGCTATAGGGCAGCCCAGGCAGCACGTCTCTGTGCTGAGCTCTGGCACTTCACCTGGTTTCAAGTTGCAGAGGGGTTTATATAGGTTTATCAAAGTTTACATATTACATACAGGACCGTGTAGTGGATTTTCCAGTACTTAACAAGTCATTTACTACAGATCGGGCACTTACACCTCACGCTGGGATTCTCCCGGTATCAGTACGTCCTGGTGATTCTCCTGGCGGCAGTAAGTCCTGAGGAACATACAGTCTTTGGTAGCCTGCAGGAATTCCTGGCAGGGTATGGCTGGGAGTGGCTGCAAAAGCAGTTACTGTCTTATAACATAACTCAACCAGTTTGCGTTACTAGTGTGGTTCCAGTCTAAGGCCTCCTACCTATATTTTTATTCCATACGGTGAAAAATGAGACACACAGTTTGGTGCCATCTGTGCACTGCTGGCAGCAAAGTCCATGATGTGTTACAACCTCACCAGGAGATGACAGTGATATTGATGGGGATGAGATGGAACCATGTGGGACCCCCCCAACTTAGGGCCTTTGAAAGTGGTGATCTTCACAGATGGTGCTAATGGAGGGTGCAGTTTGGGGTTAGGGCATTGATGGCTGTAGTCTTCAGTTGATCATAAAGCTGTGTCAGCTGTTCAGCACACTGACCTTGCAGCTGGGTAGTTTGTTCACAGCTTAATTGGCTCCAAGAGCCTTCACGGGTGAGCTAGTGCTGTTGAACATAAAGAAATGGGAAAAACAAAAAGAAACAGCAGCATGAACTGACTTGCATCCACCTACCCACCAGCAAATTAATATCCACAAAGATAGGACAATTGCTCTGCAGTGACAGAAAAAGAAAAGCAAATTCAGAAGTCAGGGGGCTGCAGTCAGAACTGACAATCCAAAACAGAAGTTGTCTATATAGTGCAACAAGTGTACAAGAAAGTGACATCTACAATTCACTGCCCAGCAAAACCAGAGCCAGAGAGGAAGGTCTGATTGTAAAATCCCTCAGTGTCTAAATGGCCACTTTCCTCCAGAAAGCAAAGTATTGTATGGGAAACCAGATCAGGTGAGCCATTGACCATGTGTTAGGCCAGGTTCCACCAGCTAGCACTCAAATGTGAGTCTTCTGACTTGGATCATGATATCAAGATGCAAATTATGCAATCTGGTTCATCAACCAATCTTTGCAAAACAACTGTTAGAGAACAACTGTTAGAGTTTAAATTGGGCAGATTATTAGAGCTGTGAAAGTAGCAGAGTTACTGCCTCTCAGTATGGAAAGCAATGTACAACCCGTGTGCGCTAAAGGCCAGGCCTCAGGAAGTGAGCTGGGGCTACAAAACATTCACAGAAGGATGTGTCATACTGAGTGTCCTCCTGGGTACGTGCAGCATCTGAAAATGAGTGTCAAATATGGAAATTAAAGAACAATTCCTGGCACAATGGCCTATACCAAATGGAAGAATCCAACCGCAAGTCAGGTAAAGGGAAAGTCGTATGCTATGTATGGACAAGGTAGACATGTAGCCAAGGTGGAAGAAGTCCAGGATGGTCGCCCAATGGCTACATGGAAGGCACTGCTGGCTCAGTGGAAGCTGATCATATTTACGTGATTAGAAGACACTTACACTTGTCCAACCTTCGGTGCTCAGAAAGCAGAACTGGAAGAGAGATCTTTTAAGGTTTACTATCAGCATTGTCTGGAATATATTTGTGCAAAAGGAGAGGCTAAAGAGTGAGGCTGTGAAGAGACAACTGTCAGCCAACACAAAGAAGCTGGAAGACACTATAACAAAGCAGAATCAGGACTTCAAACAACTGCAGAGAGGAGAGGCAGAGACGGAAAAAACTCCAGAAGGTACAGGAAAAACCTGATGGATTTTCAAAAGAGAATTGCTAAAAAGGTGTTAAAACATGCAGGGGCTCCGAGTGCAAGTGAAGTTGCAATAGTAATCACAGACAAAGAGAAAATAAAACTGTTGGGGCGGGGGAGAATGCTGCATGTGCATTGACAGTATAGCAGCAGAGATAAATATATACATCCTGCCTTCCATTTCAGGTGATTCTGGGACACCGGAGAAGAAAGCAACTGAGTGTAATATGGGGATAAAAGTCATACAAAACACAGGAAAGCTGTTAAAATACAGCAGCCAGCTAGAAACTTCTGAACAGCAGACGTCGCTAATGCTGGTTCAGATAGGAGTGGGAGAGAACTTTCCCTAATGAAAACACAATGAGATGGATGGAGGAGAGGGAAAGCCTTTCCCTGCCACCCCCCCCCCTTTTATGGCCCATTAAGGGGTCAAGAAGAACTGTCCTCTCTGGGGTGCCATCTAAGAACAGGGAGCAATACAAAGGGGAAGAACAGGAAGAGGCAGAAAAATAGGCGGAACCATGGCTTTACCCAGATCCATTCATGCGCGTGCACACAGGCCAACAGAGCTGGTAGTGACGCAGTGGGGAGCAAGCTATGTGCCTTAAAGTGTTGAAGCAGTGTATATTCTTCACTGAGAGTTGGAGAATTCTGGGAAGCATCATTCA
This sequence comes from Mesoclemmys tuberculata, assembly GCA_007922155.1. Classification (NCBI taxonomy): domain Eukaryota; kingdom Metazoa; phylum Chordata; order Testudines; family Chelidae; genus Mesoclemmys; species Mesoclemmys tuberculata. The sequence continues at coordinate 9,592,934 of ML675617.1, read as the reverse complement.
TGCTTTCAGTGCTCCTCTAAAGCCCTAACATGGTATGCCTCAATGGCACATTTTCTCGCAGAGAGAACACCATGAGAAGACTGATTATTGGCCTTCAGACTGACTGTAGGAACATCTTCATCAGTGGGGAAAGAGGCAGAGCTGATGAAAGAGGTGGATATAGTAGGCCTCACCTCCGCACATAGCAGGGGCTCTGGAAACAAACTTCTCAACCAGTGGTGGTCTCTTTCCTACTCTGGAGTGGCCCCACATGAAAGGCTCCGGGCAGGTGTGGGGATATTCACAAGTCACCAGCTTCAGGTCTCACAGAGGAAAATCCTGACCACTGTGTGTGTTTTTGCATCTAACAGCAGTTCAGAGCACTCGGCCTTTCTGGAAACAGTGGGGTTGGTGCTTGATAGAGTGGCACCTACTGACTTAGTCATTGTACTGCGGGATTCCAATGTCCATGTGGGGAATGATATAGATGCCTGGATGGGAGTGATTAGGAGGAACAGTCTCCCTGATCTGAACCCGAAAAGTGAGCTGCTAATGGACTTCTGTGCTGGTCATGGATTATCCATAACAAACACCCATGTTCAAACACAAGGTTGTTCATAAATTTATTTGGTACCAGAATACCTTGGGCTGAAGATCGATGATCAACTTTATAGTAATTTCATTGTATCTAAGACCATATGTCCTGGACCTGAATGAAGAGGGATGCAGAGTTGTCAACTGATCGCTATTTGATAGAGAGTTGGATCCAACACAGGGGATGAAGGCCAGATAAAAATGGGAAACCCAATCAGTGTGAGTCACCTGGGAGTGTCTGGTGGAATACCCTGTGAGGAAACACTTCAATTCCCACATCCAGAAGAACTTCTTCTGCATTCTGAGAGAGGTCATAGATGCTGAGTCCAGGTGGACCATGTTCAGTGCCTCAATCATTGAGGCAGCCACGAAAAGCTGTGGCCTGAAGGCAGTTGATGCCTATCATGGTGGCAACCCTAGGACTCGCTGATGGACACGAGGGGTGAGGAATGCTGTCAAAGTGAAGAAGGACGCCTTCTGAGAAATTCTCATGAATCAGACTCCAGAGAGGTGCCAGCGGGCTAGGAGAGCTATGGCTGTGGCGGTCATTGAAACAAAAGCCTGGTCCTGGATGAGTTTGTAAAGACCATGGAGAATAACTACCAGATAGCCTTACAGGTGTTCTGGCAAACCATTCATCACCTCTGGAGGGGTTGGGGGGACGTTGCCCAGGCTGTTCTCCTCAAGGGTAGTGAAATGCTGACTGTGACTAAGAAGAGTGTTGAGAGGTGAAAGGAGCTCTTTGAGGAACTCTTCAACCTGGTGGACATGCCCTCCTTTCAGGAAACTGTGCTAGAAAGCCCTGGGGGGATCAGATCTATTTCTGTTGATGAGGTTGCTGCGGCGGTAAAGTGCCTTCTCAGCGGTAAGGCAGCCGGCGTGGACGAGATTCGCCCAATAATGTTGCAAGCACTGGATAAAGTTGGGGTGTTGTGGTCAATGCTTCTCTTTAATGTTGCATGGAAGACAGGTGCAGTACCTCGGGATTGGCAAACTAGAGTGGTGGTCCCAATCTTTAAGGAAGGAGACCAGATGGTGTGTTCCAGCTACAGGGGGATCACACTTCTCAGCCTCCCCAGCAAAGCCTATGCCAGGGCACTGGAGAACAGGCTACACCCCTCAGGCCTGCTGATAGGGGTGGGGACAAGGAGAGTAATTTACCAGGGGCCCAGCGATGTAAAAGGGCCTGGGCAGATGGGAGGATAGATACGTATCCTCCTCTTCTCCACACTCCCCTTCTCCTAAGTCCCTGCTGCTTGCACTCTCTGCCCTTCCCCTGAGCTGAGCTTATTTATTATGCACCATGCAAGCCCCTGGGCAGCTGAGGAGGTGGTATCTGCTACTCAGCTTCCCAGGTTCATCAGTGATCTCCCTGGGGGTCCAAGGGACCTGGGACGCTGAGTAGCAGATACCATCTCCTCAATCATCCGGGAACCTGCATGACACATAATAAATAAGTAAAAACTTCCAACGGAAGCCCACTCGGACCTCAGCCATCCCTTGCTAGGGGGGGCCATGGGCTGTTCTGCACAAGGGCTTGGAATTGCTGCCAGTTTTGACACCCGTTAGTTGAACCTTGGATTCAGGAGGAACAATGCGGTTTCCATCCCAGACGTGGAACAATGAACCAGCTCTTTGCTCTCTCACAGATAATTGAGGGGTTGAGGCAGTTTGCTAATCCAGTCTGCCTTTGTTTTGTAGACCTGGAGAAGTTCTGTGGGAAGTGCTGCGGGCATATGCTATCCAGTCCCTCTATTCCCAGAGTGATAGTTGTCTCCACATTCTTGGCATTAAGTTGAGTTCATTCAGGGTGGGCACTGGATTCCGCCAAGGGTGCATCCTGTCCCCATTCCTGTTTTGTGACCTCCATGGACAGGATATCAAGGTGCAGCTGAGCTGTGGCGTGTGTCTGGTATGGGGACTTGGTATGGTGGCATCTCTGCTGATTTCAGATGATCATGTCGTCTTTGCTTCTACAGGCTGTGATCTCCGATGCACACTCGAATGCATCACTGCCATGTGTGAAGTAGCTTGTATGAGAATCAGCACCTCTAAATCAGAGGTCCCAGAAGAAAGTGGAGTGTTCTCTCCAGGTGAAGGGGGAGCAGCTGCCCTGAGTGGAAGAGTTTAAGTATCTAGGGGTCTTGTTCACGAGTGGTAAGCAAGAGCATGAGATTGACTGGCAGATTACTTCAGCAGCGACAATGATGCCAGCGCTGTACCGATCCATAGCAGTGAAGCGGGAGCTAAGTTTTTGGACGAAGCTCTTAGTTCACAGGGCAATCTACGTCCCCACCCTCACCTATAGTCATGAGCTTTGGGTACTGATCAAAAGGACGAGATCTCGGGTACGAGCGGTGGAAATTAGGTTTCTCTGCAGGATGTCTGGACTGACTTTCCAAGATAGGGTGAGGGTCTGGGTTGTTCAGGGGTCTTGGAGTAGAGCTGCTACTCCTCCAGATTGAGAGGAGTCAGCCTAGGTGGTTTGGGCACCTGATAAGGATGCCTCCTGGTAGGCTTCTTTTGGAACAATACCGGGCATACCCCATTGGGAGGAGCCCCTGAACCTGACTCAGGACACAATGGAGGGATTGCATCTCCGGGCTGGCCTTTGAACACCTGGGAATCCCCCAGAAGGAGCTGGAGCCTGTTGTGAAAGAAAGGGAGGTCTGGGCCTCCCTATTCTCCATGCTGCCACCACAGCCCTCACCAGGACAAGTGGTATAAAGGAGGAGGAGGAGGAGGTATGTAACAATATGCCCCTTTAAGACTATTGTTGTCTTATTGCTGGAGATAGTTCTGGTGCTGAAGCTCTGAGCAGCAGATTTCTGGGATTCTGTTCATAAAAACAATGTTAAAATTTGTAAAATCCTGTGGCGTGAATCCAAACACAAGTGGCTGCCCAGGCCCCTTGATGGAACCAGTGAAAGGACTTCGGAAGACCTTGATGTCTCCATGGAGTCATGGGAGTCCTTCTGGGGTGCCTGCAATTCCCTGTGCAGACTTTATCACACTAGCAAGGAGAAAACGATCCCACTTCTCAGGTTCCCTGCTCACAGGTTACAGGGAGGCACTCCAGTGTACGTTATTTTTAATTTGTATAGTTCCAACGGTCCATTGAGTGCCTTCTCATACATGCATTCTGATTCTCACCTGGCTTGTGAGGGTTTTACACCTGTGTAACTCCATTCATTTCAATGGCATTTACTCTGGATTTACATCTCTGTAAATGAGATCAGAATCAGGCTCAGGATCTTAGCCCTGAAGAGTTTACAAACAAATGTGAGCTTCTTAGAAAATCCACGCTTCTTGTTAGTGGTGGCCTTTGAAGCATTTATGTACCGAAAGGCGCAGTCCCTAATAGGTCTAGACTGGCACTTGGACTATGTCCCCTTGCAAGGGAGTAAGAAACCCCTTTAAACATCTGTATTGGCATGCGTAAGTGAGTGGGTGCTCTGCACATGCTAATCCCTTCCAGAAGTAGGTAGATGGAGCCTTGGATCTGCTTCCGCTTCTCCCCCATATACTGACCTGTGCTCCTGAGCTGGCATGGTGGAGGGGTGTTGTACAGACCAGCAGCAAATTGCTACACCCACTTTCCTGGAGCAAGGGGGAAGCAGAGGATGAATTGTTGTTTAGAGAGGCATTTCTGAGGCACACTGCTCTCCTGGGATGGTGCAGTTGACACACCCCTTCCTGCTTAGGCCAAAGGTGCAAGCTGGTCCTGTGTGGGTGAAGGCTGAGGCCCAATATCTCGGAGATGTGGCCCACGCTGATAAAGTTTGGAACCGCTGGTCTAAGCTGAGCAAAGGGTGCAAAGTAAACAAGTATAAACAAGATATTTAAAATGTAGTTCTAATCAGTTAAATTTGTTAGGCGCAGAGTCCAAAATAGGGATTTTTTTTCCTATGACTTGAACATGTTCTAATTCATATCCATTATTTGTAGCTTTCTCTCCAAGATCTAAATTATTTTTCTAAGACTATGTCTGCGTTGCGAAACTGACAATGCCCTTACAAAAAAAAAGTGGTTTCAAGTAACAAAGTTGTTATGATGGCTGTTCAAAGGGGCACGGCTTTCCTTTTTTTTTTTTAAATGGTTGTTCCCATTCACATTGGCCAGGAAAACTGTCACCAAAACTGACACCATTAAGGTGGGTTTATTTAAATGTCGTTCTAAACACAAAACATTTCTCATTGTTGATGGGACCTAAAAGAGATTTCCCTCCTGGTCTGAGGTGAATCATGGAAGGGAGATGTGATGAAACATACCAGCAAGTTCCCTTGGGCTGGATTTTCAAAGGTATTTAGGCCTCTAATGCTGCTGATAGCTGCAGCTGCAAATGCTAGTAGGAACTTATGCACCAACACCTATTGAAATCAGTGGAAAATAGGTGCCTAGTAGATTTTTCAAAAGCACCCAAGGACTTATTTACCATTGATTTCAATAGGAGTTGGGTGCTTAGCCACTTTTGAAAATACTACTAACGGTGCCTATCTGCATATTTAGGTGCCTAAATATCTCTAAAAATCTGGCCCCTTCTGCTTAACCCTCTTTGCATCTGCCCTTCACCATGATGACCATATAAACAGGGCGGCATCCACTCTGCTGCTCCACATACCAGGTATGTCCAGCAGCACACAGGCTGTTAAATATCCCTGAATATGATTCACTTGGACTGGATTCTATTTAGACACCCTCCACAGCTTTCTAGAATGGGGTTGCTGAAACTGTCTTTGTTTTCTGTCCTGAATGAAGGAAAAAGATTCCTGTGTCCCACCAGGGCTTGGCTCAGTAGAAGCAAAAAAAAAAAAAAAAAAATCAGCAAATAAATGTAGCAAGGCTCAGATTTTTCCTCTGAGCCTAGAGGGCTGGGTTTGGAATCTGTCTCTGGCAGCTACCATAATAATCTTTAATGTTTATACAAACAATGCCAATGTTTGCACACAACAGCCAAGCTAGCCAGTATTCCAATAATTTAAAAAAAATTAAATTAACTCTGTGGGTGCTGTAGATCTAGATGTAAAGAGAGACCTGCTGTACATCTTCCTATTCAGTCGTTTGGCTGGAAAATACTGGCACTTACACAGGATTTTTTATTTCGTTTTGTTTTTTAAAGAACCATTTGGAATGATACAATTAGATTCATTAGTATATCGGAGTGTAACTTGGCTGTTTATCGGTTCACTTGTATATGTGTATGAAGGAAAGGGTGTGTGGAAGACACAGTTAGTACAGAATACTTGTGCTGTCCATTCTGTGTATTGTGGCTCAATAATTAGAAGGAGGAGTACCCTTCTGTGGGTTAGAAAAACCTGTAAGAAGGTTCCTTACGTTAAGCTAGCATACATCAAAAATAATTGACAATGGTTAGGCTTCATTGCAGAGAAGTCTGCACTGGCATTGCAGTCACCAGCCCACCACCCACCTCAGAATGATTATTTGAAAAGGATGTCAGAGGATTACAGAAGATCCTTGTGTCTGCTCCAATTAGGATCAACACTTTTTGCTTCTTGCTGGCGGAGCTTTTGGCTTATAATGATGAAAACATATTGACCCCTGCTGGAACTGTAAAGTATTGCAGTCTTTTCTAAAACCGGACCACAAAGGAAAATTATTTAGCAGCCAAAAATTAATGAAACTTTATTCTTTGTGTCCAAAGATACGGTAGCATCTGAACAAACCTGCTCTTTTTTAATATATCTGAATAAATATATTTTTAACAAATCATTTACCATATCAGTCAGTTTCCCCACTCGATGTTTGTGGAGCCTTGTTTTTTTATCTATAGAGGAACTGGATTCCAGATAATATTATTTGAGAGATAATTTACATGAGATAACTAGTCACTTTGATAAGGAGACATGGAGCCCAGGATCCCTGCCAGGCAGGTCACTGGTTTAAATCCACTTAGGGTTGGCAAAGAACAAACCTTGCTACTATTAGGCAGATGTAAAATAAGATGAAAGGTCTCAGTGCAGACCATCGTGGACGGATGCTTACGTCACCAAGGTTACCATCAGAACAGGCATCTATATGGGCAGTTCAGCAGAGAAACTAACGACTGACTTGGCACAGAGACTGATATGTATATTCATTCCTGCAGGAAGCCCACTGGAAACAAGTTGGAGCATATTAATAAGAAAATAATACTTGGGGGAAATAAAGTGATAGTGAAATGAAACATGGGCTGCTTTTGAGACCATTTTCTGGTACTATTGTATTTGTAACTGCAAGTGATTTCTTCTCAGCTGGTGTGGCATTGACTGCCGTCACAGCCGCCCACAATAACCGAAAGCTATTATTTTCCACATGAAAAGCAGTCAGCAGAAATGACAATTTTCACTGTTAGGTAAGTGGATACAGGCAGTTCATCCCCTCTGGAAGTACCCCTCAAGGTTTCACATGATGCCACTTTAGCTATTGGTAGTGGCAATCTGGTTGCCTTCTAGCTTTTCCCAATATGACACAGGTATAATTTTACAGGGGCGGGGAATTAGTGTTTGATGGCAAAAGTGCATGGTGCTGTAAGCAAGGTCCAGGTCCACAGCTCTGTACAGCGTTTACTTTAAAGCAACAGGGAGACCTTCAGTGTCAAGCTATACTTTGTAAAGCATTCAACTGTGACTGCAAAACCCATGCCATAGGTTCTTTTCCTAGGTGCCTAGATGAGGCATTGCTGCAGTTAGAGACCCAAAATGTGCAGCACAGAATAATTCTTCTTGTCAGGTAAGAAGCACCTTCAGTTATAGCTAAAGGAAACAGTCCAGCCCAGCTAGCTTTTACCAGCATTGATATTCACTCCTCACTGGCTGACTGCAGTTGAAAAATAAATTCCCCCCAAGAATTACTCATCAAATAATGAGCAGGGGCAACTGGCTGCTGCAGCAATATAAATTCACAGGAAAGGTTTTTCTCCCCTCCGTTTCAGATAAAAACTCAGAAATGGAGGCTATATCATTGAATGGGCTATTAAAATGGCATTTATGGGCTAATCGCTTACTTTTAACTGCTCACTGCATAAAATTTATAATGGGGAGGAGACTCATTAATTTTATAATCATTTAAATGTTTTAAACCATTTAACAAATCAAATGTTGCAACCTGTCCCCTCAAAAATACACCAAAAACACTGAGAGTGAGCCAAAGTATGAGGGTGACTTTCTTTGCTTTAATCCCGTTTCATTTCTCCTACATGGATCAGAACCAAGCACCGCCCTAACTACTTCCTCACAGCCCGACCCCACCTTTGCAAACATCCAGTGCCCCCATTTAATGGGCCTGGGGAAGTGACGATGTTACACAGAAGGATTCTCTGTCCCCTGGTACCCAGAGAATAAAGCGTTTTGGGTGGACGAGGAAAGTGAGAGATGCAAGATTACTAGGAAGAGCCCACTAATTGTAATGGAGGATTTGATCATTCGAAATATAGTGAGTGATGATTGGGAGAACCGCATGGTAAATTGCCTGCCAGGTACAAAGGTTGCAGGTCTTACAAGACATCTAGACAGGTTTATGTGCAGCGCTGGGTGGAAGCTGGTGGTCACGGTACATGAAGACACCAGGTCAGAAAGAGGTCCTATAGACTGTGAAGTAAAAGAGTAAGATTGGTGAGCTAGAGTGTCTGGCATTAAATGAGGATATTGATGTAATAAGCAGCCAAGAGACTTGGGGCAAGAAGGATAACCAATAGGTCACAGTAATACCAGGGTACAAAATATATAGGAAGGACAGAGTAGGTTGCCCTGGTGGAGAATATGATGTGGGCTGCACTCCAGACCAGTGAGGGGCTCAGTCATTACCTACCTGCAAATTGGAGTGCCTCACCATGCTTTGCTGCTGTAACTCCCAACCTGGCTTCCTCACAAGTAGCATGCAGGTCACACTCTGAGTGTGTGTGGACAGCCACAGCCCTGGTCTAGCAACGCTCACCCCAGCAGCCTGTCAGCCATCCTCTGGCTTCCAGCAGGTTTGGTTACTACTTAAAGAGTGACTCCAACTCACTCCCAGTCCTGGATTTCCCCCCAAAAAACATGTGTTGTGCCCTGTCCAGCCCTCTCCTGGACAGTCCAGGTATATTAGGGCCATTGTTCCTCTAAAGGGTTCAATATACAACAGTTGTCTGCTACCTTAAATGGAGTTACCTCAGCAGTTCACAACATGGATAGATTTGATTAAAGGATAAAACATGTTTATATAACTTCAAAAAGAGAAATTTGACATGAGTAAAAGTCTATGGCATTGACGTCAGAAATGGTTATACAAGAAAGAAAGATAAAATGCTTCCTAAACTTAACAAACTAGGTTCAAGGTGCGATTGTTGCTACAGGTTCCCAGTAACCTTATGGGCCAAGTTTCATGTCAGAATCTGCCCCTGAAGTCCCTAGGATGATTCTTTTGTTTTCTTCAATGAGAGAGAGGGATAGGGAGAGAGAACTTGGTGTTTTTGCCTCTCACCTTTATAGTTGTAAACCTTTGAAATGCATTTTCCTGAGGTGTACTCCTAGATAAAGTTCCTTTCAGCTCCAAGCATGGAGACATGGTATCTCATGGTGAGGGAAGGCGCTTTCTAAAGTGCAGCTTAATCTGTTCCTGTCCCCCTTCACTGCCAAAGAATGTTCACTTGACAGGTGATTGCCCATCAACTTTGATGACACCTGGCTGGAAGCATCAGGTTGTCCTCTGTCTTTGAGGAATAGGTTTATCCGCCCCTCCCTCCCAGACTTGTCTGGTAAACTCATTTCAGATTCTGTTCATAACTTTTAATAGGCATTTTGGACAGCCATCTTACCATGATATTATTGACCAATAAAGTATTAGTTTTCAAATAATACCTCACAAGGTATATTTTATACAGAGTTTATTGCAAGTGTGTGAAGGGTGTGAACAGAGAACTGTATTTGGTCACATCTGGATATGGGATCGGGCACTATTAGAGAAGGGAAGTAAAAAGAAATAAAATCTACAGACTCACAAGAGAGAGAGAGAGTATCAAGGGGAAAAAACTAGAAGGAAATATAATTGCTGAAAAGGGGAATTGATCAAAAAGCTGGTAGATAAAAACATCCTCAAAATGGTAAACCAGAAACTCACCCACAAAGGACCGAAAGGATATGAGCAGAGAGAATGACTGTTTGAACATCTATTGACCGAACACAGTTCAAAGGTGCCTAATGGACCAAGTGAGGGCCCATTTGGTGAAGAAATCCTGCTTGTGGCTAAATTCGATGAAAAGAGGTACAGCTACAGGAATCACAAATCTAAGGAGCTCTTCAAGCCTAAGAGAAGCAAAGAACAGGATTGCAAGTGTGGCACTGGAGTTACAGCCAAGGAGTGGAAAAGTTGATTGTTCTCTGAAGTGACACTGTTTCTTGTTAAGGAAATTATTTTGTTCTTGGAAATAAAGCATTTAATACTAAGTGCACAGCATGTACAGGATCACAAAGGTTAAGCAGGTGTTAACCAATAGTTTATTAGTATAAATGGTAACTCTTTGGTAATGTATATATTATTTATGCTCGTGGGGTTTTCCCTTTATAAACTTCTAAACATGCAAGGTGACCCCTTTTGTCTTAGTTTGCCTCTGCCTCTCCTCACAGTTAGCTTAGCCTAAACAGGTCACCATATGTGCCTTGATCCCATCTCTGCTGGCATGCTAAGCAAATATTCTATTTAAACTAATCCCCTGCCTGGGCTCTGGCCTTGACCCACCAATGTACTGCAAGAAGCGCTGAGGTCCCCTAAGTGCCCTGTTGCTCCTTTCTCAAGTGACCAAGGGAGGAGGTGGTCATCTTGTGAGTTAGCTAGTGCAGGTGGTTTGTGTAGGGTGCTGCTACTGCCATGGTTGAGGGATTGACCCCGTTGCGAACGCAGGGCCCAGGAGGGTGGCTTTTGCCTCACGGCTGTGAGCACGGCCTCATGTGACCCCACTGCCTTCAGAGTTGCTCTGTGCCTTGTGACTCTAACGGGTCCAAGCTTTTCCTGACTGATCCCTACATAACCCCACAACCTCCAGCCTTGCTTCCCATGACCCTGTGCCCTCCCACTGCCTTCAGACTTACTCTCATTGACTCTTCTGTGACCCTGATGGGTCCAAATTTGTCCTCATGGACCCCCTATATAACTTGCTCGCCATGAGCCCATATGACCAGGCAGCCTGCAGAGGTGCGTTCAGTAACCTCCCTTTGACCCTGCTTTCTTTCATGACTGACCCCTGCATAATCGTTCAGGCTCTAGCCTTGCACTCCATGACTTTGTGAGACCCCACAGCTCCGATGTGCATAACCCTACAGCCATCAGCTTCACTCTCCATGATGCCATATGACCCCCCCTCCGTACCCTCAGAGTTGCTTTCGGTGTCCTCATTGAACTCTGCGTGACCATGCCACCAACCGCCCCCTTCTTCAGAACCATGTGACACCACGAGCCTTTGCTTTGGTGATGTTGTGTGACCCCTTTTCCTCCAAATTGCTCCTCTTTAACCGGGCATGACCGCTGCCTAATCCCAGTAGGGCTGCTCTCTTTCACCTCAGGTAGCTCCTCATTCTGCCAAATTGAGCTTTATTGACCTCGCATTACATTGTACCATTAGCCCTGCTTTCTGGGACTAGTCTGAACCTGCCTTTTATTCCAAATTGAGCCTCATTGACCTTCCATGCCCCCTAAAAACCACCAGCCCTGTAGTCTGTGCCCTCAAGTGACCTGATTTCCTGCAAATTTCTCCTCCTGCACTTTGCATAACCCTGCTCCCTCACAAAACAGACCAGGCTTACTCTCGGTGACGTCAGGTAACCCCTCTGCCTCAAATTTGCTCTTATTGACCTCGCATGACCCCAAGAACCATCAGCTCTGCTTTCTGTGACCCATTTTCCTGAAAATTGCTTCTCATTGACCTCAAATGACACCCCCCCCTTAAAAAAAACCCACAACCCCTGCTGACCCCAGGTAACCCCTCTGACAGCAAATTGCTCCTCACTGACCTTGCATGACCCGCAAGAACCATCAATTCTGCTTTCTGTGACCGCGTGTGACCCGTTTTCCTGCAAATTGCTCCTCATTGACCTCGCATGAACCCCCAGACCAATCAATTCTTCTCTCTGAGACCTCGTGTGACCCGTTTTCCTGCAAATTGCTCCTCATTGACCTCGCATGA
>ML675617.1:9512120-9580506 GCA_007922155.1 Mesoclemmys tuberculata | reverse complement strand
GACCCCCTTTTCCTGCAAATTGCTCCTCACTGACCTCGCATGAACCCTCAGACCCACCAACTCTGCTTTCTGTGACCTTGTGTGATCCCTTTTCCTGCAAATTGCTCCTCATTGACCTTGCGTGACTCTCCAGAACCATCAATTCTGCTTTCTGTGACCTTGTGTGACCCCTTTTCCTGCAAATTACTCCTTACTGACCTCGTAGGACCCCCCCCAAAAAAATGACACAGCCCCTGCTTTCTGTAACCTCAGGTAATCCCGCTGCCTGCAAATTGCTTCTTATTGAGCTCTGTCTGAACCACACCTACTCCAGTCCAGCTCTCTGTGACATCTTTTGAACACCCATTTGCCTCCAAATTAAGTCTCATTGACTTGGGCATGACCACCACTACCATCAGCATTGCTCTCTGTGTCCCCCATACGACCCCTTTGACTCCAATTTGCTCTTCAATGAGCCTTACATGACCCCACCAGTACCTGCAGCCCTACATTAGGTGTTCCTGTGTGATCCCTCTGTCTCCCAACTGATCTTCATTGAGCTCTGCATGACCCTCAGCTACCTCCAGTCGTGCCGACAGTAACCTCATTTGACCCCTCTGGCTCCAAATTCTCTTTGACCTCTGCCTCACTCCCCCGAACCTCTTCCCTTATTATTCATTACCAGTGTGCCTCCACATACTTTAAATTTAGTTTCATTGCTCTCTGTGAACCCCTCACTAACTCTAGCATTGATCTCCATGACCCCGTCTGACTCCAAATTTATCCTATTTGACCCCTTTATTCCCATCTTCCTCCAGCTTCACCCAATATGACTGCAGTGCCTCCACATTTATTCTCAATGACCTCTCCATTACCGTCACTACATGTAGCTCCTGTGTTCCCTTGATCACCCTTCTGCCTTGATTGTTGCCCTCATTAACCCTTTTCTGACCCTGATTGTATTCAAATTCATTGTCATTGGCCTCTGCATCATACCCTCTCCCTCCTGCCGCAAGCCTTGCTCTCCAAGATCCTCCTGCCTCCCTCATTTCCCCTGCATCAGACAACTTATGCCATACTCTCCCTGGCTGACTCTTGTAAGGCCAGGAGAGTGAGGCAACCCAGAGACACATGCCTACTGAAGCTCCTAACCCCATTGGTGGCTCCCATTAGTTCAGGCTTTGTAGGGGACTTGCTCTTTTGCCTGACTGCCATAGATGGGGAAGCAATGTGAAGCAATGGCTGTATCATTTAGGCTCATACTGCTGATTGGAGACTGTCCCTGCCCTGCCCATGTCATGCCATAGGCTGCAAAGGTCCCTTAGCAACCTGTTTCTCCCCAAACATCCATCTACTGCTCACCTCACTGTGTTGGCTGCTGAGAAGCAGATGAGGTCCAGAGCCAAGCAGCTTTCCACGCCACCATAGCTTGCTTCTTGGGCGGCCAAGTGGGGAAAAGGGTCACTGGAGATGCTCTCCCCCACCCCCTCCGACTGACAACACCTTCTAAACAGAAAGAGCAAAGAATCAGCCCACCCACCCTGACAGCCGCCTGCTGGAGAATACAGGCATCCATCCTATTATTGTTCACATGCTAAAACATGCACTCTACCAGCTGACCTAATCGTTTAACCCTAGGAGTTCAGGAAAGGATCTTGGGTTAGAGAGGATGACAAATTAAACATGAGTCAATAACACGAAGCAGTTGCTAAAAAGGCTAATATCATTCTGGAGTGTATAAACAAGAGTGGTGGATATAAGACAGGGGATGTAATTGTCCCACTCCAGTCAGCACCGGTGAGGCCTCAGCTAGATACTGTATCCATTTCTGGGTGCCACATTTTAGGACAGATGTGGACCAACTGGAAAAAAGTTAAAAGAGCAATAAAAATGATAAAAGGTTTAGACCTAGAGGAAATGTTAAAGGAACTGGGGATGTTTAGTCTTGAGAAAAGAAGACTGAGGGGGGACCTGGTAACAGTTTTCAAATATGGCCAGTACTGTTATAAAGAGGACAGTGATCAATTGTTCTCCATGTACGCAGATGGTAAGACAAGTAGTAATGGGGTTAATGTGCAGGAAGGTAGGGTTAGGTTAGATACTAGGAAAACCTTTCTAATTCTGAAGATAGCTGAGCAGTGGAACAGGTTTCCAAGGCAGGTTGTGGAATTCTTGTCACTGGAGTTTTTAAGAACAGGTTAAGCAAACACTTCTCAGGGATGGCTGAAGTTTACTTGGTCCTACCTTGGCTCGGGGAGCTGGACTAGATGACCTCTTGAGGTCCTTTACAGCCCTACATTTCTATGACTGTGCCTTTATAAATGGGCATTTCTGAAATATGGTGGGATGACACTGATCAATGAGATCCCATCATACCTGGGTATAATCTATACAGGAAGGTCAAATTAGGTCACAGAGTTGGGGGGGCCTACCTCTGAAACTAGAGACTATATATAGAACTCCAAATTCTGAGACAGAACAGTGGCATTATGTCAACAGGCAAGAGGACTTGGTGCGCCTTCTGAGCAGATTGTCTGCCTACAGTACTGTTGGTACATCCAGACACAAGCAAGTTTCTTGGTGGTTTCTCAGCAGGACAATATGCTGAGGGGACAGCAGACAGCAGCACACTGATCAATATGCTGAGAATTTCTCTTATTACAGTAATCAATGCTCCTGGTGTCCCCACCTGTGAAAGAGGCACAACCACAAAGTTTGAATGAGTTAACTTTACTTTTGGTCCTGATACATTTATACAATGTTTGTAGTTGAGATCACAAGAGAACATGCAAAGCAAGAAGCAATTAGAAAACTAGTTTTCATACATTTAATTAAAAATTACATTAACTTAAAGTCAAAATGTGAAACCCATGCTAGCAAAAGTGTTACTTGGGGAGGTTCCAGGAGAGCTATTGTAATTACTAGCTGGAGTGGTTAATTTACTTTAATTCTGAATAACTTGGAAGCAGACCCATCTCCAGGATAACTTCCTTCCTACATGCTCTGCACTCTTTCATCCATCTCAAAGCTATAGACAGATGTTTGAATTCTTAGTTCCAAACAAAAATGGCTCTTAAATGTATTCAGATGTTTCCAGGCGTAGACTTACACATCTCTAGAAGCAAAGATTAGTCACATTTTTTATTGACATGTTGATTTTACAATGGGAAGGAGTCAAGCACGTGATTCAGGAGGACAAGCACTGTGCTGCTCACAATCCACTCATCATCTCTCAGGGTCTTAAAACAACAGGAGGATGCAAATCCTGAAACAGAAAAAGAAAGAATTAACTTGTTTGCCAAACAATGCTCCATGCACATCAAGATATACTTCAAACATGTAAATAATGCCCTGTATATCAAGAGAGAACTATTGTCTGTATGCTGCCATTGGATATCTATTACAAGATCATTCTCCTTCTTCCATTATTTTCACATTTCCACTCTGTAAGCTATGCAACACATACAGTGATCCCTGAGACAGAAACAACCCTTTTCCAGAGAATAAGGATAATTTCTCCTAAATCTTCATGTAGGTTGTATTGACAACATTCCTTAAAGCTTAAAGCTAGGTGCCTAAATTAAGTATTTAGGCTCCTAAAATAAGTTGCCTGATTTACAGAGTTTCCAAGCATTCAGAATTCTCACAGTGACAGGCCACTGTCTTTCTGTTTGCACTTCTATATGACAAATAGACCCGAGTACAGCGGTTCAGATCTTTACCTCAGGTTTCTTCAAGTTTCAGGAGTGATTAGATTGGGGGTGGTTGTTTAAAATCCTTATACAGATAAACACAAGCTTCAAATACAAACATTCTGAACGTTTGTAAAAAACTGACACCTGGGTCAGTTTCCATTTTGAATCCATCTCTTATCTATCACAAAAATTGGTGAGGAAATGGCAGACACTCTCTCTAGAAATTCAGACATCAGACTGACTCAAGAAATCATTGTTTAGATGAATAAATAAAATATGTGACCTTTTCCCTGCCTGCAGCAATTCGAACCCTTAATTGATTTTTATCAAAAGGCAAAGTGTGAGTTATTAACTTGTATGGACTACATTTCTTGTTCATGTAATCAGACACCAGTTTAGGGAGAGGGCCATTCAACTTCCACCCTTTAGAAACAACAACAACAGCGCCCTATCAGTATACCACATTGCAATGTAAAGAAGAGAAAACTTTATAGAATATGACGTGCATTTGAGAAGATGGAAGGGAAAGAAAAATCAAGTTCATAATATGAAGATGGCTTTAGCTGCAGATGTGTTTACAATAATAATTAATTCTGCTTCACAAGGATGCATTGGCATTCAATGCTCAAACCAGCACCATGACACCTGGGAGCTGTAACGAGCACACAAGACTGTGCGTATGAGGACTCCTTGGTTTTTTGTTTCCAGAATTCTTCCTAATGAGACCAGCCGCATCAATGTTTCCATACCAGGGTGAATTGATTTAAATCAAAATGATTTAATGCCCTGATTTTAATCATGAGTTAAATCAGCAAGCAGGAAACCTTGATTTAAATAATGAGTTTTAATCTTGTTTTCATTTGTACTTTTTTGTTATATTCCAAAACAAAAGTTGATACTCAGTGGTCAGTCAACATTAAAACATGTTTATTTGACTTTACACTAAATATGGTACTTCTTTTTGCCAAACAGGAGAATACACTATAGCTATACCTATTTATTTAACTTAACATTCATTTATTTAGATTCTTAATTTTTAAATTTTTGATGTTAGAAGATGGAGAACAATGTATTTCTTATTTACTACATGATGACTACTTACGATTTGTGTCAAGCTGTATTTGGAAGGAAACTAGAATTCAATTAGAAATGTGTAAAAGCAGCATTTTAAAAATTACTTATATGTGCTGGATACATAAGAAAAAAGCTATCCAAACACATTTTGCATTTAAAACCCACTGATTTATTAAACTAAGAAAGTATGATCCGTAGTTGGTGACGTGAAGCAATTCTTTTTGGTCACCATGTCCTTTAATACTTAAGAACTAGTAGAATCTCATCCTCTCACACTTAGTGTTTATTCATAGGAAGAAGAAAACAAGCTTTTCTGCTTTTTCAGCTCCCCACTGATTTCTTAACTTTGAATGAACTAGTCATTGAACTGAACTAGTTGAATAAACTCATGTGAAGTATATATAATCCTTGCACCCACAGAAGTGGTTACTTCTGTCAAAAACTGTGTTAGCAGTTCAACACATGCTTGTTCTGGACACTTACCCAGGGACTTCCACTAGTTCAGCAGTTTGCTTTTCTTTAAAACTTCAGCAGCAAACATGTACTGCTTAATATTTTTAGTGTAAATTATTTTATATGTGTTGTCATAATTTCTAATGTAATTTTAAATTGGTTTATTTTTAAAAGGAAATGTGCATTTAATTTAAATAACAAAAATCTAATTTAAATGTCAGAAAATCTGATATTTTTAATTTATTTGTAAAAAATCATGAATTTTTATCCACCCTGTTTCATACTATGCAATGACCATGTAACTTTTAGCTTCCATCTCCTCTGGGAAGGTTGCATTTCTATCTATGGTTATTCTCCTGCAGCAGGACCATTTCCTTGCATAACCATGAGATCAACAGCAAGATACAGTTTATTCAGACATAGTGAATTTAACAGGTACATCAGAGCAGTAGGACTGCCACTTCCGCTTAACTCCATACCTCCAATCCAACTCACCTTCCATTTATTCCCCGTAAACAGCAGCACTGGGTCAAGGAAGGTTGGTGATCCTGAAAGAGGTTGTCCTACCAGTACTCAAGTTCTATAGCCCAAGTGGCATGATAGCAGGGCAGCTGTCTGTTTTAAAACACAAACAGACATATAAAGAAGGTGGAAGATTATGAAATATGCTTCTGTTCAGAGCTCCAATGAAAACTGGTTGTAATTTTAACATAATATTGAACTTTGCTAAAAGGGAGAGAATGCATAGTTAGTTTAAGGCCAATTGGTGATAGTTGTTAGGTTAAGGCCAATTGTGATACCCTGACTCCACGTAGAAGTCAATGGGAGCTGCTAGGTGCTCAAGCACATTAATGTAAGGTTACTAACTAACGCTGTCTAAAGAGAGGCCACTTAACCTTTCAGTAACTTGAGTTCTTCAAGCTGTCTTCTCCCTATGTGCGCTCCACCGTAGGACATGCACACATCTGCACACACTCAATCAGAGATTTGAATTAACAGTGGCCACAGACCTGCACCTGTTTACCATGCAGCCTCGTGCCCCAAGTCAAGGGCAAAGAGGGAGGAGCAGGTCCAGTATCATTCCAGTTCCTTCTCTCCATTACAGAGAACCAGACTCCACAGCAGAAGGGAAGAAGGGTGGGAGGTGGAGCACCCACAGAGACAAAACATCTCAAAGAATTCAAGTTACTGAAAAGTGAGTAACCTCTCCTTCTTTAAGTATATGTCCCTATGGGTGCTTCACTGTGGGAGACTCCTAAGCAATAACTCAACACGGAGATGGGTGCTGATGAGGCGGATCCAAGACAGCATCACCAAAGGTCACATCCATCCTAGATTCAGGTAAGTTATCGAGAGGCTGGGAGAATGCATGAATGGAGGACCAAGTTTGCAAATTTGCATGATGGGAATATCATTGAGGAGGGCACCAGAAGTGTACTGAGCCCTTGTGGAATGTGCTGTCACTCTGAGGGATGGAGGTTGTACACAAGTGATATTGTACCAGGCTAGGATGCAACCTGAGAATCTCAGAGAAGAGCTTGACTGTTCTTTCTATCTTCCAGAAAAGACAAGGAGAAATCCTAAAGATACTAGCCCTATCCAGATAGACTGCAAGTGCCTGCCAAACATGTCAAGTGTGACGGCTAGTCTCATCTCCTGAGGGGCGAGGGTTGGGAAAGAACTCTGGAGGATGGATACATGATTGATTTGAAATTCTTGGGAGGACTTTGGGAGGAATTGTGGATGGGGGCAGAGCACGACCTTTTCAAGATAAAAGGTAGCCATGAGTGTGCCAAGATCTTTCACCCTTTTAGCTGATGCGATGGCAACCAGGAATGAATTCATAAAGGGGAGGTAGTGGAACAAACAGGTGGCCATCGGTTCAAATGGGGGGTTTCTTAGGGCACTGAGGACCAAATTAAGGTCCCCATTGAGGTGAGGGAATATGAATATAAGGGAATATGAATAACCCTTTAAGGAATCTGGGTGTGGTGGGGTGGGGTGGGCAAAGACTGAAAGGCCCTTGTAGGGCAATGGACCGTCCCTTTCTGTCTCTAGGAGGAAGGCCACATCCATTTATTATGATGCTTCTGTGGGGACAAAAGCTTAAAAGGGGGAATTTAGCATTTATCAGCTCTGGCCTTGAGCAGGGCAGAGCTGACAAGCAGTCTGAGGGCTCTAGCCCCTCAGGCAGTCTAGAGGCTCCAGCCTCGGGGTAGGGCAGAGCTAGCAATCAGGCCTCCTGGCCTATGATGAGGTAACTGCCACCTCAAATGTAGAGTTAGCAGCAGGGGAGGTGGAAGTGGGACCCAGCCCCACCTTACTCACTGTGTCTCAGCCAGAGCCCTAACATTGGCGGAGGGTTCCACTACTTGGTCAGCAGGAACCCAACCAAAACACTTTGATGTAATATCGGGCCACTAAACAACTTTCTGATTTCCCTGGGCTACTTCCCACATTCCCTCCCTGGGGCACCTGGACTTTGGGGTCATTGTTTGTCTCTCCAGGGTAGATGGTGAACTCCCCAACAACTCTTCAGTGTCCCAGGTGGCAGGCAGTGCTGGCACCTCCTCTGGATCCATGGCACTGCGGCAGTCAGGCTTGGGCACCAGTGATGGGAGAGAGACGTCCTTTTCCTCTGGCAGCTCCAGCCCAGTGGAGCTAAAGGGTTTACCTTTTATACTTTCCCTTTCTGTCCTGGTCTTCTGCTTTTGGTGGCATAGGCGTGAGTGTCCTGGCTCCACCCACCAGGAAGTGGAGGAGGGTTTTATCCTTGTCCCTCTCTGAGGAAGGCCATGCCCCCTCGCTACACACATACATACTCCTCAAGTCCATCTCCCAGACTTTGGGGCTGGTTAGGCCTCCCTCACCCAACCATGATAGGCCATCAGCATTGGTGTTCTCCTTACCTGCTTGATGCTGTAAGGTGAATGCAAATGGCTTGAGGATGAGATACCATCTCATAAGCCATGCACTGGTGTCTTTCATAGTCTTGAACCACTTGAGGGGTGCCTGGTTGGTCACCAAGACAAAGGGGTCCCCCAGGAGGTAATATCTGAGGGCCTTTACTGCCCATTTAACTTCAAGGTCCTCCTTGAGGGTCAAATAGTTCTACTCCTGTAGAAACAGCTTTTGGCTAATGTACAAGACCAGATGTTCCTCACCATCAGTAGTCTGGGAGATGACAGTGCCAAGTCCTACTGCTGAGGCATCTGTCTGTACCATGAAGCTGTAGGTAAAGTCGGGGCTGTACAGGAATGGTTCATGGCACAAGTGGTCCTTCAGTGTCCGGAAAGCCTTTTCGCAGTTGGATGACCAATGGACTCACTGTAGCTGGTCCTTGGTTTTGAACTCCATCAAGGGGGGTGGCAATCGAGGCAAAGCTAGGAATAAACCATTGGTAATACCCAACCAGTCCCGGGAATTGCCTCACCTGCCTTTTGGTGGTCAGGGCCAGATGGTTTTGGAAGGCCTGGACTTTTCCGACTAGTGGGCGTAACTTCCCTTGTCCAAGGATTTACCCAAGTAAGTGATTTCCTGGCAGCCAATCTGGCATTTCTTGAGGTTGGCTGTCAGCCCAGTGCCCTGGAGAGGCTGCAGGACGGCTGCCACCTGGTTCAAGTGGTCCTCCCAGTGGCAGCCATAAATCATGACATCGTCGAGATAAGCCACGGTATACTCAGTATGGGGCTACAGTAATCAGTCCATCAGCCACTGGAAGATCATGGAGGTCCCATGGAGGCTGAAGGGCATCTGAGTGAATTGGTAGAGCCCACTGGGTCTAGAGAAAGCTATCTTCTTCTTTGAACCTGGCTCCAGCGGGATCTGCCAGTATCCTTTAGTCAAGTCCAGGGTGGTGATGTAGCAGGTCTCCCCTAAACATTCAAGAAGCTCATCCACCCGAGGCACTGGGTAAGCATCAAACTTTGAAATGGTATTGACTCTCTGAAAGTCAATACAGAATAGGTGGGTCCTATATGGCTTGGAGGCTAGGACTATTGGCCTGCGCCACTCATTTTGTGACCTCCCTCTGACTCTCAGGTCCAGCCCACCACTTCATAAGTTGCTCAAGCTCCATGCCTATTCTTGGGCTGCTGGCGGGCTATGAGCAAGGTCATCTCCCTCTGTCACAGGGAGCATATAGTGTTCTCCACCGGTGTTCTCCACCATGTGTAGGGCATTGGGTAGTCCCTCCTTTTCATCTAGGAGGGAGGCCATGCCCCCTCGCTAAAGCCCTCAATAGGCAAATGAAAGGCCATAATAACTGCCAGGTGTACTTTGACAAACATAATCCACTTGTTTTTAATTCTAGCAGGTAATTCAGGCAGGATTCTGGAGAGAGGAACTTCAGAAGCAGATATAGAGTGATATGAACACCAGAAAAGAAAGTGCTTCCACTTCTGCAGGAAAATTTTAGGTGTGGAGGGCTTCCTACTATTAGAAGGACAGAGTGGGCCTCTGCCAAGCAGTACAACTCTAAAGTTAAGAATCATTGAGGAGAAAGGTCTTGAGACTGAGAGATGGGAATCTGGTGTGGTTTACGGTGCCTGAGTTCTGTGTCTGGAGTTCAATAGGAGCAAGACTCATCGAGAGATCTACAGAAAGCACCAGCTCCATAGTTTTAGGGATTCTGTGCATAAGGACTGGGATTTTGCTCCCCCTTGTCAATTTATGTAGTACATCATTACGTAGTAGTTGTCTACAATGACCCTGACATGACAGCTTTGATTGTCACGGAAACATGATGGTATGCATAATGAGGTGCTCTTAGTTCTAGGACATTGATATCAAGCAATGTTTCTTGTGGTGACCATTTGCTCTGCACTGTGGAATTCTGCATCCATTATGGTGATTCATGCTGGTGGCAGGCAGAAGAATGGGACTCCACACATACCTCCATGGAGTCTTACCACTACCCCAGGGAGTCTAGAACCCATCAGGGTACGTAAGCTTGTTTGGCAAGGCTGAGCTTGTTTCGTGTGTACACAGTTCTGAGCCAGCCTGAAGACATCAAAGATGTAGTCTCTCATGTGGCATAATAAATGTTGAGGCACACATAAGGGCTGAAGCCACGTTCTTGCTGCTGTCTGAAGCCTCAACTGTAGGTTAGTGACTAAATGGGATATGCCGGAGAACCTGTCTCCCAGAAGATAGAGTCTGGCAGTTCGAGAAGCCAGGATAGCTACAGTGAAATATATTCTCTGAATGACATCAGCATGGCCGTCTCTAGGTTGATAAGGAGGCCAAGAGACTGAAACAAGTTGAGAGTTCTGTGCCCGCTGATGGTACCTCAAGAGCAAAGTGCCCCTCAAGATGCCAGTCACCTAGATAGGGACAGACTGCAATGCTGTCTCGATAGAGATGTTGAGGATCTGTGTGAAAACGCATGGGGTCATGGTATTGAGAATGCTCTGAGTCAATGACAAAGCACAAAAATGTCTGTGGGAGGGGTGCACAGTGATGTGAGAATCCATGTCTTGAAGTTTGAGGACAGTAGACCAATCCTCCGTGTTCAGAGATGGGATTAGGGTATCAAGCGTCTCCATCCTGAAATGCTACAAAAGGATAGAGGTGTTCAGGTTCCTGATGTCTAGAATCAGTTTCCAACCACTGTTTCTATAGGCAACCAGGAAATATTTGGAGTAAAAGCCTCTTTCCACAAATTCTGGGGGAACTGGCTCTATCGCCCCCAGACTGAAGAGGAACTGAAATTCCTGTTTCAAGAGATCCTCCAGAGATGGGGCCCCAAAGAGAAAAAAGGAAGGAGTGAGTAATAATGTGGAAGTGAATAAAGTAACCTGTGGCAACCACGTCTGAAATCCACCTGTCCATGGTGATAAGTTCCCAAGCAGGTAGGAAATGCATGAGGCGATTCCCAAAGGGAGGGTGGAGATGGGGTTTGCGCAGCATATTCAGAAAAGGGGATTGTTTGTGGATCTTGACCCAGGGGTGCTCGAACAATTTGCTAGTAGGGGTATTGAGAGCCATTGAACCAAACTGTAAACCCTGTATATGATGGAAACCACTTCAAGCCAGGGGATGCAGCAGCACCTCCAGCACCTATGCCTTGACCAGGCTGTCAAAATGGTCATTTGGAGGCAGGCCTGGGTCGGCAGGTTGTCATTTGGGTTGTCCCTCTCCTATGAGGCCAGGATCTCCTTCCAAAAGGCTCTGTAGGTCTGAAATAGGCCTGGTACTGTTGATGTTGGAATGGATGGGATCGTTGTACTGTCTGGTATTTACTAAAATATCTCTTTGTTCCAGGTACATAGATTCCAAGCAACCTCAGGGTAGCCCTTGAATTCTTGATGAAGTGAAGCGAGGAGTCAGTATTTTTGTTGGATAGCTTTTGTGGTTCGAATGGGAGGTCTTCTACTGTGTTTTGTACCTCACAACAGCAGTGGCTAAAGAATATGAAGCTCTCTCAGCAGTGTTGAGAAAGAACACTGTAAAGAGGTCTTTGCTATGAGCAAGCCCTCAGAAATGGGGGCTGGGAACAGATCCCCCTTGTCCTGTGGCAAATCATTAATAAAATAAGTAAACTTTGCATAGTTAATAAAATCATATTTAGCCATCAGGGCTTGCTAGTTTGCTTCTTGAAACTGAAGGGCAGCCAAGGAATAACTCTTCCTGCCAAGGAGGTGTGGATCTGGATCTAGTCTGGCAGTTTCTCTTATTAACCCCATCCACCACCAGACCGTTGGGAGGGGGTAGGAGAAGAAATATTCCAGCCCGTTGACTAGTGTATAGTATTTTTTGTCCACCCATTTACAGGTGGGTGCCATTGTTTGCTAAAATGCATATTTGCCTTGTCTCACTCTTGTTGTTTCAAGACCCTTCTTTACTTATATGTAAATACACATGCCTTTGTTCGGCCTAATTGGGACTACATGGGTTTGAACATGTGCTACCAACATCATGCAATGGAATCACACATTTACAAATAATGATGCTATATACCTTTCACCATGATATTATTGACCAACAAGTTATTAGTTTTCAAATGATACCTTACTGGCATATTTTGTACAAAAATTACAATGCTGTGCAGTGTGTGAATACAGGGGTACGTTTGGTCACAGAGGAGTGGCACTATAGGTGAAAGAAAGCAGTCAAAGTAAAAATAATAAATGAACCAGATTAACTATAGAATTTCTATGGATAGAAATTCCTTGCTTGAATAATAAGAGTATGGTAGTAGCAATTATGCTCTACTGTCTAGACTGGTGAGTGTGAAATGCTCACAGAGAGAAAACGCGATAATAATGGGTGATTTCAACTAGCCTCCTTTTGACTGGGCAGATGTCGCCTCCAGGAAGGGATGCAAAGATAAAATTTCTAGACATCATTAATGACTGCTTCTTGGAGCAGCTGGTCCTAGATCCCATGTTCAGGTGTCCCTAAAACTCTGAGTGCCAGAAGCATCTGGCAATGACCACTGTCTGAGACAGGCTGTTGGGTTGGATGGACCCTTGAGCTAATCCAGTATGGTCATTCTTATGGTCAATGAGTAGAGCTGAAGAATATTTTCAGTGAAATAAGCTGTTTCATCAACACTGAATCATTTCAGACACACACCTGTTTCAATACAATTTTTGCCAGGAATGCAAGAGAGAGACTTGCTCGTGCTCAATTGCCTGTGGGTTAGGGAACTGGCTCTGGAGGTGGGAAAGCCAGATTCAGCTGCCTGATTCAAAGCTGAATTTTATTCCATCCCAGATCACTCCAAATCTATAGAGCAGAGACTTCATCCTGGATCTCCCAAATCCCAGGCAAGAACTGTATCCAGCCAACTAGTGTGTGACTCACACAACATGAAAATGAATGTTCTGACCAATTCCATTCTCACAAAAATGTCTGTAAGGGTTTGGGTTCATTCTGATGTAGAACAAAAGCAAATTGTGAAACCTCAAAAGCTGCCCATGGAACAGAATTATTGTCCTCCACTCAGCTCCATTAGCAAGTTCATGCACAGTACAGCTATGTTAGAGAGCTTCATCTCCTACTCTGCCCCATCACCTGCAATAAAAATAATACTTTGCACCTACTTAGTACTTGGGAGAGCATGATGTTGGAGCTGAGATCTGCTGTGCAGATGTGAGAAAATAATTTGCCCATTCTATGTGTATATTATACTTGTGGTGGGGCAGCTGCCTCACACTAACTTGGAAAGGGTTAATAAAGCCCTAGGGAAGCTGCACTAGGAGCAGCCAATCAGGGCCAAGGAGGTCCTATATAGGCAGCCAGCGGAGAGCAGAAAAGGCAGTTATTCCCAGGAGCTTTGGAAAGTAACACAAGGCCTAGCCAGCCTGTAGACCAAGGCATATCAGCACCTGGGACACAGCAGTGGCTAGCTCTGGAGAAGGAGCAGCTGACAGCCCTAAGGTAAGGGCCAGACAGTGGACTGCAGCTGCTACTGAAGGAAGTGGATAGACTGGGACTGCAGAATCCCCCAGAAGGGAGGAGAGTCAGATTGTGACATAGCTGGAGGGCTGTGGCATGAAGAAGATGCCACGAGCTTTGGAGAGACGTGAGTCCTAAGGTGGAGCTAACGACAGGTGATATGCGACTGCGTGGGTGGGGCTGGGACCTGCAGAGATGATTCCCCAGATGAACCAGCAGGAGGTGCAAGAGTGGTGGGTGGAACCCCATTATATTACTATACTTGGATATTCTTATGTATTGAATGGTTTCATCTCAGGATAGAAGATGAAACCAATAGTCAGGCTATTTTGTCCTACTTCTCTGTGCTTCCTGGGTGCTATCCTGTCACTGCTCCCAACCCCTTGCCTGTACTCCTGGAGCATAAAGTTGGAGGGTGTAGCCTCACTCTAATGCAAAGACCCAAACCTGGTGGGGATGTGACAGAGGCAGTAGATTAGGACAAGGTGCCTGAGTGAGGAACTGGGACTGGAAGCTAGGGCAGTGGTGTTTTGTAAAAATTGGGCCCACATATTTATCCTCATTGTGTGCTCAATTCTAAGAACTAACAGTTCATGGATTGTCACAAAAAGTTATAATTGATGGGGAAAAGTGCAAAAGTATGACAGGATGAATTAGGGCAAACAAAAAGGTCTCCTGATGTAACATGAGGACTGTGTTAAGATTGTGACAGGTAAACAAGAGGAGTAGAGGACTGGAAATCAATTAATCAAAATTGGTATACTGGAAATTAGGTTTAACTGGTGAACAAAATAATGAAAGGATGAGCTATTCCTTCCATCACTCCTTTCTGGGGTCCATAAAGACAGACTTTGGGAGAAAAGTTGGCTACTGGACTGAGCTTCACCATCATGGCTGTCACCCACACCATCTCTTGGGACCTTGAGCCTCCATTACCCTGGTACTTAGAGATCCTGATAAGAGCAGGCCAGAAAGAGGGGCCCTAGACAACTTCATCTCTACCAGCTCTAGCTGAATCCCACACACGATCTGGAATGTGAGACTCTTTCTCTACCCACCGCCAATGTGTCCTCTTCTTTCCATTTCTTTTCTTTCTGAGCTCTCTCCTTTTGCCTGCTGTTTAATAAGAATATGTTTTAGCCAGCCAAGACTACATATACTGCAACACTATCTGCCTGCGACCAGAGCGGCAGCTAAAAGCAATAGGCTCTAAAGCCCAATGGTGGTACAAGCTTGCCAGGTCTTGGAGTGGCTGATAAGACCATGTGCCATTCCTGTGTCTTTTCCAGCAGTGAAAGTCAACACAAGTCAACAAGACAAGCTGCAATTTCTGTCCTTTTCTCTCCCCTCTTGTGTGTATTTGTCTTGTCTGGCCTCCTGGGAAACAGGATCAGACTTTAACACCAGCAGTGTCAGCTCCAGCCAATCTCTAACTTCCCTTTCCCCCCACAGGCCAGTTATTACCATTTTAATACCATATAAGAGACTATCAAACTAGGGGCTTTTTCCTTCTAAAAACTCCCTCCAGCTAAAGGGAAAGGGAACAAGGGAGGATGTTAAAACCTTACTTAACAGTTACAACTTTTGAAATGTGTTACTGTTTATTGAAGAAAGCATTTCTAATGGTACATTTAGTAGGGTACTAAGCAGGCAGAGGCTTCTGTATACCAAACCCTGAACCTTGTTTAATGCTATTTAATATTGGACAGTCATCACTGGCCTTTATATTGCATCTGAATTAATATGACAGAGGGACACTGCCTAGGAGCTGGGTAAAGAAGACTGACAGGGAGCTGGGCTGAAAGAGGCCCTGTCCAAGGGAAGACTGAGATTGGATGAGGAAATGACGGAGTAGGAAGGAGACTGGAACTGCCAAAGCAAGGAGACTGATACTGTGAGCGGTGAGGGGCAGGGAAATGAGGGTTGTGGGAACAGGGAGTATGTGGGGAGGGGGCAGGGGGGGTGAAATGATGTTGGATGAGGGGCTAGCAGGGATGGAGACTTAACAAGGAGCCTGTGGAGGGGATTGGAATTGGGAGCATGGGTATCAAGAAGGGGACTGGGAGCTGCAGAAGAACCTGGATCAGCTGGAGGTCCAGAAGGGGCCAGGATTGAGGGGAACAGGGCCGAAAGGGTCTGTAGCCTCTCTAGCACACTCCTTTCCAGACCTGCAATGGAAACCAA
This sequence comes from Mesoclemmys tuberculata, assembly GCA_007922155.1. Taxonomy (NCBI): domain Eukaryota; kingdom Metazoa; phylum Chordata; order Testudines; family Chelidae; genus Mesoclemmys; species Mesoclemmys tuberculata. The sequence continues at coordinate 9,564,718 of ML675617.1, read as the reverse complement.
GATTTCTGAGGGTCAACATTCCTTGGCTGTGAGCAACCATCCATGAAACCACTTGCAAATCGTGTGTCTCCGTCTCTCTAGTAGCTCATTCACATGGAATATGAAAACCTGCTACTGCTATCAGTTACTCCATTAGCTCAAATGGCAGAAGTGTGTGTGGATGTAAAGTTTCCAGCCCCACTGGTGAACCATGAGGGTGTCAGTATGGTTCCACATGAAATTTGTGTGAGTTTAATTTTTAAAAAAAATCTAGGAAATGACATTACAAGACCATTAAAGTTGCAAAATCAAGGACAGTTACAGGCTACATTACCACATCTGGTACAGGAATCTTAATGCTGGCATTTCCTAACATCTGAGTGCTTGATTTTGTAACCTTAACATACTTTTAACACAATTTTTGTCATATTACACAAAACCCAGGTTTCCCACTCATGACACTCAACTAGAGCTTTGCCACTGAATTCAGTCAGAGCAGATCAGGCCCTTCTTCTGTTGCTGAAGGGCATGAATCTATTTTAAAGTGGCATAACATTCAGATACTGGGTCTGACTTTTCAGCAGCCCTGTGGAGTATATCTACAAGGCAATTAAATACCCACAGCTGGCCCGGGTTAGCAGACTCAGGCTCACAAGGCTCCAGCTGCAAGACAGTAGAATTGCTGTGCAGATGTACAAGCTCAGGCTGTAGCCTGAGCTTTAGGACCCTGTGATGGGGGAGCCCCAGAGCCTGGTCTCCTGCCAAAGCCCAAACGTCTACACAGCAATTTTACAGCACACACCCCACAAGCCCAAGTCAACTGACTTGGGCTAGCCATTGCCATGCTATGGTCTTTTATTCCAGTGTAGATGTACTCATTGACACCTATTTGCACAAACATACCAGCACTATGTAGATACACCCATCCTCCCTTTTTTTGCATGTACATGTTGCAAGATAGCTTGCTTAAAACCTAAGCAGATCAGGAATTCTTATTATAGACTTGAATTATTTTTCTTTACTGGCCATCTTTATACAGTCAATCCAGGCATACTGGATTGCATGCTATGTATCAATGAGAAATTCACAAACATTCAGCCATGCCCTTAGACCTAGTGAGAATTTGACATGCCATACCCTGGATTATGCTTTTAAATTAAAAGGGAAGAATGCAATATTCTCTGGCTACTTAAATAAACTGTTTAGCTGACTAGCCTTCACACACTTTTTTAATGTTTTCAGTGTCAAGGTGAAGACTATCTGAGCACTTTCTTATATTTTTAAAAAGAAATCAGTACTTTGCCTTTTATTCAGATCCATTTCCACACTTACCCTTAACCTACAAATTTTATGTCTTCTGGATTTCATCTCTCTATATTTAAGATAGAGAACGGGGTCTGGTTAGTGTGGTGTGTTGCAAGGTAATGGGGAGATGGAACTGCTAGCTTCTATTCCCAAGTCTGCTACTGAATTCATTTTATGATTATGGACAAGTCACTTGACCTTTCTGTGCCTCAATTTATGAACAAGTATAATACTTAATTCAGTTTTGTAAGGCTCTAAGACCTTTGAATGAAAGATTTTCTATAGGCCTCATTCTAAGCCCATTGAAGTCAGTGGGTTCTTTCTATTGTTTTCAGAATCAGACCCTAAGTGCAAAGTGTTTTTATTATTAATGAAAGCAAATGACTTCATTATTAGGAAGACTATTCCAGGAAAAAAAGACAATAAAAGAACTCTGTCCATTCTATTGCTGAAATGTTTGTGCAGGAAGGATATTTAACAGGATCATTGCACTTAGCTTTGGTGACAGACCACCAAGAAAATGTTGAATCCCTGGAAGAGGAAAATTTGGCAATGCAGCTCTACAAGTCATAGGGAGAACCACACTGACTCATTATTTGTGAACAAATAAACAGCCATCAGCAGGATGTGGTGGTCTGGAATGGATTCATGTTGCAGCAAGGAGCGGGGAAAACTGCAAGACAACTAGCGTGTTATGACTACCTTTAACTACACACTACAATTGGGCAATTTATTACAGTTATTAGTCACTGCAGTTCTCTAATATCATATGCCCCATTCTGAAGTTCCACAGGTCCATGACAGGTTTACATGGTCAATAATTGTTTAAGAAAAGTGTTCCAAATTAGTCCTCGTTTTATTTTTAAGCAAATATCTAAACTGGGCAAAATGGCTTTGAGAAACACACACCAAAACTACTTATTGAAGAAAACCGAGTTGACAATGCCAAGTGTCCAAAACTCAAGTCAGGCCCCCAACAAAGAGTGGCTTAAATACATTTTTTTTAAATGTGTTAGGCTCCTAAATACCTGTCAGAATCTGGGCCAAAAAGTGCTATATAAGAGCTAAGTATTATGATATATCTTATTAAGAAGCCTCCTGACAAGAGACCACCCTAAATGTCTGACATACTGAATATAATTCTGCTCCACCTTTAATATAGGATCACTGATTCTTTGGGTGCTTACTTAAGAGAAGTTTCACTGTAACTAGTTTTACAGGCATATTTGTGAGCACTGGTGAGGGAGTTTTAGACTTTGCCATACCTCATTGCTTGTGGATTTTGTGTAAAATCAGGTTTGGTTAGAACACAGGCTATTGTTCAGGGAAAGGCCTGGTTCAGACAAAAGGTTCTGGTTTTGGATGCTCCTCTGCTGAGTCCATTTCTTTTGAAAGCTTCCAATAATCATTCCCTGAAGATGACTGAACTGCTTCAAGAGTGTCTCTCAGCTGGTGTACCATGTGCACATATTGTCAGGAAATCATGTAGGGACAGCTTCTGGCACCCATATGCTGAGAGAAGCTTTACTCGGCAAGGCGTCCCACATGAGTCAGGCTGATGGAACTGGGCCGGAAGAGTCTCCTGCAGACACTGTTCTTGATTCTGACTTTAGACGTGGCCGTGAGCGAGGGCTGGTGCATATGCTGCACCAACTCCAGAGTTGGACTTTAGACGTGGCCGTGAGCGAGGGCTGGTGCATATGCTGCACCAACTCCAGAGTTGGACTCCAGAGTTGGACTTTAGACGTGGCCGTGAGCGAGGGCTGGTGCATATGCTGCACCAACTCCAGAGTAGCCCTGAGAGGGACAGACTCGCTCACTGTCGTGAGTCAGAGCGCCTCCCCAGCTTTCTCCTTGCTTCTGGGGAGTGATGACTAGTTATTTTGGCCCAGATCCAGAGATGCATTTGAGCTCTTAACTTCCGCTGAACTTCTAGCCCTTTCTTCAGGCCAGGCAGAATCCACTGTCATGGCTCAATAAACCTACATCAGGAGGCCACAGGCTGCTGTCTAATTTCAAGTTGTCTGGTTTTGGTGGGATTCACTCTGACTTTCATTTCTTATTTAATCAACTTAGTTTTTCTTTGCATCTCCTCTTCATAGAATATGGCTAACAGTTTTCAGGCTTCTCATTTAACCCTATTCCCAGAAACACTACTTTTCTTTGTCTTTTTAAAATTGGACTATGCTGCTGTAAATGAGAACAGGAGTTGGCCCTATGTCTCTGATTCCTCATCCTCACCCAGCCATTTGTTCTGGAAACCCTCCCTGTAAGTCTTAGTCCAGATCACTTCCCCTTCTGCTCCTGGCATTGGAACAATACTCTATCAAAGCATAAGTGTCATCAGGGAGAGAATCTTTACCTGTGCCAATTTCAAAGTGTTCTTTGCCAAAGGCAAATGGAGGTATGTCCCCCACACACAAAACCCTGCAATTAAATATTTTGCTGCCATTCAACAACCACCTACTTCTCCTGTGTGTTAGAGCCAGCTCTGGTTTTTAACCGATTCCCAGGACTTACCATACATCATACTAGTCAGCAATTCCTCCATTGCTAGTCCAATTTTGATAAGTGGTTCTCAGATCAGTCAATGGCTGATAATTGTAATGAGTGCCTATTGGCTCTAATTCCCCTGACCTGATGGATTCTGTGGGCAGGTTCCTGCCACTGAAAATGTTCCAATTCGCTTTAATTTTTTTTAAAACCATGTTGGAGGGTTTTCACTATGAGAATCCCTACAGACTAAGTCAGCTCTTAAGTAGATAGGCAAAGCTCTCACCCAAACAGGTTGGAAGTAAAAGTAGTTTAAAAAGTAAAAATGGATGGCAGTAGAATGGGTGATAGCTTATAAACAAATAAGTAAAGGCAGAGACTTGGGGGTGGGAGGGATGTGGAAGTTGGCAATACATAGCAAATCAAATCAAATAGGGAAGTGATATATAAATAAATGGAATGAAATTAGATTCTGGCCTCTCCAACCATGTCATCTCCTTTAATGTCCAGCATGTAAATTGTATCCACAGCATAACAGATGCTTTTAGTAAAACTGCTCTGACACTGACACCTGGTTTTGATCTAATTTTTATGCAGTGATTACCTCACCTTTGAATTTTGTCCATAACATCTAACACTTCACCAGGCTCTCTTATTAAATTCAACACAAAAGTAGTTAACTAATTAGTCTCATGTTTATTGACTATTTGTGAGTTACTTTAATTGTTTTGGTGGTTGCTCTCTTTAGTATATTTATCTGTATAATGCTTGTAACATTTATTTCCATTACCTTACAAAAGTAGTCATGTACATGACTTGACAAATAAAACTGAGGGTGAGAAGATTTTTAGTTGGCATTATTAAAAATTGATTTTGAACCCTTTTTCTCTTTAAAATGTGACTATATTGGGCCAGATCCCCTACTGCTGTCAACAGAACTACACCAACTGAGAATCTGGTCCAATGCTTTCAGAATAAATGCAAAATATAAATACATAACATGCAAACACAAGACATAAGTGAGAAAACCAAGTCCTTTTCAGAAGATTCTAGTATTAACTTATTAGAGAAGTTAAGCCATTTATTATCAGACTGCAGGAAAAGTTTTCTATATCTTATTAAAGTCATGTATTGAAGCACAAGTAATGCACCTCATATGTGAAAAATAATCAGGTCTAGATCAATAAAGGACAAACTTCCACACACAACTAAGTTTGATCCAATTATATCCATTCAGAAGCAACAATGGATATGAAATCAAGCCAAATAGTGAAGACAAACATGCTGTTATAGTAAGTAATGAGACAACTATCGTATTTTAGCCCTTTTTTAAACAAATGACACATTCATTCTGAGATTGAATGAATTGTAAAAATACAATTTTCTAAATTCTCATCTCCTGGAAGTATTTTTGCATATAGGCACACAATGTAGTTCATATCTTCTCTGAATTATGCCAATGCAACTTCACAGAAGTCATTGGGGCTGTACAGTGCACTGAAGACAAACTTGGCCCCATTTTTGTGAGCATAATGTTTGTAACATATCAAGAGATTTCATGAGGAGGAAGGGTGTAGACAGTTTATTTCTCTGACTGATGGCTACATAACTGACAGTGGAGTAGCATTAGGGTCTACAAAAGGTCTTGGTTCCGATAGGTGGCTATTCATTTAGCAGTAGCAATAGCTGCAGCAATGTACTGCCAGGCTATAAATCCAAAATCAGATCAAATAGCTTCTCTCTGCATTCAAACACATTTTTAGGGTCAGTCTGCCCTTGCTCTACTCTGAAACACTGGGTGAGGGAGGTATGTGCATTGGGGCATGTGTATTTGGCGCTATGTAGGTCAAGGGGAGGAGGTCTGCCTATGCAGGATGAAGCACAATGTGCTCCCCCAGCAAACTGAGGCCAGATACAAACACCGCCACAGGGGGTGGGGCCCAAATGAAAACAAGTGGGGCCCTGGAGTGCTGCAGCACACATACTAGCCAGCAGTCCTCTCCCTAAAGCACTAATGTCTTCATGGGTCCTGTGTGGTTGCACTGAGGATGGAAGGGGGTCTATACTCCCTCATAAGAATGGTCAGGCTAAGTCAGATCAATGGTCCATCTAGCTCAGTATCCTGTATTTGGATAGTGGCTGATTCCAGATGCTTCAGAGGGAATGAACATAACAGGGCAATTATTGAGTGATCCAGTACCAGCTTCTGGCAGGCAGAGGTTTAGAGACATCCAGAGCACAGGGTTATGTCCCTGAACATCTTGGCTAATAGCCAGTGGTGGACCTATCCTTCACAACATCCCCTGGCAATGAGTTCCATAGGTTGACTCTGCATTGTATGACTAATTACTTCCTTATGTGTTAAATCTGCTGCCTATTCATTGGACTCCCCCTGGTTCTTGTGTAATGTGAAGAGATAAATAACTCTTCCCTGTTCACTTTTTCACACCATTCATGATTTTATAGTCCTATCATCTCCCTTCTCTCCCCACCAGTTCTCTATCTTCTAAAATGAACCGTGCCTGTCCTCCTCTCCTCACATGGAATCTCTCCTCACATGGAAGCTGTTCCTTATGCATAATCATTTTCATTGCCCTTTTCTGTACGGTTAAATAAACAAAGAACAGGGTTAGAGCAATAACACAACTTTGTCATCAAGATTGGGGTTAAACAAAAGGGTGTCTCCAAGCCATTACAAAGAATGGTAGCAGTCATCATGAAGAAACCTTAGGACTTTTATAAATTTTGGAGGACAGCCGAATTTGGCCAGCACCTTCCACAAGGCTTCATAATTGACAGAGTTGAAGGCCTTTGTTAAATCAATGAAGGCCATATACAGGTCCTGATATTTGTCCCAGAGACTCTTCCTGGATATGGCAGGCATGAAGATCATGTCAGTTGTCACGTGAGGTGGTCTGAAACTGCACTGAGATTCTAGTAACATTTCTTCAGCAAGGGGAAGTAATCAGTTTAAGAGTATATGGGCAAGAATGTTCCCTGCTATAGACAGCAAGGCAATGCCTCAATAGTTTTCACACTCTGAGTTGTTTCCTTTCTTAGAGTATAACAATATTTGGCATTTCTAATAGATTCTAGAATCTTCTCATATCAGATCTGAAGAAAATTCATGCAGCTTCTTTACCAATTCTTAACCTCCAACTTGTAGACTTTGGCTGGTATGCCATCTGGTCCTGCTGCCTTGTTCTTAATTTGCATGATGGCTCATGTTACTACTTCGTGGGCAGGGAGATCAGCAAGTGATTCTCTTTCATGTTGTTGAGGTTTGGATTCAGCAGTGGCATCAGACAGTGATTCACGGTTCATGAGTGACTCATTGCTTCTTCCATCTGGCTTTGATGGCTTCACTGTCCTTAAGGTATGTTGACCCATCTTGGGCTCAGTGGTGTGGGAGCATGAACCATAAATGGTCTGTGTTGCCAGAAAAAACTCCTCATGTCCTGTTTATCAGCGCAGAGCTCAACCTCCTTGGCCTCTTCTCACCACCACCACCTATTTTTGATATTGCAGCTTCTCCTTCGGGCTTCAGCTTTAAGCTGCTTATATGACTTTCATCTCCTAGTGTGTGATGTCTCCTTGCCATATGCTATGAGCTTTTCTTTTCTCATCAAGCAGGTCCTGAATCTGTACATCATTCTCATCAAAACAATCTTTGTAATGGCGGGTCACATTGTCAATAGTCTCAGCACCAGGTTTATTCAAGATGTAGGCATATCATGTATTTAAATAGCGGCATTTGAGATCTTCTCTTATTCACTATCAATTGAAATGGTTCTTTTCCTCTTTTCTGCTTTCCCTTCACTGAACCCAAAGTCGATAAGCAACTTTAACACTTGCCAAGAAGAACTCCCGCTTCCATTTCCTCCCGTCCCTACAGATTGTAAACTAATTTGTTTCTTTAAATATTTTAAGCAGGAGAAGCACATTCCCTCCCCACAATGTGAGTTCTGGTCGCCTTTGTGTATCACACTCACCACATAAGTGCTGGTTTTGTGACTGCTTGGAGATTTTTGGGAATGGAAGTTTATTATTAAAGACACAGAAGTGACAGTGTGTTTCTTTGAGTTTCCTTTTTTCCTTCCTTTAGTTCTATTTTTAAAGTTTAGGACTAAATTCAAGCAGAATGACAATCAGATGTCTTTAGGTATATTTATAAAATGAAGTGTTCCTTTATTTTAATTACCTGCTATTTTATTTTTGGGGGTTTTATTACTTTAGTAGCAGCAGTTAAGATGGTACAAACACTGTAGCCAACAATTATCATGTTAGATATGAGATGAAACCAGAAGCAGTGGTGTAATCTTCAATTCTGCATATAAAAGCAGAACTGTTTCTAGTTTTGGCTGGCATGGAGTTGGCCAAAACTGCATGTTTGTGATACACTGTGGTCTAGCTGACTGAACACAGACCTGAGAGCCAGGAACTCTTGAATATTAAGACTAATTGACATGTTATGTGATCATGGGTGGATCACTTAACCACTCTGTCTTCATCTCTCGATCTATTAAATGGAGCTGATATTTAAATACCCACAGGGGTATTACGAAGACTGATTAATGAGTTAATGTTTATGTAGCACTTAAATCCTATTGTCACCAGTCGTCCTCTCCAGCCGGGTACCTGCGGCCTTCCCTCAGGTCCCAACTCCAGCGCCTTCTTAAACGGGGAACAATTAGCCTTCGTGTGTGGATCTTAGCCCACAAAGAGTCTGTTGCCCCAGCCCACAGGCAGGGCGGGCAAGGAGGCAATCTAGCACCTCTGACCTCTTAAGCAGGGTGAGGCAAGCTGTGGTTCTGCTGTACACAGCTGAATGGGAGGATACTTCCTCCTGGGATGGCTAGGGAAAGGGGGAGGAGGAAGCAGGCAGTAGTAGCAAAGGCATTGCCACCAAGTCAGCGGGGCTCCTGCTGTAACACACCAGTGGGGCCATGCCCCTAACTCAGCCACTGGTTCTGGCTGCCCCTGGGCCACTTCCTCCCCGAATCCCCAGGTACCTGTGTCCACCGGGTCGTAGGGGTACTTGGCCCATGGCTGGCTCACCAGTCCTTCCTCGTCCACAGGCAGCAAGATGGGTAGCTCCTCAGCGAGGGGTAGCTCCTCCAGGTCACAGGGTTCCTGGGGGCCTTCAGCGTCCAGTAGCTTGTCCAGGTCCTGTCGAGTCTCTGGAGGTTCAGTGTCAGGCAGCTTGTCCAGGTCCGGTCTGGCCTCGGGGGGGGGGAGCGGGGGGGGAGAGGAGGAATCTCCCATCTGGGTTGCTCAGCCTCCTCGGTCCAGTCCCAGGGGTCAGGTAGCTTGGTCCAACCACTGTGGCCTGCAGGCCTGGTTCAGCCACCAGGCCCCAGAGAACCTATCCATTCCCTATGTCGGGGTAGGTCGGGAAGCTGATGGGGTCTCCACTCAGAGCGGCGGGTGCCTCTCGCATCTGCTGGGCTCCAATCTGGCCTAGGCTTTGGCCAGCTGGGCAGCGCGTCTGCCTCCGATGGCAGCCACCTCCATACTGAGCTACGGGGCCTGTCTTTTATACTACCCCTTCCTGTAGAGGCTCTGCCCTGTGGGCACTGGCCGGGCTGGCCTGCCGGCACTATCACGGCCCGGCCTTTCGGTTGCCAGCCGGGCTGGCCTGCTGGGTCTGGGTCAGCCCAGCCAGGTAGCTGCGGCCTTCCCTCGGGTCCCGACTCCAGGGGAGGCCACAGCGCCTTCTTACACCTATAAAGTGCTATATAATGACTAAGTGTGATGATACCTTTTCCATGTACCAGTTAGGATGTTAGTACACTCCAGACCTGATTCGGTTTTTTCTTTGGCACCCAGGCCTCCCACTAACTTTCATGTGAGTTTCAGATAGAGGAAAGGTATTTTTGTCTGCCATTCTGTGCCAGCAATGTCATAGCCGAGTCTATTTCTTTATATACCTCCACCAACACACACGCATGATCTAGTTATTCATTTCTTACTAAAGCAAAACTACCAGTGACTTTGGAAATGCTGACCCGGGCTCCTAGCTCAGCTATTCAGAGTTGCTTCTCACTAAAATTTAATACACCATTTTTAATGTACTGTAATCTACAACCCTTATGCACATTTGAAGATCATGATGGCCTTTTTATGCCAAAAAGGTTTTGTAAGCAAATACAGTTTTGTAGATTAGTAGCCCATAACCTGGACTAATGACTTCACTGAACAACTGCAGTCTGACATGTTGCTTAGATTAAGTCTTCAGAACAGTTTGATTTTCTTTGATAGTAATTTTAAAATATTTAAATCTGTCCTTTAGCTATTTCTAAAGTGCCAATTGCCAGTATCAAAGCACTGGATGATAACTTACTCCTTCCTACCAACAGAATTTGTCAGACTCTAAATAAGACATATTGGCCAAATTGAGCTCTGGTGAAGCTAAATGAAAATCCACTGATGTCAATGGAGTCTCATGTTCTTGCAACAGGGTGGAATTTGGTCTGTTGCATCAGGTCTATTGCCAACATGAAAATAAGATCATTAGTGATGTCTTTAGAATTGACTAGCCTTTTGGGCTATTTGACAATCTATCAATTAAAACTCAAAAAATTGCATTCTAAGCTTGTCTGAGAGAGGCAAAATGAGAGGTGCTTTGATACCAGCTCCTTTTATCACTCTAGACAGGAAACTTTTTTTATTCTTTTCAACAGCTGTTTTGTATCTGCTTGCCATTACTTCATTTTTATGCATTCACTCAGAAAAATGGCCAAGTGTAATCTTGAAGGATTGTATAATGGAAGCCCATATACTATTCTCTAAACACACAGTAACCATCTTCCTAAGGTTGGGAAAGCAGAACAGCAACAAAGTATTGGCTTTTAAAACTACATTTTAACTGTTTCAAAGACAGTTCTTATTATTTGGAGCACAAAGGAAACTGTTTAAAGTCAGCTACACAAAGATAAGATTCAGTTCAGATAAGTGGAAGCATGACTGCAGACTATGCTTTGGTTTTCTGTCTATTGAATATAAAAAATATTTTAATTGATTCTTGAACTTTTTGAAGTTCAATAAATGCTTCAGAAATCAGTTGGGAGCCCACAAATGTTAACAGTATTTATCTCATTGCAATAAAAATGGTCTCGTTAACATGTCAGCTTCTAAAATGTATGATACCAACAGCATCCTTCCGCCAGCCTTCAGGAAAGCATTCCTACTCACTACCCTTTTAAAAGAAGTCCTTTAAAACTATATATCTATTAACAGTGGTCAACGTAAAAGGAATAATAAATCTGACTTGCAAAATTCTACTTGACCGGGTGGGTATGTTTTTGACAGGTAACTAAAATGTCTTTCACTTTTTCATCACCATCAAACAGCATGGAAAAGGGCAGGTCAGAGGATTTTGTCTGAGTCCATAGATTTTTTTTTTATTTTGGGAGGCTAAAATAAAGTTTTTGGTTAGCTCTTGAATTGCCAAGCCTTAATCAGCACCGACAGCCCCCATTGACTTCAGTTGGAGTTGCAGATGCTCAGCACCTCTGAAAAATCATGCTTCTGTCTAATTTTGATTTTTGATGCCTAAAAATAGGCATCAAAGTTTGAGTCAGATCTTCAGCAGGTGTAAACCAGCAAATCTCCATTAACTGCTGTAAGTTAGCATAGTTCATTTGAAGTTGAGGATCCAGCCCTGAAAATGTTGGCTAGAATACGAATGCATCTCACAGGGATGTCATGAGTCCTATTAAGATCTGCAATGCATTCTGAGATCCTTGATTAAAGAAATTATATGCTGTGACTTTTAGGGGCATGTACAATACCTATTTTTGTGCTGAACAATGCCTTGCCTATTGTGGGTGCTGCCAGAAACAGCATCTGTAATATATAACAAACACAATGCACAGCTTTTCTCTACTATTTCCACTCTCTCAAGCAAAACCGGTCTTATGTGGCACAATGGACCTACATCATGTGGCAGGGATCCTGTGCAAAGTTATGGTGTACTATACATGTTCATGTAACAGAACAGTACCAGATTAGGATACCCATATTCATTCTGAGTATTTATTCCATAAATAGTTCCATTGAAATACTATTTTCAGACTAAATTAGTACACCAGGTAAACAAAGGTGGTAGGATTTGGCACATAAGTGGTAACACAAACTATTTCTGTTCTAGTAGAAGGCTGTGTTAAAAGTGGCACATCCCTTTATACATCTCTCAGTTCAGAGATACAAGGGTGCTCTTACACAGGCCTCTGTTCCTCATAAGTCACTCAGGATGTCCCCTCCTTTCTGCTTACATCTGATCATGTGTTCATCTGGCAGCATAGCTGCTTACAAGCTGTTCAGGAACTTAGACTAGGGTGTAAGTGCCAGGCAATGAGTTCTACATGAGCAGCTTATAGAACAATGCACATGCCAGCCTTTCTGCAAATCCTTTATTCCCTCTTTTCTGCAGAGTGGTGGCATCATATCCCACGACACCGGTTCTGACTGGCAAGAGATAGCAGCAGCCACTAAGACCCACCTTTTGTTACTACAGTGCAGTGGCATTTCACAAACGATCATCAGAACACATAGGAGCCAGCATCTGGAGTTGCTGAGAGTTGGCAGGTGTTTGCTCCATTTGAGTAACACTTGAGTTGTGTTGGGAATCATGGATGGACTTAAGTTCATTGGCTTCCTATATCCCATTCAGTTCTGGAAAGAGGTAGAGCAACTGTGCTGGGTGCGACCATAAGGAACAGAGCCAGATCCTAGTAATGGGAGTTGGCAGAACTGTGATATGCACAAACAAATGCAGCCAAAGTACTCTGCTGCCATGGGTAATGATGCTCAGCCTCTGTAAACTGGCCTCCCTGTCATGTGCTTAATTCAGGAAGTCTGTTGTACTGTACAACACTTGTATGGAACAATCTCCATTGATAGACGAGAAGAGTTTGACATCCTACTCTGCATTCACCCTTAAGTTCCTACAGGTGAGAAGCTGAGGACCAGATCCTGGGCCTGCTCCAGATGCTTTGGAACTGCCTGATGTGAACTTTTGAAATGTTTGACATCTACATCTCCCTGCTATAGGATCTGGACCTCATCAGCAGAACCTGTAGGAGAGCGGCTATGGACAAGCCTCAGATTTTTAATTTAGAACCCCTTTGAGTCCAGAGCAAGGAGCACTAGGGAATTTCATGTTCGAGGAAGAACACTTTCAAGTCCTCTCCACACTATACAGCTGAACCATTTCAAAGTTAAAGGTCACAGCTGAGTGCGTTTTCCTGAAATGATTTAGAATGTCCATCTCATCCAGCCTAGTTTATTCAGTCGTCTTTCAGATATCACATGTTAACGTTTAAAATGTAGTATTCTGAAGTGGGTTTTTTGTGACTTGCATTACTTCTCTAGGGACTGGGATATTAGGAACATACTGGACAGAGCCAAGAGCATCCAGCTATTGCTTCAGCTACTCAGATCTGCCAGAATGAGAGAGCTGGAAGGCACCAGGCAGAAATTATACTGGGCATGTGCCAGTTGGATGCTGTCATACCCTCCCCCTCGATTCAATGCAGGTAACAGCCCGTGCTGTGAGCTGCCACTGAAGTCTGCGCCAGCAGTGAATCTCATGAATAAAATTAGGGGGAACTCGAAGGAAAATACTCAAGGCCTGAAACTGCAAGGAAAGACATCAGTAGATTAGGAAAAGATTTGGGGTGACAACTGCTGATTCCTCCAAGTGACTCTTATGGCTTAAGCGGCACCGTTCTAACATTGTACCAGGAGAACTTACTGACAGAGCAGTTACAATACCTACATTAGCTGTGTACATTAGCACTGCAATAGTCAAACTGAACCAGTGAAGATGAAGACTTGCTCAACTCAGGCAATCCTGTCTGTGCCAGCAGTGCTTGCCCAGGTGGCACATGGACATCTGCCATCTTGCAGCGCCATCGGGACTTCAGAATCAGTTGGTTGAATAAAGTACAGTTAGGCCTATTGACACATCCAAGCTGGATGCCTGATTGATAACAGTTTTGTAAAGGCATGTATCGAAGCCCAAGTAGCTGCTCTGCCTATATATATGGTGGGTACTGTGGCAAAGCTCTTCCTCTACCTCAGTGGGTCCAGTGCTTTCTGCTAGAAGGAAGACGGGGAACTGCTTCACCCTTTAGTGTTCTTCCACCTTTTAGTGGTGAGGGAGGGTAGTACAGCCTCTCTAAGATGGCCACTCCCTGCTGCATCCCAATCCCATCTCTCTCTTCTCACAAGCCCTTGCCTCTTCACTGGGGCTCTTGGCCCTTCAGTGAATGGCCAGTAGATGATGTGGGGGGGCAGTCCCGCCCTTAACTCCAGGCCCAATCCAGGGACCCTACAAATAGCAGCCTTGTACTGTGGCTTCAGGAAAGCTGCTAGCTTCCCTGGGTTACTTCCCCATGCCCCTTGACTTAATGTCCATACCCTGCTCAGACAAGGGTCCTTCCTGGCTTCCTTACCAGGGAAGGCTCTTGACCCCTGACAGCCACATTGGACATCTGAGTGCCCAAAGCAAATATTCAGTTCAATCTTTCCCTTCTGGCAGGGTCTCTCCCCTTAGGCCTCCAGGCCTGGGAAAGGTCCTTTGCCCTCTTCAGGTAGGCTTTTCCCTCCCCCAGTCTTTGTACCTTCTCCTAAACCCTCCTGGCTCTTGATAGCATCTTTCCTGCTCATGCACTGTGGTAACTTGCCTCACTATCACAACTCCAGCCACACGCTTTCTCTGAGGGAGGCTTTTAATAAGCCTAGATTGGCACCAGGTGTGTTAATTAACCTGGAGTAACAGCTTCTCAGCTACAAGGGGGAAAGGGACTTGCTGAGCTTGGTGCTGATACATTGGCCTTCTAGCACTTTCTGGTGGCCGTCTAGTTTGACCCTGTCACAGTACATTATTGAGGAACGCTGTAGATGCAAAAATTGCTCTGATGAAATGTGTTTTGAGCCTGTAGAGGTCTTGTATGGTTTTCTGTTTATAGCATGAGTATATGCAACCTGATATCCTCTTTGACAAACTGAGTAGAGATCACAGTACTTTTTTGTTCATTCTGTGATAGATACAAAGAGTTGAGCGGATTTCCTAAAGGGTTTTGTCCTGCCTAAGTAGAAGGATATTGTGCATCTGACAGCCAGTGTATGTAATATAGTGTCTTGTGCGCTATCACAGGGTTTTGGGAAGAGGGTGGGTAAGTGGATAGGTTGGTTTATGTGAAAGGCTGAAGTGATTTTTGGTAACAATTTTGAATAGGGTCTAAGCATGATTTTGTCCTTGTAAAAGATTGTGTAGAGTGAGTAGGCCATGTGTGCCCCAATTTCTCCCACACAATAGGCCGATGCGATGTCCATGAAAGTGTCATTTTTAGTGGCTATGTGCATTAGGGAACACACTAAGAGCTCAAATGGAGGATTGGTAATGCCCCGCAGGACTAGGTTCAGGTTCCATGGTACTGTTAGAGCACATCACTGGATATACATGCTGGATACCTGGGATGAAGTGTTCCACTATTCTGTGTGCAGTGTCTTGTCTATTTTTATCAAGGAAGGCAGTAATGGCCATTAAATGTACTTGGATCGAGCTATTGGATAGGCCTGATTATTAGAATTTTTTTTAATTCTAAGATGTATTCCAGGACGATTGGGATCAGACACATCACTATCTCTGCAGAATAAACCAGAATCTACGCCATTTCTGAAAGTACGTTTTGGTTTGTTTTTTACCTTGTAGGTTTCCTGCTGTTTAATGTTTTACATGTTCCAGTTCTTCTTGGCAGAACCACTTAGGAACCATGCTGTTAAGTGAAGTTTCTATAGATCCGGATGGATGATCCTCCCGTTATCCTGAGATAGAAGATCATTGTGAAGTGGGAGTGATCGTTGCGCATGCTGACATCTGTAGTAGGTAGAGTACCAGGTTTGTCTGGGCCATGTGGGCGCCATCATTACAGTCACCCTGTTCTTGTGTATTTTGTGAATAACTCTGGGTATCATCAGAATGGGTAGGACTGCATAAAGGAAGTGTTCGAACCAATCAGAGAAGGGTCTCCCATCAATCCCAGTCCCAGCTCTACTCTCAAGCAGAAGTGAGGCTGTGACACTGAGCCAGAAAAAACTAAGCGACTTTGCAAGTTGCATGGCCCAAATCTGACCTTTAAAGACATAATAAAGGAAAATACAGATGGTAGTGATGGCTATTCCTTACAAATAGACTAGAACTTTGATATCCAAGTGTATTGGTGGTTATTTGATATTATTTACATATATCTTGTTGGAGTTTAACAATATAGCTAAACTGCTTTCTTGTCTATTACTATTTGATTAAGCATTCAGAAGGAACATTAACATTTAGATAGAACTTGAATGTAACAAAACTATTTTTATTTCTCTTTGACGGTTAAGTAGTAAATACCTGTGAATGGTTGTAGATTGCCAATTACCTTGTGCTAATGTAACTAGTTGCTGGTGTGCACAGGACATAGGAGAGGATGATACTTCAGAGCCACAAGTAATCACCTATTAATTGTTCAAGGAGGTACCAGCTGTCAATAAGATATCAGTAGGCCTGCATGGCTCTAGAAAAGACTCTAGTGGACTGATCCTTTTTCTCTCAAATCTGTCCAAGCTTGTCTGGGACAGTTTAGATTGCAAGATTAGGATCTCGGAACCTGCCTGGAATCACCCTACTAATTCTCATGGGAGAATTTTAATTAACTCTGTACATGGACTGTTTAGACTTCATTTCTCTGAACCAGATTTTTAACAAAGAAGCTCTAAACAAGAACTGATGATTCCCAAGTCATTTGGGTAATTTTAGAGACTTTGCAATTTTAAGAACTCTGTAATTCCATTATCTCTACTTTGAAACTGTTTTAACTTTATTTTCCTCTGTATGTATACTACGCTTTTAACCATTGGTTTCTTTCCTTTTCTAATAAATATTAGGTTAGTTGATAAGCTTGGCTTATGTATATGTTTGGGTAAGATCTGAACTATTCATTGACCTGTTTGATAATGTGTCTGATCCTTTAGGATTGGTAGAACTTTTTTTTACATATGATAAAGGTTTTTAGTAGTCCCCATCATATTTGACTTGGCTGTCTGGGTGCTAGCCAAAGGGCTCCTGAGTTTTAAGGATACTGTGTTTTTTTGTCTTCTGAATGACCAGTGAGATGATCAGAAGCTAAGTTGCTTGCTTGGTAGAGCTTATGGAATTAAAACCACTGTATTTAGGGCTTTGCCTGCCCCGTTCTTTGCAGTTTGCCCTGTTTAAGCTATCTCAGCATGGCTCCTCTGGAGGCTAATGTCACAGGGGGCATTTGCGAGTTGTGCTGTAGCCAAAAAGTCGATGGTTGGGTGACCCCAGTGTTGGAAAAATGTTTTGCAGAATCTCTTTCAACTCCCACTTGTGTTTGCAACTGAACTGTCTGCTGAAAGCATCGACAGCAGTGTTCCGGCATCGTGGTAAATACGCCGCTGATATATTGATTTGTATTAGAGGCACCAATTCCAGAGTTTCGGTGCTTTTGTGCATAAGGAGTGGGATCTTGCTCCTCCCTGCTGATTTTTACATAAAACAGGCATGCGATGTTGTCTGTCATTACCTTTATCACCTTGTTTTCTAGGAGTGGGAGAAAGTTGAAGCACACATTGCAAACCACTCGGAGGCATTGCATTACGAACTGGGGCATCTACTTATATGTAGTCTGTTTGCCCCGTTGGTTTCCAGCGTCTATAACAAGGGAATTAGGAGGAAGATGTCTCGGACCAAGGAATGGAGGGGGTGTTGGGTGGCGTGTGTGCCAAAAGAGGTGTTGTCTCGCAGCATTTTTGTACCTGCACATGCACAACCCAAAGAGCACTGCTGTCAATCTTCGATCGAAGACGTGAGGATGCGCTGACTCCTAGAATGGAGCACCTCAGGGACACCACTCGACGAACTAACTTTCCTTACAGAAAGAGAAAATGTAGAGAAGCCCAGAGCTTGACTGAAGGTATTTAGAGAAATCAAACCAACTGTGGATTCTTCCCTGCCCCCCACCTCCAGCATTTAAGGGATGTTTATCTTTCTGTTTTATTCTCAAACTTCAGTGTTCTGAAGTGAGAGCTGCCAGAGGGGTTTGAATTTTTGGCACACTTGCAAAGAGCTGTGATTACTGAATCATCATCATCTAGCTGCAGGCCCATTACATGTCAGTATGCCAGAGCAGAGCTTTCACTTTCCTCCCCAAGCCCCATTTGTTAATTATTAGCTCTCTGAAAAAGGGCGAGAGTTGAAAGGGAAATATTTAGTAATGAGAGAGCACAGCTGAAGCATTACATTCTCCAGCTATAGAGAATCATTCTCCAAAGCACTCTGGTCTTTAGTCAAACACTGTGTGTGACCCTCTGCACCTCACTTCAGCAACCCTCCCTGTTAATACTTCGGGAGTGGCACAGAGGGGCTGCAGAGGAAGCTGTGTCTAGCCCTCACTGCGTTCAGGAATAGCCGCCATAGGTGGGATTTCTAAAAGTGATCAGAGTCAGCCTAATTCTGCTCCCCTTGAGATTTCTGTTGGCTTCAAGAGAAGCAGAATTAGGCCCATGGTGAGTGTTTTTAGAAATCCCACCCCATGAAGCAAGAATCTTTTGGGTGAAGGGAGAGGCAGGTTTAATGTGGAGAAGGGAATCCGCAGGCTCTAAGGGACTTCCCCAGCAAGCAACTAGATGGCATGACCAACTATTTGGAAAGAAAGCAACTGCCATTTCCTGGTTATTGGCCTTGAAATACAAGAGGTATTTTGTCTAAAGAGGAATCAAATAAAGCTAAATGCTTTTTCTTTCCACATTTCCCACAAAACAATCCTATCCCTTCCTTTCTTTAGCTGAGCTGTAGCCATTTAGCTACATACTCCGGCTATGTCCTGTGCCCTTTACATAGGGAGAAAGGGCAAAAAAGAGACTGAAATTAAACTGTCTTATGGAAGGCTGGAAAAGACCAAATAATGCAATGACTTAGGCCCTGTCTACACTACAAAGTTTGGTCAGCACACGTTACGTTGGCAGAGTCACCAAGGTCTGTGTCTTGCTTTGGCGCATGCATACTCAGTAGGTTGCATTGGTGTTGCATGTACTCAGCAGGGGTGGCTGGTGTAACATACATGTGCAGTGTGGTGCACCCCAGATACGTATTCAAGTGTGCCCTGCACCACCATCCATGCACTACAGTGCCCTTTGGGACTTTTCTCAGTGCTTTGTGGGATAGTAGCAAGCTGCCCAGTGACTTCTAGGAGCTAGGGGTCAAGTTCCCAACATGCCACTTTTTACAGCCCATAATACTTTCCACGTTCCATACTATATGACCTTTTCATAAACTCCCACAGTTCTACAGGGTACTTCTTGGTCTCCTTCTCTTTGATCAAAGCATGGAGCCTGCAGAGCTGAGCACAATTCTCATATGCATTGCTAATACAACATGTACACTTCTGCAGTATTTGTAGAGCCAGAATGAGTACTCAGCAGAGATGTCTCTGTCAGCATTCACTTACTGTGATCAATCCATGAAAACAATACCAGGTTGCTTCTGGGGCCATTCAAAGAGCAGTGCCATGTAGTGGAACATCGGCTCTGGAACCTGCAGTGGAGCAATAGATGGTATCCACATCCCTCTTTTGGCACCAGCTCACTTTGCCCAAGAGTACATCAACAGAAAGGATTACTCTTCTCTGTTATGCAAGTGCTGGTGGATCATCAGGAATGATTCACTGATATCTCTGTAGGCCACGGAAGGTGCATGATGCATGCATCTGTAAGAACACAGGATATTTCACAACAGTGCAAGCGGGGACGATCTTTCCCAATCAGCAAATTACCATTGGCAATGTTGAAATGCTAATGGTGATTCTGGGGGATCCAACCTACCACTTGATCATGAAGCCACACACTGGTCATCTCAACAGTGTCAAGGAAATCTTCAACTGCCAATTCATCAGGTGTAGAATGATGACTGAACATGCTCTGGGTGGACTGGAAGGCACAGGGGCATTGTTTACTCACTAGATTGTTTTCCTTGCTGAGATCCATTCCCATGGTTATAGCTGCCTTTTGTGCACAGCATAATATCTGTGAGGCAAAGGGGGAAAGGCTGCCTCCAGGACAGAGGGGCGAGGCAAGCCAGCTGTCTGCTGAATTTGAACAGTCAGACAAGAGCTATTAGAAAAGCCAACTGTGGAGCTGTGCAGCTAAGTGAGGTATTAAAAGAACATTTTACCGGTCAGCCACAGTAGAGTTCTCTGTTGCTTTCATGAAATAGTGTCTGTCTTATGTACTTTAGATTATATATTGCTTGAGTCTTTGCACTGTAAATTCTGCAACGCTCAACATACATTTATAAATAGGGTTGGTCTTTGCCTCCTATGTGTTCTTTAATGTTTGGTGTGAACTAACAAAGATATTCTGACTTTCCCAAAATAGAACTTTATTTTGTGCAAAACAGCAGTTGACAAAAGTAAATTGCAAACAAACACAAGATTTAAAAAAAACAAAACAACTTTTGCCAACAAACCCAAGTGAAAATGGAAGTAAACAGCAAACATTAATTCTATGTATGTAAACCGATACTCAATGCCATCTGTTGTGGCAGCACTGTGGTTTTTCATGGGTCACTTTATGTGCAGCTATGGTTCTCTTTGTCCTCTAGCTTGGAAGGGTAGGGGTAAGGCTGTACATGGTGGTGCCATGAAGAATGTTTGGGGGTGTGGGGAGCAGCAACCATGGAGTTCTCCAAGGACTGCAAAGGCTGAATGCAGGATGTTTGGGACTAAAAGTCATTCATGCTCTGTTTGTAGCCGGAGCAACCCTATTATGTCCTGGTGCATTTCCTTTTGGTCCATAGGCCTGTCCTGCACCCAGCACTCTCTCTATTCTGGATCTTTTTCCTTGTTCATGTTCTGAAGGGCCCAAAATTCTATCTAAATTAAACATGTGTAACTCCACTAAAGTTGCTTTAGTGTAACTGAGACTGGGAGTTTTTTCACTGACTTCCACCGGGGCCAGGAGTGCACCCATGCCCTTACCAAGTCAGTGGACAAGGTGACATGAGTTAGTCTAGTTCGTCTTCCCAGTGAACATATGGCCACATAATAACTAGCACTAAACTGACACCTTTATTGACAGATTCAGCAAGGGTTGAAGAATGAACTCCCTTCTCCGACAGATCTCTACAATTGAGATCAGGGACATCTTTCTGAAGTTTACACTGCTGCTAGATCTGTTCTACAGAGAGATGGAGGATTTCAGTCTCCAAGGATACCTTTCACCAACGCTACCAGTATTTTGCTTAACATTATCTTTTAAAGTATCCGTTCATAGTACTGCGAAGTCTATTCCAATTTCTCAATAAAGCATATCTTAAAGTGTAGCTATAAAAACTTGTCTGTTCAAAACTGCTCTGGAAGTGCATATAGCAGGCTAATGTTCTCCAGATGTACAAATTAGCAGCATTTTGTTTATAATATACAAACACTGTCTCTATACTTAGGCAGAGATGTTTCCTTGTGAATTAACAATAGGCCTTTCATGTATCACTAAATTTCATTGTTTTTCTTCAGAGTTAAAGTTTTTGAGCTTTTTTTTTTCCGGGTCAAATGTATTTCACTGGAAAGGTCCAAGTGTGGCAGTACAGCTGTAACCTGGGCCGTTCCAAAGCGAAGAAAGTAGCACATAGTGCTTTTGAAGTGCTGATAAGAGAGAACTACAATTAGGTTTTGCAGTATCTCTGATGAATTTGCATTTTAAATTACTTTTCAGTAAAATTATGTTTCATCTTTCTTTTCATTCTGACTTCTGTAACACTGTTTCTAAAGCTGGTTATAAATACAGTACAGGAGCACATTTGTTATTAAAACTATATCAACATGATTTTTGTTCTACAATATTCCTTTGAGATTAGTCCTTAAGAAAAAAAGGGGGCTGAAGAGAAGGCTGCAAGAGTGTTTCATAGGGGTTTTATCCTTATCTGGAAAGATACATTCTGATTTATCAGCCCCATCCTGTGTAAGGAATGCAGGAATTCCACCGCCCTATTTGTTCTGTGGTCAAATCTTGCCCTTAAACCAATAGCAGTTTTAGCCCTAGATCCTATTCTCTTGGAAGTCAATGGGAGTGTTTCTATTGACTTTAATGGGAGCCCCTCGGTCATGCCATTACTGCATGTAAAGTGGAAACACTCGCATGGCAAATTGTTTGACTAATATATGCTGGGCTAGCAATATACCATATTACCAATATGTATTATCCACACAATACATATATCAGTATGTATTAATCATGTAATAGAAATCCATCAGCAGTCTAAACCGGCCTATGCTTTTATATAACTCTGCTCTCTTAGGTTAAGTATCCCATGGCCCCTTGCATTCACTGAATAAGTCTTGGCTTAGGGCAAATGCAGAACCTGTCCAGATCAGGACAGATGAGTGCTTTGCCATAGCAAAGCAAGGGACTGACTCTCACAAGCCTGTACTGGAATGTCTTAAGGAAGAGAACAAATTGTATGATTGTGTTACCCTAGCACAGACCTAGGAGGACCCTTCACACTCTTGGTACCTGGAATGGATATGTTCAGAACAGAGATAAGGGGTACACCATGGTACCAGGAAAAACAAGGTAGAAAGCTTATTGATTAAACCTCATCTCAGATGATATACATTGTACCTTTTACTTGTAAAAAGGTAGGGTATAAAAAGATGGCTTTGGGGTGCAATTTTGGGAGCACACCTTCCATGTAAAGTGAATATAATGCAGCACGAGACAGTTTCCCAGAGCTGGGTATTGTACTAAACCTTTTTCTTGTACTATATAATAATTATCTTATAGCAATAACCCTGACTGATATTGGTTATTTGGTCTCTTGAATATACTTCATAAACTAAAGTGTGGTCAAGCAATTGACTCTACAATTTATCAACAGAATTCACATCCCCTGCCCACACAGAGCAATGTCCCACATTGCTCTCTCCACCAGATTATGGACGAGCAGAGGAACAGCAGAGAGATGCACCTCTACACAGACCCACTGGCCAAAGCCTTGTGTAGAGAAGAGTGCGGAAGGCATGGATACAGTTGCAACCCATTGGCTGCAGTCGCTGCTGCACTGGTGCTCTGTAGTTGGATTCACTCCATCCTCATCTATACCTGTGGAAAATCTCTATACATGGCCCATTTACAACAGGCTTTGCACAAGTGTCCAGAATTTGGCTCTGAGTCCTAACCTAATTTTCTCTAAGTTAAGGTATCTTGACAGCTTTTCTAGGTTTTTGCTTCTTATTCCTGGGGTTATAATATTTCTAAAACACAACAAAATGATCAAAAATGTAATGTGACTTCATTTTTCATTTCCCTAAAGCAGCCACTGCCCCCTCAGAGAACTAGCAACTTCCCATTTTAAGCCAGAACTGTTTGTTCAGCCAATCGTTTAGGCCCTGGTTTTCAGAGGTTATGAGCACGCACAGCTCCAACTGAAATTAATGTGAGCAGCTGGGGCTCTGCAAATCGGTCCCTGTATGTCTCAATAAAGCAAAAAGCACACCTGGAGCTGCCTGGTCTGTTCTGAACACCAGAGACAAACTAACCACATTTCACAGAGGGGGAAAAAAAACCACACATTGCTTTATAATAAAAAATTACATCTGCAGTTGTCAAGCACTTGAATGGACACCTGAAGGTTAGATGCATATGTATTATACTTAATTCTGTCAAACATTATTTGAATACAAAGTGCTGTTTCATTATTGTTTTTTCTCCTTTTATTTATTTGATAGAATGTTGTTCTACAATCTAAAGGATCATAAGCCTGTGATGGGCTAATCTTTTGTAATTGCAGAATCTGAGTCAAGAAAATGATGGAGACTTTGTATTTGAATGTTACCACTGAGATGCAGTGTTAATTTTCTTTTTTCATACCTTCATCTGCATGTTAATGTCAGCTGAGTGTTGGTGTATAAAAGAGAAGGTGCACAGCTCTAAGTAAAAGGGCTACATTTACATTGTATCAGGATGTTGGCCTGTGGATTTAGTGAGACATATGGGTCTTGATCTGACTTGTGCTGGTGTCAATCAAAAGTAACTCCATTAAAGTCAATGGGCCAGGTCCTCACCTGCTGTAAACTGCCATTACTCCACTGAAGTCAGTGGAGCTACCAGCAGAGGATCTGGCCCAGAGCAGTTATGACAGTGTAAAATCAACATTAGTAAGAACCAGACCCAGAATCCACATAAGAGGTTTCAGGGACCCAATATTAAAAACAATCAATTAAAAATTATGGCAAGATGGAAAGAAATCCAATTCAATAACATAGCATTCCATTTACAGTATTAGAAGCATTAGGCTTCAAAGAAAATCCTTCAGATTTTATTAGCTGATGATCAATCTGCATAGCTGCTCTGCCATAGGATAAAAGCCAACAGAATAGTGGAGCATCAGATGGAAAAGATCTTATCTGATGGAGGAGATTTTATATGTTCACTGGGCCCTTGTCATTCAAGTTTAACTGCACATCATATAATCTGTCAGCTATAATGTGAATAATGACTAAAAATTACCCTAAATTCAAAGATTTTTCTTTTAAAACTACCTGTCACATCAGATATACTCAAGATCTATCTCTACCAATTTTGATGCAGAAAGACAAACTTAAAAAAAAAAAAAATCGGTCCTCAATGAAAAACAGGATGGCCAAGGACAAATTTCAGCCAGAACCCAATTTCAAATACTCCCTATTAAAACTTTATGAAGAGAAACCAAACAAAATCTCCACCAAAAATTCAAAGGGCATAACAACTAGCTCTGTGTGAAATTTCAAATTCATTGACTATCTCCTTTTACAGAAAACAGGAATTTATGCCCCATTTTAGAATGCAATCTTTACGATGGAGTCACGGTCCAGTGCTCACATAATAAATACTACTACTAACAATAATGTATTATAGAAGGACTAAAATATACCTCACAATGCTTTATTCAGGTTGCCAGTACAGACACTCATTGTTTGAGCCTCTAAAAAGCTTCTTAAGCCAAAGACAATTAACTGTGAAGTCATTACAAAAGAGCTATTCACCAGAAAACTAAAACAGAAGAAATATGACAAAAATGCAGAGAGAGAATTTAAGATTCTAAACAGAAAGCAGCTGGCAACTGACCATTGCAAAAGCTATAGCATTCAGACCCAATTGATATGTCATAATCAACGCTAAGGATCATCCTTTGGGAGGGACAGAAGGCTTCTAAACAAATTCAAGGAGAATGCTGGCTCTCGCTTTCTTAAAGACACCCAGAATGTTATTGAGAGTGCATCTGGGCTGATAGAAGTAACACAAGCTCATGCCATTACTGATCGTGAAAAACATCAGGAATCACAGGCTCCCAGTGGCTGAATCACCTCAGCATTTGAACAGGCCACTACAGAATGAACTGTTTTGAGGACAAGAAGTGGTCAGGTCATGTGATCAAAAAATCACTGCAATCCAAAGGCAGACATCAAACAATATTCAGCATAAGTCTGGAACCTTTACCACTGGACGCCTGTATTTCTTGTAAAGCAGAAGAGTTCTGAGTTCTGCATGGCTGTGGCAGATCACAAAACCCCTGCTGTTTCTCCCCTTCTTCTTCCTCTCCTTCCTCCATAGAGGAGGAAAGATCAATGCCAGCCAATCACTATGTCCTGGTGGCAAGGTCATGTGGTGTTCTCCTCACATAGGCGGAGACTTGTGAGGTCTGAGCAGGAACTAGTGGCCCACCAGAGTGGATAGCAGGGGGGTTCAGGCCTGGGGCAAATCACACTGTGTGGGCCCCTCTTAACATTTTTATACTGGTAAAATCTGTGGCTATCATAGTTGTCAATTTCACTTCTCATCTAGAGCAGTGAAATTGACAAGTAAACCTGCGGGTAGAGCCTGGCTCCAGGACGGGGCAAGCCACTGGGCTCTCCACCTAGTTTTCTGGGCACCAGGCTTTGAGCCAGGGAGGGGAGCTGCCACCTGGGCAAGTTGCAGGTGGCTCCCAACTGGCTGCCAGCCTGGGAGCTAGGCTTCTGCACAGGCCGGGACTCATCTTCAAGCCAGAACGCCGGAGGCTTTCTCTCAGCTCAGAGCTGGGGCGTGGGTGGCAGCCACCCAGCTGCAAGCTCCGGTCACAAGGTGCAGGAGGCTGCTGCCAGGCTCCCACCTAGCTTCCCCAGAAGTCAGCGGCTGCCGCTTGCCTCCTTTCACTGGGTTTTTGCCACGTACCCCCTGCCTGTGTCTCGTGTACCTCCAGGGGTACACGTGCCACAGGTTGAGAAACTATGATCTACACTAACCTCCAAAGTAGAGATGTGTGTTTTGTATTTGTTGGTAGTTAGTATTTTGGTTCATTTACCACTGAATTATTTTGTAAAAGGCAAAATGTAACAGTAGCCACTAGAGTCAGTGAATTCTGACCCCTGCCATGTGACGGGAGTGTTGGCACTGACCCCACTATAGGATGTCACATCGTAGTACAAATCCCTCTAGATGTGTGTACCATGCACTCAGAGGGAGCTAGTTCTGTTGACATTTTAAACTCTAGTACTCATGGGTTTCCACGAACACTCACTAAGCAAGCCGAGGGTTCCTTCGCTAAGTTGCCAGAAATACAAATAGCGTAGGAACAATCACCTTAATTGTTACAAGAGGCCAAAACAACAACTCCTAAGTCAGGCCCTAGGGCAGTCCCATACAAGGATCAGAAGAGTCCTGTTGAGATTTCTCCTTCTGGCTGCCCGGTGTCTTGCTGACTCAGCTATTGCTATTCTCTTGCTAGTAACATGGTGTGTGTCTGCCTAACCCTGAGCCTTTCAATACCAGTGCGCTGCTCGGCCTTTCCTCTTTAGCCAGCTACCAGGAGTCAATCTCAAGTCCACCGCCCCTGTTCTTAGCCAGCCGCCTTCCAAACCTGGGGCTCTCTAACTTCAGTTTGTACTTCCTTTTCTGATATCAAAAGGATTATGAAACTCTTCACTGGCTGAGTGTTAATTGGTTAGCATATTAATAAGTTAGAAGGTCCATTATAGTATTAATCTTTTGTAACACTGATCCATTTTACATGATAAAAGTCAAGAAATAAAGTTAGTCTCTTGCCAGAAAACAAAGACCCATATATCATGTTTCTAACATGAGATATTGTAGTGTTTATAAAAACTAGTTTAAGCCTAACAGACTAGATTAGTAGCACTTGTCCATCTTGAAGGGCAGTTTTTATCTTCAGAGGTAGTTCCCATTTATTATTCATCCAATACCTATAAGATAGGATTCATCTAACTATTGAACCCTTTTGGTATAGTCCCAAATAATAGGAGAATCATATATTAACCCTGATATGAACTTAAATGTTTTATGAAGATTTCACAACCTGTTGACCATTAATGTCCAATAAAATCTAACACCCTTATTTAAGTTTGCCATTCTGAGCTTCTCCCATGGATCCTTAGCATGTCGGCCTAGCTTGCTTTCAATTATGATTTAAACTGTTTCCTTGTAGTTATATAATTTCTTAGATTACTGAAATGGTCTTTTTTAATTAGTCAAGATAATGTATTTAATTCTGCCTTCTTAAATCTGCCTTCAATATCATATCATGGTTTACAGAGTCTGGCAGGATTAAAATTTTCCATCAGCCTCTTCAAACCCCTGTAATCCGAACCTGTGGGGTTTTGTTTTGGTTTTTTTGATAAAACAAGGGGATACTACTTAAATCACCAGAGTTTATCATCCTTAAACACTCCTCTTCCACCCTCACAGAGAAACGAATAATTTAAAATTTAGATTTTGAAGGCTGATCCCACATGAGCCCCCTTCTATACCAGACAGTGAAGTTATTGTCTAATTAATGAGGGATAGATTAAATGATAGATTTATATTGCCTATACTGGAAATCATAATCATTATTAAGAATAATCATTTAGATTCAGACAGCACCTCGTATCCTGTAAGATCTAAAAGTACTGAACAGACCAGAGGCCAAATTCTGTTCTCAATTATACATTCACAACTGTAGTGACATCTAGGGCTTGTACAGGGTATAAATCAGGTCAGGATTCAGCCACTGAGTGTGCACTCTGGGTGTATAATATACACATAATGGTCCCAGTTCAGCAAGGTGATGAAACACGTAAGTAGTTTTAAGCATGTGCTTAACTTTAGACATGTAAGCAGTCACACTGACTTCAATGAGAATATTCGCATTGACTTCAATGGGGTAATTCATGTCCATAAAAGTTAGTGTGCATTTAAGTGCCTTGCTGAATCAGGGACAGAGAGAGGGTAATTTTTAAAGGTTAAAGAATAAACCATAGAAAGGCCAGATTTGCAGAGAATGGGTACTCAACACTTTCTGAAAATCAGACCCCCTTTAAAAGTGTTCTGGGTTGGTACCCAAAAAAGGAGGTATGCAAAATCACTAGACAATCTTGAAAATCTTTGAAAATTTGAAAAGCAGTCTGCAATCTTAGGTAGCTTTTGTAGAATCATATGTTAAGACTGTAAACTCTTTGAGGCAGGGGGCAGGTTCTCAGCTAGTGTACATTGCCGTAGTTATACAGCTCCATATTAATTGCTATGGAAATTTACATCTGCCCCAGGAAAATTTAATTATTACATTCATACCATGCCTAGGACATTAGGGCCCATAAGCCCAATTGGGCCCCCTAGGTGCTACCACAATAATACTGATTAATAATAAAGGGAAAAAACTATAAACCTCCTGCCTTGCAGTCTTGAATAACCAACGCTTTAACTTCATTGCACAAAAATGGGACTGAAGTTTAGGAGCACTGATTGAACTCATCTTTGTTTTTCAGGTATCTTTACAAGGTGATCTTTGTCTATTTATAACATTGGGAGAAAATGAATGCTTTACTCATGTTTTGATGTCCAAATTGCTAGAGTTTTTTTAAAACAACACATAAAATAAAATAATGGTGCTTTGGGGGCTATTACATTCAGCTGAATTGCTCTGGGCTAAGACTGCACAAGCACTGAAAAAAATTTGGCTCAGTTCCTACAGACATGACCTGTCATTTTTACTCAACTTGATAAGATGTTTTAAAGTTTAGTGAGTGGGATTGGAAGCAGCCTACATATTCTGTCTTTTTAATAATTTGTTCCTACAAACTTTTCCTTATCACCTATTAAATCTTTCTTCTAATAATGTCAACATATTCATTGTAGTATCGTTAAAAAAATTAAGCTTACAATTTTAGGACTACACTCATAATTAATTCAATAGCGCACCCATCTAGAAGACCGAGGTTCCAATCCATGCATCAATGAATATTTAAGTATTTTATACAAATTGGAACAGCTTCAACAGGAGAGATTGAGACCCCCATCCCAGAAAAATCTAGAGCCCTGGGATATGGGAAACAAGAGTTCTAGTGCCTGCTCTACATCACACAGAGGGGGTGTCTGAACCAAGGTCTCCCACATCCTGGATGAGTGCTCTAACGATTGGGTTAATTGAGTATGGGGCAGAGGTGGGCTATACCAACACCTCCTCTGGCTATGTTTTGTGCAGAGCTCAATCCAGTAGACATGCTTAAAGGCTGCCTATGAGCTTATCTAGTGGTTTGGACCCCATAAGTGAGATAGGCAGGAGAACACCTAGTTAGTGAATCCCACTGGGGCTTAGACATGAAGTAGGCACAGAGGAGCCTGGGCTGATGTCAGGACTTAGGCAGATGTCTGCATACCCATGGGAAATTTAGCTGCCATGGGAACTTTCCCAGTGGAAAGAGGCACCTAGGATTTTAGGTGTATACAGTGTTTGTGAATGCCTGTGATACCTAAATGTTGGAATTAGGCACCTAGAATGGCAGTTAGGCACCTAATTCCTCCCTGTGAATCCAGCCCTAAATATTCAACTAATCATAGTACCAGGCGAGACTGCAGGAAACCTTAGCCAGGAAAGTTCTTCTGAAATAAATGACTGGACAGATTATCCCTTCATTCTCATCTACAGTTCCCTCTGCATAACTACCTTTAACATGGTGGGAAGTTGTTTGTCTAAACTGATGACAGAACATGGCTGGTAAGATGAAAATCGTGCCCTTTGGGCATGTATAAGGCCCTCTACTGCTGCCCAGGCAACAGTGCAGAAGGGGAGAATGGGCAGAGTAGCCATGCAGGCGACCCCTTTGTGCCTGGGATTTAGGTTCCACACCCCTGCTCCAAATAAGGCAGCATAGAGAAGAGCACTGGATGGTTGGGGCCACATTTACATGGATCCACTGGCAGAGGACGCCCGCATAAAGAGATTGGAGAGGCAAAGGATGCTATTTCAGCCCATAGACTGGAGGAGCAACCACAGAAGGTATCGCTGGGTTTGGATGGTGGATGTCATTCTCAAAATTCCCATAAAGGGCCTCTATATGAAACAAGTTTACTCAGGCTTTATACAGATTTCCAGAATTACATCCTTTGGCAAAAATTCTCTATTCAGTGCCCACCTTGAGCAGCCAGGTACAGCGCCGGACAGATGCATAGAAAAGCAAGGCATTAGGAATCCTCCCCATTGCCAAGGCAACAGAATTGTTTTGGAGTTACTCCATCGACTCTTCTCCTACCTAATGGCTGGAGTAGACTCTGTACCCCTTAATGGGCCAACTTATGGGATGGAGAACAGGAGGACCTGTGCAATGGTGAATCTTCTCTTGACCCACATCTGTCTGAGATTCCTTATGCAAGAAGCCCTGGTGAAGCAGATTTCCACTTTACGCGTGCGATGTGCCCCATCCCTCTGAGCTCATGGAGGTGAGGGCTGGATTTTGGCCTTTGTAAAATAGATTAATGCTATCATGACATGATGTTATGGCTGTGTCTAGTAGCTTGTCTATCCATAACTAAGGAAATAAGATGCCATTTATAGCATGCATTTTGTTCTTGCTGTTAAGCATGTTGTGGTTTAGCTGAGTTTTATTCTGGCCTAATTTATTGGGTTATGTAAATACACTGTATATGAACATGCCATGACAGCAAAATTTATAATAAGCTTATTAATAGCAAGATGCTTACCTAAGTGGTTCATTTCCCTCAGCCAATACATAATTACACATGCAATGTTTTAGCTCCACCTTTCTTCAAACTGTTTCAATCTGTGACAGGCTGTGAATGAAAGAGAATAAGGAGCAGACAAAACGTAACATTGCACTGTATGATGAATTGTATTTAGTTAAGCAGTAAAGTTGATTCAGTGGGGCTGAATTCATCAGATAAAAACAAGGTGCAGTAGCTAAGCTGAAGACCACTAGGGGAAACCTCGTCTGCTCTCTGGCAGCAGGATCCATATAGTTCTGTTACGCTGGGGGTGCTGGATTTAGGAGGCTAGAGAAAGCATGGCGCACAGCCCTGCTGCAGAGGGCTGACCAGTGTACTGCACAGACAAGGGCTGGAAGAGGTGGAGCAGGACAGAGACAGAGGATCTATCACTCGCCTATGCTCTTTTCTGTGGAGCACCATTCCAGCCATTAGGCTGAAGTAGCCTCAATGCAGCCGCACTGCACCCTAGGAAAAGCGTTCCTTTCCTTCTGCTCAGCCCCCAGATCAGCTAGTTGAGCTAGGCATGGACTGAGAATTATGGCCAACATGGCTTAAACGTGCACCATAGAAGTTTTGCTATAGACTTCATTGGAGCAGGAGCAGGACCCCAATGACTAGCCAGTCCTTATCTGACTGACAAACGACTGCTAAGGAAATCATGCCATCAGTGGTGGCTCCTAAAGGCATCCAAGAATATCACCAGAGGCAATTGCCATGCTATTCAACCAGGCCAAAACTAGAAAGTTCTGGAAGTTATGTAAGAGCTCCTTTGTTTGTTCAATTACTCGGTGTTCACCTCCCCCCGCACCACGCCTCCCCCCACCAACCCATTTCTTAATGGAATAAATAACCATTTTGAAATGGTTGAGCTCTATGGAACTAAACATTTTGTCTCTGCTAACTTAGCCCTACAGCCTTCAACTGTGAAACTGAGAACCATTAAAAGGCCACAACTGTGTGTGTTAGGAGGAAGGAAGAGGAGCCTGGTGCAATGCTCTTAATGAGACCTTAAAAATAGAATTCCTGACAGCTCTGCATAGACGTTTATGATCCCATATTTGTCTGTTTTGGTTTTTGGTAAGAGTCGTGGCTTTCCTTGGAAAACAATTCCCTCCCTCCAGGTTGTGCAGTGCTGGTCACTTTTTACTTTTTTTTTTTGGCACGGTTGCAACCCTCCCACTCCCAAGATGGCTGTAGTTCAGTGGTGCCACATGTTAAAGTTTGTAAAGTATTTTGGGAATCTTCAGGAGGAAAAATACTGTAGAAGTGTAAGATTATTATTCAGTATAATTACTAGTTCCAGACTGATCTCCAGACCAAAGTGATTAAGATAACAACATAGACTCTGGATTGCTTATTTGACCAGAAGCTCTGGACCATAAGATTTGAACCATCACTGTAAAAAGTTAACCTGAAGTTTGGGGTATGTCAGAGAGCAACTGCTATCCATATTAATAAACCTTTCCATCCACATTTGAGCAATAGAAGCATCCATAACTCACTGACATGCTGTTGTTTATTTTCACCCCCACAGTTAAGTATTGTCCAGACTGACATACAGAACTGTCCAGTACCTCCATTACAACCCAGATACCTCTAAAACTACATGTACTGTCTCTGACCAAATACACAACACTGGTATTGTCTAGCGGGCTTTATAAAATTCAGATACTTTTCAGTAGCGCTCTGAGCATTTTACTTGAGTACTTTTGAGGTTACTAATTCAAAAAATTAGATATTACATGAGCATCCTTATACATTTTATCTTCTTAAGCCTCTTATTTAAGAAGACTGAGGTTCTAGAAGTTAAAAACAAAAAACTGGGACTCAAGAAATCTGTTTTGTGGTCACCACTGTGCCACAGACGTCTTATGTGGCTTTGAACAAGTCACTTAACATCTCTATGCCCCAGATTCCCTATTTGTAAAAGTGACCTAATCATATATATTTCAGAACAATATTGCGAGACTTGATTCCTTAATATTTGTATAGCGCTTTGGGTTCCTCAAAAGAAAGATGTCATGTGACCTTCGGCAAGTCACTTGGGTGAGATCTTCACAGGGACATAGCTGTTGCAATGCTGAGTGCCATGTTCCTCTGTAGTTAAAAATTTAACTAGTCTTTGGGCCAGAGAGAGAGAGAGAGAGAGCAAGAATGACTGTTGCTCAGGGCTTTGGGTACCCACATGGGAGGTAGGAGATCTTGAGTCCAGTCTCCCAAGGTCCAACCGCTTTTTAATTAGTAGTCCAAAGTGGAACAGGTTCAACAGGAGATACTGAGGGGGCCCCATCTCAGAATATCCCATAGCTCAGTGGTTAGAGCACTCTTCTGAAAGGTGAACAGAGATACCCATTCAAATTCTCTCCCCCGTCTGGCAGAGAGGGAGGAATTGAACCCGCATTTCTCACATCCCAGTTGAGTGCTCTAACCACAGGCTAAAAATCACAATGTGAGCATCTCCTCCAAGCATTTTGTGTGGAGGAAGGCAAGTGTCACTCATTCCCCAAAAAGTGGCACAAGAGCCTAATCCACCTGACTCAAGGCATCTGGTTCCTGTTCATGCATTGCTAAACTTGTTATAGGCATCTCCCTGCAGCTTGGATTTAAACACCCATCTCTGAGAGAGGGGCAGAGCTTAATACACACACATTGGGGTCAGCATCTCCCATTGACTAGTTTAGGCAGGAAGCTGCCTAGTGTGCCGGCTTTGTGGATCACATTCTCAGAGGCCTATCTTTCTTCATGTATTGTAGAAGAAGCCTAAGTGCCTAACTCAGCTTTGTGGATCGCAGTGTTGTTCCTGTGACTTTCTAGGCACGGAAAGGGCAGTCACTGTGATGCTCAGCGTTGCAACTCCTAAATTCCTGCATGGATCCCACCCTTTGTGCTTGAGTTCCCCATCTATAAAATGGGAATAATAGCACTTTCCTATCTCCTTGGGAAGCTGCAAGTATAAATATATTAAAGACTGTGAGGCTCTCAGCTATGAAAGTGATGGGGCCATATAGGTACCTTAGATAGATATTATTAATAATTACAGATGAAAAAATAATTCAAAGCAAATAAATTACCTCATGAACAGACTATTTTTTGACTTCTAAAGGGGTGTGTGTGTGTGTGTGTGTGGTTCAATAGTCAAAATTTGACCTGTGTTGTCTACTTGTGATTGGTCACATAAGTCTCATGGTATCATTTGTGTTCCCTGATTGGCAGATGAGAATTCTTTTAGGCCCTGATGCACCAAGTTACTTAAACACATGCATAACTTTAACCTTGTGAGTAGTCCCATTGAAATAAATTGGAATATTCATGGTCTTAAAGTGATGAAGTACCTTACAGATTCAGGGCTATAATGAGAAGGAAGTTATGGATATCTTTGTTACCTCTCTAAGGGAGAGGTAACAAACAAACAGGATTAAATTTAGGGACTTTTGAAAAGTTGAAACCTTAGCCTTTTCATGTCACATAGGCCTTATCTCAGGTTCTATTCTTAGAAAACCTAATATAATAGTTTTTGGCTGGATGTAATTTTATTGATTTTCTCTTACCATGTTCCCATAAAGTAACTGTGTGAATTGTAGTCGTAATTGAGAAGGATCATTACCTTTTAAGGTTCAAGGATCTGTCTCTGTGTCCCTTTCACTTACACTGGGGTTATCCTTGATTAAATCCACTGAATTCACTTGAGTCCTACCACTGTAAAACTGGTGTAAATAAGATCAGAATCTTAAATCCTAAAAGTTACAGTATCCATATTTCTGGAATATTCTAGCAGCTAATCAAAATGATGTTTGGAATACGAATATTTATTTTATTAATCTATTATAAACTTCTATAATCTTTCTGAAATCCACTATCCACTAGTATAGATTTAATTCTGCTGATGAATATGTAATATATTCTTTTACTTGCACTGTCCTAAATGGAAAGGCACTTTGCAATTAAAAATGTTGAACCAGATCCCAACGAATGGAGCTACATCTATTTACGCCAGCTGAAGATCTGGTGCAATTAATTTGAATGGGTTTAGTAAAACTGATTAGCATTAGAAATAATAAAAGGTACAAATGACAGCCTTTTTTTTTTTTTTTTTACTGCATTTTAATACACTGCCACAGGAGAATTAAAGACATATCAGTTCACAGAGGCAGCAGATCCATCAGGTTTGTACACGTCTGCAATTAATAATCCGTTGCAGTGGGTGCGTTTTTGGACTAGCACACTGCAGATGTTTTCAGGATTTTCTCTCCTGATTTTTGAAAAAAAATGAAACATGATTCTCCCTAGAACCACATGATTTCACTTTTGACCTGTTTTTTCAGGTTTACACTTTAAGTACTGTCTTAGTAAAATGTTAACAGAAAGGATAAAAGTAGCTATTAAGCTATTCAGGTCTTTGATCTTGTCTATTTTCTTTTATAAGGCTCTATAGATGGCAAAGGTTATGTCTGTATGTCTCAACTTTAGCTGGCAAATATATGGCTACTTTGCAAGGGAATAAAATCAGCAGACACTGATATGCAGACCCCAATGGGGGAGAAAAGTATTTATTAATGGTGTTGCACTAATAACCAGTTATGCTCTCAGTTATGTAACGTTCTGTTAGCAGTGCAACCCACTATGACTAACACTATATTTATAGTTGAAAAGACATTGCCATTATAAACTCTTATTTCAGGTAGGAAAAACTGCATCTTTTGCAGTAACTGGGGAAGCAATCAAGTGCTGGCACAAAAGAAAAGCTTCTGTCTCCTCCGTTGTCCAAAACATCTTCATTCCCTCCATATCCCTGCTACAGCAGAAATGTTTGGGTGCCAGCCCTGACCTGATCCAATCATCCATCCATGACCAGCCTTGCAATGTTCCCCTCAATAACGCCTATTCGGGGAAGGTTTGGGTCCAGTAAACTTGCTGGATAATTAACTTACCCAGAGTTGTGGTGGATTCTCCATCACTGGAAATTTTTTACATCAAGATTGGCTGTTTTCCTAAAAGATCAGCTAATTATTAGCTAAAATTCAACTAATTATTGGACTTGCAACAAGAATTAATGCAGAGAAATCCTAAAGTCTGTGTTACATAAATCAGACGAAAGGATCACAATGGTCCCTTCTGGCCTCAACATGTATGAATTTATTGGCAGCACTAGTCTGCTGAGTCTCCTTTAGCTCATTGGACGAGGTCTCACTGCCAGCAAACCAGAGGTGGTTTGCCAACAAGGTAAACTGACTGCAGAGCAGGCCTGGCTCTTCAGCAACAACCAACTCCTCCAACTCTTTGTGTTCCCCGTTATATCGTACATGGTTATATACAGAGAAAAAGCAGAACTGATCATGCAAAATTTCTGGAGAATGGGTTTCCATTACAGTCCAAGCTAGATGAATTTGAGTGTGTAGTGCAGTGGTTCTCAACCTTTCTAATGCCGTGACCCCGCAATACAGTTCCTCATATTGCGGTGACCCCAAACCAAAAAATAATTTTGGTGGCTACTTCAAAACTGTAATTTTGCTACAGTTATGATTCGGAATGTAAATACCTGATATGCATTATGTATTCTCATTGTATAATGATTACACACAAAGCACCTTACACTTACACAGTATTGTGTGTATGGTGTGTGTACTGTTTTTACATTATTAACCTTTTTTACACCAGCAGACTGTCTTGCAGGCTCTCTTGGCTCTCCGCCTCCTAGGCTTCTGTCCTCCGGCGCTTGCTGCGTCCGCCCACTGATGACGTCAGCAAGCGCCGGACACACGTAATGCGCTGCTATGGACTGTGGAGCGTTCCCCCCGCTTCCCCGCCCCTTAGGCCCCGGACGGATGATGCAATCACGTCTGCGCATGCACGCAGGCATTCACTTTGGAACGCGCATCCATAATGGTGTGCGTTCCAGCTGAATAGCGCTGCTACAGATGGTAGCGTGACTTCTCAGCGGCTAAAGCCATCGGAAATATGCATTTTCCGATGGCTTTAGGCGACCTCTGTGTTTTGGTCGTTCGACCCCCGCCGGGGTCGCGACCCACAGGTTGAGAACCGCTGGTGTAGTGCATTTCTGCACCTGCTGGATGGGGAAGGGAGTTCCCTGAGGAAGAGAAGAGTCTGTCACCCACTGTGGCTTATGTGATGTTTGGATGTTTAAGCTATGGCAAAAGAGGTTTCCCTTAACTTGTCGTTTTCTTGCTTTTATGGGTTTGCGTGGGTGAGTTTTGCTCTTAAATGGCTTTTACGGAAGCTTTGTATGTGGAAATCTATCTGGACATCTCAAATTGAAATGCATGCAGTTACTTTCATTTCAGTGATTTCAACAAAAACAAACAGGTGCTACATCTATTTGAATGTGTAATAAGTATTCCTTTCAAATACATGTCAAATATACATATAACTTCTTTTTAAAAATCTACCATGAATTAATGCATTATTGTTAATATTTTCAACACATCAAAACTCAGGAAAATTAGCTCTATTGTTAAACCAATATTTCTCTTTTTGAAATATCCTCTGCTATCTCAAGAACCTTTTGGGTGCTCCACCACAAAACTCAACCATATTTAGATGAATGAGGAGTATATTGTAAATATATTTGAACAATGAGACCAACATTTTTTTAAAAGCATCTAAAAAGTCTTCTAATTTGGTGTGCTGCAATTTTTGGGTTTCCAACTTGAGACCTGATGGGCCTGATTTCAGAGGTGCTGAAGGTTCAAAACTCCAGCTGAAATCAATGGAATCTGTGAGCGCTCAGCGACTTTGAAAATGAATCGCAGATGTTCTGAATCTGAGAACCTAAACTGAATGCACTGAAAATCGGAGGCCACTTTTGAAAATGTTGGCCTAATATAGGACAGGTCAAATGAAAAAGTGTAGGTTAGAGAAGTGAACAAGAAATTATATAATATGTGACTGTATTTAGGGACTCAGAATCTCATTGAAGTTAAAAGACTTAATTGACTTCAATTATGTTTGGATCAGGCCTCTATTATAGTGAATTTGCCTCTTTTTTTTTTTTTTAAATGTCCTTTCCCCTGCACCATACTGGCAATCCAGATTCTACCTGCTCCTGGAAAGAGGAAGCATGGAGAAAATTCAGGTTTCAGTGTAGATTACTTACATGGATTTACAGAATTTTGTAAAGTGCACAGATACCCCAGCCTTGGGTGTGGTATAAATACCTAATCAGACAGACTGATTGCACATTTGCACTATAGCAGTGAGGTTAATTTTAGAACAATTAAAAATTAATTGACTACACCACTCCCATTAATGGAGACATTAATGGCAACATACCGTAAATAAAACATGACTTGATGATAATTAGCAATGCTCCTCAATTGCCTCCCTTTCACATGCAAGATCCTAGCTGGCAGTGATTTTATGTAGTGGCATCTATCCCCCACATCAGAACCCATAAAATGACAAGGAGATCATTTTAAACAGAACTGAGCTCCTTTTTATTTGACAGTCCCATGTTAATATTGATAAGAATGAGGTTCTTCACTCAAAGATCATCAGACAATGCAATATGCTGTTAAACTGAACTATTGACAATGGCAACATAAGTCACCGCAAGTTGCAAATGATAAAAGCACAATTATCCAGCAATTAAATTTACAGCTATAAAAACCCCTTTCAGCCATTTTCCTGCTCCTCCCTGCAGCATTTAGCATTCAACCCATCAGAAATAGGAATCAATTGATTCCAGGTGAAAAGACAAACAAACACCTAATGAGGCAGAAAGGAAAATGAAATAACCCCTGAAATGAGGGCTCATCAATAAATTTTCATACACAACCATAAACATTAGGTATAGGCAAATTAGTTCAGTTAAAATAGGACATGAGTTTTAAATGTTGCTATCCTTCATACCAAACACAAATTAAACCTGCTTGGGGAGCCAAAGAATCTAACTATATCTAAAAAAAGATAATGTTCCTGCCTTTTTCACTCATTTATAATTTCCCACTTTAGCCAACATATGTGACAACGAAATCCTAGCAATATTTCTGATCTGACTGACACCAGAAAGCTCTTGCTCCTCTTCCCCTGAGTTTTCCAGCTGCGTTTGTGCTTGTCATTCACTGAGGCTTAATACACACTTACCAGGAAATTCGGCAGCAGTTGACAGGAGTTATGCAAGCTACGCATATGCATACATAGCTCGCGGAACTCCTGTCGACTTCCTAACTTCCCTTTAGCATGCCATCTCCACTGTGCTGTGCCGATGGGAAATGCGTACCCATTAAGACAGCACTACGCCTTTTGAGGAGGTTGTTTAATTGAATAGACTTCCAGATCGATTGATCAAGTCTTCACGGCCACTCAATTGATCCGGATAGATCAACCTGATGGCGGCGAATTGGCCACCGTCAGTGTGTCCATACTCCAAGTCACTCCTTGCAATTGTACCCCACACTTGCCTAAAGAACCATCTTTTCCTACCTTTAGCGTATTTTAAACAGAGACTATTCAAAGACAATTTTTAAAGCCAGCCTTCCACATGTGCAAAGGGATAAAGTAGGGAAGAGGAGAGGCACAGAAACATTTTCCTTCCCTCTTCCTTTCTGTAGAATGGAATTAAAGAGAGGGTAGCTAGTCAGGGTCAATGCAGAGCACTGCTCTGCATTCTTCTGTCTCTGTCCATTCTATCCCTAGAGCCTACAGAGCCAGAAGAGAGCACATCTAAGCTCATTCTCAGCTCCCTTCAAGGACCAGTGCAGTGGGTAAAAATTCCCAAAAGGTTCAGCAGTTTAGTTGGCCTGGGTCTTTGTTTCAAACAATTTGCACTTTAAACTATGACTTCAAGCGACCATATTTATCTTTAACTTACTGAGAGAAATGACAAAGCTTTTCTTCTTGCACTCAAAATTTATTCCCTGGATGGAGATCAGCTATTTAAAGCCAGCATTTATACAGCGTAGGAAAGAAACGAAGCTCCATAAACCTGCTGTTTGTCAGCTCTAACCACACCAGAATTCCATTCTGCAGAGCAGGTTCAACTGTAAGAATATTTCAGGAATGTTTATACACTGTTTAAGAAATGGCCTTTTATGCATACTGACATCACCCAGATGTCTTTAATTACAATGACTCTGGGACTTCTTTCTTTGCTTATCTATCACTGCCCTCCAGCTTTGGTTCCTGTTGATTAAATCTGCCTTAGTAACATTATACAGCTCTCCTTCTAGATATGAAATGGCTGCAGGTCTTTAGTTTCCTGGTTATTGTGTTTTAATGCATCACTGCATTTTCACATAAGCTAACAATATGGTGTGACAGCAATAAGGAAGATCAAAGGCATAACACATTACCGCCGTTTCCCTGCATTGACTTCAGAATTTGTTTATGTTTCTTTTTGTACCTGAAAACACCCACTATTTTTTAAGTTCATTTACTTTTAAACTTAAAGGCTACAAAGGCCTGATTTTCAAAGGTGTCCTGCACTCACAACTTCAATTAAAAAAATCAACGGCAGCTCAACATAGCCAAAAAGCAGATTCTATGTCTTTAGCTATGTTGAAAACTGGCATTTCAGGTTCTAAACTTGTTTGCATGGGATATCTTTATATAGACTGAAAATTTCCTTGTTAGAAAGTTTACAGCAACATACTAAATTCCACTGTTAGAAACCTAGGATGAAATCTTTTGCCACTAACGTCAATGGAGCCAGGATTTCACAGTTAGTTTATTTATTTTTAAAAAGAGGATGAAGATACATGCACATTTTTGTGTGCACAAAGTAAGTGACTGCACTTGCAAGTGGGTATCCACAGGTGTCAAGTGCCCATACAAGTATCTGATTTCTGTGTGAAATTGCAATAATTGCATGAGCTAATGTAGATCCCCAATATGTGCATGTAACCAAGCCTCTGCTTTTTTGTTTTTCAGTTTGATCTTGATTGGTTTTCAGTTTCCTATATATGAGAAATCCCCTTCCAAGCTTCTGCATCATGTTAGCAGTCCCCTTGCTAAGAAATTCTGTGATGGATAGGAAATGATTTCAAGAGCAATCTATGAAGCCTTATTGTAGACATTACTCCTTCTCTCAAGAGTCTGTTTCCAGTATGGACTGTAGCGCAATTGCTTCTCTAAAAAAGGGAGCTATGAATTGGAACATATCACAAAGGAGTCAGAACTGCAAGTTGTGAGAAGTCAGCTAAATTGGTGTAGTGGCATTACACAGAAGCCATGTCTGGGAATGAGATGGGCAATCTGGTGTTTTAGCCATTTTGAGACCATGAGTGGTGGGGTGACTGCAGCTGCAGAGATGTAGTAGCATTCACAGACTGACTTCATGGCCTGTGGTAAAGGATTCTGTCCCCGAAGGCTGACCAGAGTTGCTCAGCACTGAACCAGCCTATTTTGATTTGCTGCAGGGTGCAGGATTTGTACGTTATTAATTAGCTAGTGTATATTTTTATAAATCTCTAGGGGAAAGCCACATGAAGAACCTATCCTGACATGTATTCTGAGAGCATAACTCTCACTGACTGCACTGTGAGTGGTACATATTGAATGCATCTCAGAAATATTTTATAGGAGCTACCATAAAAAGTAACAGAAAAAAATAACCCACATTCTCACTTGCAGTAGGTGCCACAAAAGCTCACCACCTTTGAAATAGGCCACTTAAACTAGATACCTACGTATGGGTTCAGGTGCCTATGTTTAGTCACCCATTTAGAAGAATGTGGTCTCTATCTGCACCTTTTACCACATGAATTTATTTTGCATAACAACTTTATTCATTCCTATGGACTTCATTTTACATAACTAAAGTGACTGCAGGCCCATTAGTTACTATAATTGTTTCAGACTTCCATTAATTTTGATGTATTAACTTATTTAATTTCTCTTATTGTAATCTTGCCTACTCTATAAGTAA
This sequence comes from Mesoclemmys tuberculata, assembly GCA_007922155.1. Lineage (NCBI taxonomy): Eukaryota > Metazoa > Chordata > Testudines > Chelidae > Mesoclemmys > Mesoclemmys tuberculata. Next base: position 9,522,981 of record ML675617.1, on the reverse strand, counting down.
TGTACTGTTTTAATGTTCTGGGTCAATACTAATTCTATCATCTGTAAATTGTTTAATTAATAACAATTATACCTCCCATCAAGAGTTCATTTTCCTTTCTGAACTTTGTTAATGTGGTTTCAATATAAATTTACCCTCTTTCCCCCAGCTAGTCAGACAATTTGATCTAATACAAATGGATATTTTCAAAAACCACAGTACCAGTGTTCTAACATTTATTGTTTTTCATAAAGCCTCAACTCTTGGAGTCAGGTGATAATATGAGAATCTATGTTTTCATTATTTAAAAAGTATGTTTCTAGACCTTGTAGTTGCAAAGAAAAGCTTAAAAACATGAACACTAAAGTCCCCAAAACCAGAAGGTAAATGAAAAGAACTAAAAAGTTGTTTGTTTGTTTTAAATCTCATGATTTCTGGGGCCTGACATGATTTTTGAACATTGAGGTTGACATTGCTGCATTATCTACTACTAATATCAATATTTTAAAAACCTTGAAGGCACCTCAAATTCCTCTACAATACAACAGCTCGATTTTTAATGCCAGCACAAAACTAAATAATAAAAACAAATATTAAAATGGCATATTATGAATAATGGACCAGATCTTCAGTTTACATAAATCAGGAGCTCTAAAATACGGCCTCATCTCATTACCAGGTTTAAACCTAGCTTCTAAAATTAATCTAGCTTTGATGGATCTTAAGATAGATATGGAGCAACTCACCATCTCTCTCCAAAGTTCATACCAGAAGTAATGTAATGGTGTCTCCTTTTAAGACCACAGGAGTAGCCTTAAATAGTACTGTGGCCTTCAAAGGACACACCATTGCATTTGGTTTCCATAAATTAGTTCTCTAAAACAGAGCTGAAGAATCAAAATCAAATAAGATTAAATGAAGGGCATGCTAGAAATTATACACCACCTAAATTGTACTGGAAAAAAAACCTTACTAGAAAGATAAGCAAAAACAATTAAACTGTTAGCCAATGTAGATATGTTACACACACATGAATAGATATTATGTGCACAACATTTACATATTGTTATTGTGATATTGTACCGTGGGTGTTAGAAAGTTATGTCAAATGAATGTATTAAGCTCTCCCCACAGTTCTGTTTACAAGTCAAATAACCCTTCCCTCCTCCCCCCCCAACACACACACACACTCTGCAAAGCTGAAGTCAGCTTTGGTATTAGAAAATAGGAAACCTGTCAAAGACAAAGGATATTAATTTCTACCTTGGTACAAGCTTAGGAGATGCCTTCTCTCCTATTAGTACCTGGAATGTACTGTCCAAAACAAGAAATAAAGAAAGGTACAGAACTTGCATGGGCTGGTGTGTTAGTACACAGTGATGTATGGAAAGTTCTCCTGACTTGAAAACAGCTCTGGTATACGTAGAAGTAATTGGGGTGAGTGGGGAGAGGAGGCATGTTTTGAGAGCACATCTTCTGAACTGAACAGGTTGGGAGAAACTGCTTCCTGGAAAGACTGGTAACAGCTTAGTTTTCTTTCTGTACTGCTTTGGTCTTTAGACCATAAACTGGCTATGCTTGGTTATTTAGTCTCTTCAACATTTTTAATGTTGAATTACAAAAGTCAAAACTATTGTCTATAAATTTGAGCAACAGATTCTATAATCAGAGGTATGCAAACTAGAAAATTTGCATACCCAGTTTATCCATAGTGAATATAAGTATGGTTTGTTTTTCAGAGTTTATTAATTTCATTTTGAGAGGTTTTTTTTTAAAGCAATTTTTTGAGTTTATGTAGATGTCCAAACACGGTGGGATTCGGGGCTCTTTGTACATATTGTAATAAATAATGTATATTATCATAGGTGCTGGAAACAGGAGTGTGAAGGATGCTGCCACACCCCAACTTCAAGTGGTTTCCATTATATACAGGTTTACAGTTTCGTTCAATGGCTCTGAGCACCCCCACTATAAAAATCATTCCAGCACCCCTGTATATTATATGCATTACTCACTATAGTATTATATACTATGAGTAATCTCTTTGTAATGTTCCCTAGTATACTTTAACATAGTACTGTTTCAGACATCAACAGGATCTACACAGACCAGTTGAAGCACAACACGTTAATGCACTTTAGAAATTACACCCCCAAAGTCCACATTACTGCTACGTGTAGACAAGCCTTGAGATACAAGTAACCATTTCCAGTGTTTATTGGATAAACACCGATTTTTTCCCCTCTCTCTCTCTCTCTCTTTTTTTTTTTTTTTAAATCAGCAATGTTTAATCAGTGTTTATTGGTTAAAACTGAAAATCAGAAGCCTAATAAGACAGGTAACTGATTCTCATCCAAACACCCACTTGTGTTTCATCATAGGAATGATATCTGATAGAAGTAGTCAATTTGGTTAAGATTGGCAACAACCACAGTTACAATCTTAATCCTTATTAAGAATATAAACAAGCACTTTCCACATAATCAATGATAAGATCTGATATACCAAAAGGGGGTTCATTATCCATTCAGGTAGATTAAACAACAAAATGTACACTAACTCACTTAATAATTAGCTATCATCAGGTCATAGTAAGAGCCAGTCCCAGCCCCAGTGAGTTTACATGACAGACAAATTATAGGAAAAAGGAAGGAATATTATCCGTTTTTTTTGTTTTGTTTTTTTTACAGATGGGAAACTGAGGCACAGATGAAATAACTTGATTGTAGTAACAAAGAAAGTCTATGGCAGAGCTAAGAACTGAATACAGATCTCTTGAGTCCCAGCCCAATGCCTCAATCTCAAGACCATCCTTCCTCTTAATGCTTCTCCCAAATGTGATCATGTGTGTTTTTAAAGTTTTCCGTACATAAATAAGATCTATTGTCCCCAAAAGGTCCATATCCCGTTTATTCTTTTTCACAGGGGTATGATGAGAGTCACGCTTTTGTAAATTCAGTAATGAAATCCTTTCAGACAGAGTACAAAACTAGGAGTCAACATTAACTACTGACAGTTAGCCTTTAACTCTGTTCAAATGTGTTTACTTCAAAGTATCTGGAAAAGGTGTAATAGGACAATCCATGGCAGTTGCTTTTTCTTAATCTTCCATGTTGAAAAAAATATATATTAAAATACTGTATTAATACAATGTCAGCCTTTCTTAATGGTACTGTTATCAAGTTGATATGATGGTAGCTAATTATTAAGTGAGTTAATGTATGTCTTGTTATTTAATCTTGCAGAACTGATAATGAACTGTGTCAAATACTTATTAGTCATCCATTCTCTGTACACCTAGTTGACATTAATATGGCCCACAGTTAAACTTCTGTGTTTGTTCACTTCCAGACACAATTATGCTGTCAAACATTATTCTGCTAACTATTCTTTGGTCCAGAATGTCATATTGTCCTCAATTTGTCTAAACCAAGAGAATATCCATAGAAACATGGAGGACAAAAAGAGCAAAGGGAAAGTCTAGTAAGGGTTAGTCAGAATGGGTTAGGCAGCATGAGAGAAGGACAGAGAGCATCTGTGAAAGTAAGAGGAGAACAAGAATGTGCTAGAAAAGCCTAGGAGCTACTTTCAACAAGATACCAAATCCAAATTTTCAGACATTCAGGGCATTGCAGATCATGGTGTAAATTCTTATAGCTCATTTGATTTCAGTGAAACCACAAGTATTTACACCAGTTGAAAATCTGGCCCAGTACTATCTTACATGAGTAATCATTTCTCCGAGTTAGTGTAATTTCTGTTTTGCAAGATGATATACTGATACATTCAAGCTCCAAGATTTTTCTTTCTTATTGGCAAGAAACAAAGGGTCAGAGTCAACTCTGGTGGAACAGCACTTAAGTCCTTGGTGTTCCACCAAGGATTAATTTGGTGCAATATGTGGAAAGTATCATTGGCCATTGGCCAAGTACTAAATGGTTTCCATTATTGGCGGGATACTTATATCTTGGAGTCAGGTCTGCTGTAACTTGTTTGTTTATTCTATGCACACAAGTCCTGCTGTTTTTAAACCAAGTAGACCCAACCATACACAGCCAGCTCCTGTACACCCCGACTCCATCTCTCAGAGCTGCCATAAGAACAGCTGCCTTTATCACTGCCCTCCCCCTCACAAGTCTCCAACTGTCCTCCCAGACTCCATGAAACATTCCCCCTCTTGACTGAGTTACAAGCTTCCAGTCCGGAGCCAGGAGAGTCACACCAGATTCAGCCTTAGTCGAGTCATCAGACTGCCCTTTGCTGGCCTATCTCTACTCAGCTGATTCATCACCATATTTTACTTCAAGATGCGTGCCACCATCCAAGACATCATTTAGGTAGTTAGAGAACTATAGCGTTCATTGAACTAAAATCTATTTGAAACTTCATTTCCAGAATAGCCATTTGAAATGTAGCTGCATAGACTTTTTATACATGCAGCAACATGCCTCTCAGCCACAGCATTGCCAAGGTCGTGGGGTTTCCTACAACCATGGGAGGTTTTGAATGGCTAGTCATAATGAGCAATGAGTAACTAGCACTTGGGATGCTATTATTATGGGCAGCATCTTTTGGAGATATCATCAATGTAAAGTCAAAAGGATTAAAATTTGCCCTCAGGAGAGCTATTATTTGGCAGTAACACCACGTCTTCAATAGCCAGCTAGAATGTACTATACAGGAAGGAGAGAGATTCAAAACTCCAATAACCAATTACAATTGCTTGTTTTCAATATACACTTTTACTGGGTGCCAATGTTACTGATGGAACAGTTGTCTAATCAATATTAAACCAACAATTTTCCAGTTCCAGTTGTTTAGCCAAGCAGCCTCCTTTCTGAGAGCTCAGACTGTATTTCAAGAAATCTTATCCATTACTAGCACAATTCTCATAAATTTCTTATGGTTGCTGAAAACAAGAACAGAAAAGATATGCATGTGGCAGGAATTGTCTTCCATCAGCAATCACACTGCACCTTCCATCAACACGTATGCCACATTTTGGCTGATCAACCTGAACCAAGATCTTGACTTTGTTCTGAGTGCTCAGCACTTTTGAAAAATCGGGTGCCTAATTATGGACCTAGGTGTCTAATTTAAGTATAGGGATCCACTTCAGAAAATCTTGGCTCTTTGGAATGTCTCTTCTAATCATCTTAATTCTGACTGAGGTCAGTGTGCTTTCTTTCAGGTACGTCTTGAAGGAGGGTGATATATGTGGTGAATGGTGACTAGTGGGGTATTATTATCCCTGAATACACCTTTTCTGGCAGTTGCATTATCAGGTTTTTTTGAGGATCTCAGATGATATGAGTGAGAGGCGTGGGGTCAACGAGGCTCAGAGTTTCCAGTTATTTGCACCACCGGTGGTCCTCTTCAGAAGCGGAATTTGTATAGTTCCCAATACAGTGAAGCCTCTATTCTGAGAGGGGCTTTAATACACAGTGGTAATAAACACTTGCAACGTGTTGGATCGCTGTGAAACTCTTATGTACTATCATGTGTTACAGAGTGAGTGAAGTTACTTTTTCTGGAGGGCAGTAAAAGCATATTTCCCTTTGAGTTATGCTAAGCCTGACAGACAAAGTCAGGTCATAAAAATGTGGGCAAGGAAGCCTATTTATTTGCTACCAAAGGAGTAGAAAAATGGAAGAAAAAAATACAGCCTGGCAAACAGTCTCCTCCTACCTACTTGTGAACACATAAGGGAAATTACCTGAAAATGCAAAAAAAATTATACAGATCAAACGAAAGCATTTAACTATAATTACTGTCTCAGAACTAGCAGCAACAACGCCCCACCCCTAGGAATAAACTATGGTGGAGCGATTTTATTTCTGTTCTTCTATCTTTTCCACTGAGATCACATGGCCAGGATCCTGTGTATAGAGATAAATGGTTTCGCTATATTTTCTAAAATAAAGGAAGAGTGAGCAGACTCAGTAAGAAAGGGATTTTGCCAGGTACATGAAGGGGAGAGAGAGTAGGTAAGGGAAATAGTTAAATGCTTTGAATTAAAGGAAATTATTCCTTTTAATAACTTTACAGCTGGACTTGCTAATATATCAGAGGGAGTGGAAGACTCCTGAGAAACTCCAACCATTTCTGTATCATCCTGGCTCTCATTCTACCTATTTAGTAAATAACAATCAAAAGTTTTAAGCATTCACAGAAGAAACTTTCTGTTGTTAAAACTGGATGGGGTCCTGCCAACTTGACAAGCCAACATTACATTGATGACGCATCAAAGCCAAAGGATAATTAGCTGGTTTATAAGACGCTAGAGGAAGTAGGTAGAGGAAGATAGTTTGTTACCATTTGTCATTGGCCAGTGGCCATATTTATCTCAGTGGTATGCTCTCAAGTTAATAGCTTTCTTCTCAGTTGCTGCACACTAGCTACTCCCACTGACAGAGGAGAAAGTGTTGAAATGTCCACTTTATTATTTAAATAGAGTTACATAAACAATTTTGAAACAAATATAGAAAGTGTGTAAGTGTTACCTCCATCATTTTCAGTAAACTAACAAATGTGACAGTATCTCACTATCTGGTGTAAAATCTCAAAGTGGAGCATGACGGTCAATGCTATTACTACAGCCACACAGCTGACTTCCTCTTCTGCTGTCCACTCAATTCTCTCCCCACAAGCCTGTTTGTACATTCCTTACATGACTAATTATAAATACAACTACAAGCATAAGATTTTACAACTTCTTAGAAAAGAGAACCAATTCACACATCAGTTATGTGAGAACTTTGCTATATCACCAACATCAGCAAACATCATGCTCTCAGTTCCTTTTACATGTGACTATGTGAAATGGACCACCTTTGAGAAATACAGAAGAAACGAAATTCCTGGTGATATCCACTGTCTGTCTCTAAGGAGGTAGGAGAGGAAATGGAAAGATACACTTCTGTTCAGCACCTTATCCCAGATCCTGTGTTCTGAGTGCCCTCAACTCCCACTAACTTCAAAAAAGTGCATAATTGCCGAACAAGAGGGAGCCAGATTAGAGGGATGAGAAATCAGAGAGAAATCTAAAGGAAAATCAGTGCTACTGGACAACAGGATAGGCATCACGTATGATTGAATAGAATCATAGAATATTAGAATCGGAAGGGACCTCAGGAGGTCGTCTAGTCCAATCCCCTGCTCAAAGCAGGACTATCCTCAGCTAAATCATCCCGGCGAGGGTTTTATCAAGCCACAGCTTAAAAACCTCTAAAGATGGAGATGCCACCACCTCCCTAGGTAACCCATTCCAATGCTTCACCACCCTCCTAGTGGAAAACTTTTTCCTAATGTCCAACCTAGACCCCCCCGTTCCCCCCAGTAACTTGAGACCGTTGCTCCTTGTTCTGTCATCTGCCACCACTGAAGACAGCCTAGCTCCATCCTCCCTCCATACCTAGGAGGGAAGTCAAAATTGTTTTCCTATGAGGTATTTTTTAATTATAATTTTTTCATCTGAAGGAGAGTTGATCATATGAGAAGTAAAAACTAGTGCTTGCAAGGAATCATCAGAAGTCCACAGAATTTATTTTTTTTCTACAGTGATGTACTGCTAATCATAACTAAAACGTTGTTCTAAGGCACTTTTCAGTAGTTAAGTTGTGTTTGATACAGTCGATATCTCACAGGTTAATCTTGTTATTCATATGAAGATGATACGTTCATTGTATCTGTCTCCTGACTCACATTCCAGTATCCTAGCCACTGGACCACATATTATCTTAAAAATCTGCCACTGTTAACAAATATTAAACCATGAGTATGGTTATTTCTACAGTAACAATAATGAGGAAAGACAGAAAGTGGTCAGGCCTGATTCATAATGATAGACAGGCCTGAAATAACCACAGATTGTAACCACACATCAGCCAGGGGTAACTATGACTTTACCATGACAAACAAGATTTGGTGTCTAAACAAGGTCTGAGGCAGAAGCCATGCAGTGTGTCATTTAAATTAAAAATAAAAAAGGCATAACGTAGTTCTAACATTTAAATTACATAGTAACCCATGAATATGACTAGAAATACACCATGTACATGAAGAATGTGGGGAAGATGGGAGTTGTGGGTTATAAGTTCTACAGGGGCTAGATGCCGTGTGGAAACAGAGCTAGAATTGATCCAGAAGAGCACATTATACAAGTTTATAAATTAAAGCTGCTTCTAGCGTATTTTAAATTACGAGACCATCATTTATGAGAATACATAATTGCTAGAGGAATTACTCAGTTAATTACCACGGAACAGATAGAATAAAAAAACCCTCTGTGCCAGGCAACGTAAGGCCCCAGAAAATCAATTATAGGCAATGGGCTGCTGACTGTTGAGGATTGTTATTGGCTTAACTGGTTATTTTTAATTTAATATAAATCACATTAAGCATATTGAGGAGGAGTGAAAAGGGAGCACTCACCCACCCTGTTCCCTGAAGTTTATCTGAAGTCTGTGAACGGATTAAAAATTCAATGAATCCCAAACCAGCACTGCTGATATATTCCAGGCTTAACAGTTACATTCTTAGGACTAGATTGTGCCTTTAGGCAAATCCCAGAGCAAGCTTCACCACCCTATAAGTAGACCCTAGGAAATACTGTGACTATAGCCACCTCTATGAAGTACAATTCTTTTCCCATGTCTCCCTTGTTCCCAAGGGTGAGAGATGTTAATATACTGCTGGCCTATACCAACAGAAAACAATGACACACTCCACGGGAAAAAACCAAGGCACAGTCTCCTCCCACTAGTTCTTAGGGTATGGAGAGTAAGCAGAAATGCTTGGAATGCCTGCTTACACCTATGTGCCCAGTCTAGGGCTGGTCAAAAAATTTCTATAAAAACTGCTTTTCAACAGAAAATTGGGTTTTTAACTATTTTTTAAATGTCTGCTTCCCATGGAAAATATTGATTCTTGGTCAAAAAAACACCCCCAACCCAAAACATTTTGGCTGAAAAAATATTTTGATTTACTATCCTGCCACTATGCCTCATCATGGGAGTGTGGTTTGCTTTGCTCATGTCTTCATTATCCTTCATGGCTGGGCTCCCCAGCCAGACTACATCTCTCATGATGCACCCATCTCCCCTCATCATAGTGCATCATGGGAGACGTAGTCTAAACCGGAAGCCCAGCCTATAAAGGTGAATGGAAGCATGAGGCACCTGAACCAGAATTCCCAGAGGCACCATGGCAGCATTTCCAAATCAAAATATTTTGGTTTTTTTGACAAAATATATCAGTTTTTTATTCTCCACACCCAAAGGCTGAACTTTTCCATAGAAAATTTCTATTAAAATTGTTTTTTCTGTTTTTGTTTGGTCAAAATTTTTTAAGGAATTCAAGTCCATTTTCCAGCCAGCTCTCACCCACCGAAACCGAGCAGTCTATGCAGGGCTGTGGGGCAGGTTCTTCGTTTCTCTTACTCCACTACACTGGCACATAGTCCAATCCAGCTCCTAGTGAGATAACATACTATTATTCAAATTGGAGGTGGTCATTTTTTTAGTGGTATGTTTTCTTTAATTTAATTATTTATAGGCTGTTTTATTTAATTAAGATGAAGGCGTAAAAATCAGGAATGGTTTAGTGTAGTGATAGTGAAAAGGGTTAGGGTTTCTGCATCATGAAGTCCTAAAGATTTTATGTACGTGCTTTATGTTACCATTGAGCAAGGAAATTGTTGATTTTTTCCCCTTCTCATATGAAACTTGCATGTCTGGCTTCTAGGACAATCCACTTTATAGGGAGAGAATATATTAAATAGTTTGTCATTCTAATATTTGTTTTGTTTCACAGTTGATTACATCCTTCAGCACTCATTAATGACACTATCCCTGAAGTCACTGCCAAAGAAACATTTGTTTCAACCTTCTTACCAACAGCTGACAGCACTGCTTCTGTAGCCTTGTGACCCTCAAGGGGACCAAGCAACAGACGACTGTATCTAAGAATCCAACCTGTGAACTTTTTCCCGGTAAGATAGCCCACAAGTTAACTCAGAATAGATTTTCTGTTCAAAGTCTCATATTGCGTACAAGCTTAAGCAAATTTAACGTGGTAAAACTTTCCAGGTTGTCAGGCCTGGAGGCTGAAATATTCTACATGTCCAAAAGCCACCTACAGTTCAACAAAAGCATCAATAATGCAAGCTCCTTCATTACCCTCACATCTCAACTGGCAGATCCACCTTTAGGGGAAGAAAAAATAGTTCAATCTCAGTGCCCAAGTAATCCTTACACTCTCTTCTCATATTGCCAATAAGAGTCCCCATTAGTGACAATGGTAGAGGTGGCCTGGACTGTCCACTCATTTTCCAAATGAACAGTTCATCAGCTGGAAATTGCCCTTCATTTCTTACATGCCCAGCTTTGGGCCAGGGCAACAGGTGAGCAGGTGAGATACTTCATTTGCAAAGATGAACCAGACCAGCAGAATGGGTGATCGCATGCCAAAAAAAGAATGAAGATGAAGCCTGGCTCCTAGACTGGGCAGAGAATGTAGGGCAGTAGGGGAGAGAGAAGCAGTTGAGTGTGGAATAGAGGGAGCAGCACAGAATGGAGGGAGTTGGAAATAGCCTGAAATGGACTTGAATCATCCACTGTATAACTTTAACTATACATTTTTAAATCATATGGGACCAAGTCCACTTTGGGGTTCTCTTATTTACACAATCACTTGAGTTTTATTCTTCTGGTTTACGCACTACCAGAGACGTTGATAAAATAATCACCACGTAATTTACATGTTCTATCTGTGTTGTGTTTGCCATTTAAACCAGCAGGCATTTCCTTCCAGTGCAGTTTCTGTTTGCCAGTATTGAACATTTTGTACTTCTAATCTTTCATCCCCTCTGACAGTCATATTG
>ML675617.1:9462993-9512110 GCA_007922155.1 Mesoclemmys tuberculata | reverse complement strand
TGAACCCAAATTCCAAATGCTTATGAACACGGTATAGATCAAACCACAGAAAACTGTGGCTCCAGGTAATGTTGTAATGCCCTATTGCTAAACTACTGTGGGCAGCAGCCTTTCTCATCCTGTTTTCACTAATCCTGGGGGAGGGGCGGTTGCTTAATGAATAACCAACCATCTCCATTAGTGACAAATCTTCTCTTTGCTCTTGTAGGAGCATCTTTCTTAAAATATGTGCATGAAGTTATGTGAGAATAGTAAAATCAGGAGGGCTAGAAAATTCTGGTTCTGACCCTTCTGAGTGCTCCCGATACATGTGTATTGACATTTGTGTAACAATATATGCATTCCTACATGTCTGCTAACTCTGTGCAGTACATGTGCCTGTTATGTGAGCCCAGTTCTGCCAGCCTTATTTATATCAAGATTTACCTTACTTTGCAAACTGCCCCAATGTTTTGAATAGTTCATTCTCTGACCATGTCTCCCTGCATTGCCTAGTTTCAATGGGACTATTTGCAGAACAAGAGACTACTTAGGATGAGTAAGGATAGCAGAATCTGGCCCTTTACATTTAATTTGAGGTTGAATGGTTGGGAACACTGGAATGAATAGAAGCACAGCACAGGCATGATGTCCTTTTTATATTCGTATGGCTACTGTACAGTATGCTAGGTGACGTAACTATTTTCTCTTTTGAAGATGGGTTATATTTGAAGTGGCCTATTTTTCTTGGCTATGTCTGTTTCTTTGCTTGTTTTGTTTCTTTCATATATAGTAGTGAGTATTTTAAGAAGTGTTTTAATTTCATGCATTTTTGTCTTAGCACTTTTAAAAAAGATTATTTAAGTACATGCATACTCCAACAAATGTGTATTTGAATGCACAATTGATTATCCAATTTTCATATAATGAATATTTTGCATGTGCATTTCTTGCTCATTTGACCATGTAATAATTAATTAGCATTAATTATAATAGATTGCACCTTCACACTCAGCACACATTTCATTAGAAAGGTAGGCTTTTTGCAATACTCTAGTATTCAGACAGAATGGAAGGCATCCACAAGCAGAGAAAGAATATCCAAAAGATTTCTTTTCACATCTATTAGAAAAAGTTATTTTTAGTAATGAAGTGTTATAATATTTTTAGATGTATTTATTTGGTAAGGTGCTTTTCTAAATGAAATGTGTATATATCACTGACTTAAAATAAGTTATCTCCTAAATAAAGAGGCCTGAAAGGGCTGAAGAAAAGATAGAAAGGCCTGAAAAGATAAATTAAGGAAAACCGTATGCGAGATCAAAAACAAAGGAAGAATTTCTCAACCATCGGGGTAGGTGGTATAGTTTAACCAGGTATAATACTGTTATGACTATTGCTCTGTAACAGACAACTATCTGGAATATAACATTAGAGAGATGTCATTTTACAGGATATATACATATACAATATACAAATATGACAATACAGGGTGGTCTATTTTTATTGCCTCCAATTGTCCACATGGGGTTACCTACAAATGACGAGATACCAGCAATTATTAATGTCTTCCCAGATAAGTCAATATTAACTCGAGAGGCTTTTTGATCTGCAAGTCAATGGGACTATATAAGTGCTTCGAATGGAACCCATACGTAAGTGTTTTGATACATCGGGGCCAGAATGCTCAGCACTTTGTGGAACCGAGCTCTGGTGCCCCACATGTCAGTCTTATTTAGTCAGCTTTTTTCCATTTTAAAACTTGCTACAATTTTTTTCCTCTTTTAAGTATATTTGTAAACGCAGAAAAGATACAAAATGACTGGTCTAAGTGGAGCTCAGTGATCTCCATAGAGGTAGTATATATGCAATGAATATAGAGTTTAATGGCCTGAAATTTACAGCCAGGGTGGAGTAAGACCAAATGAGGTCTGGATGCATCAAAATGTCAGGGAACAGCCTAGAAACAAGACTTTTCTTCCCAGTCCTCTTTCCCTTGAAGATTGACATCTCTTTCAATTCCAGTCTTGCCTCCAGAATAGGGGTGGGGTGAAACCCAGGCTTCACACATTTTCCACAGCTCCCTGCTCTGGGGGAAGGAGTAAGCAGTAGCCTGAACTCAGAATTTGGGTAACCACATATGGATTGGTTCCCTATATGGCCATCTAGTACAAATCACAATCTAGCCCTACATGAGAGAATGTGGAGCAGAGTTACAAAAGGCCCAGGCTATCTTCTTCATCAGAGGCTTTTGGGCAGCACAAGAGAAGAGCAGTCAGAACCATTGAACAAAAGGTGGCAGAAGGCAATGATTCTGAGACTGAAGCCTCTGACAGAAGCATCAATTTACTCAGATGAATCATCCAGAGATGAAAAAATCATAAACTCTCTAACCTAAGAATCCGTAAATGAAAGTCATAATGAAAGTCTAGTGATGAATCATCTGCCACCTGCTTCTAATTCAGACAAGTGATAACAGCAAGCAAAGCAGAACAGAGAATATATGAGTGGATAGTTTTTTTGTAGTGAAAATAATGCGCATAAGTTAGAGCACATTAAACCCACATGCGTGCTCTCATTCAGAAGTAAGGTGGCCTTAGATCACAGTAGCTTAATACCCCAAGGAGATGGCAGTAAATCCAAAAAGGCTGAAGCTACAGCAGTGGTTTTCAAACTGGGTACGTGTACCCCTACATGAGATCTCAACAGGGGGCACACAAGAAAAATCCTATAATGGAAGACAACGCATTTTATTTAGTAAGTCTTGGCTCTCTAATCATAGGTATATTTTGACTCTCTCTCAGTTGGCAGTATGTGGTAGACAACATTATTTAGAAAGGGGTATGCAGCCTAAGAAATTTGAAAACCACTGAGCTACAGCAAACTACGGCTGTCCCACTTCTGAGGAAGTCCATCACACAAGGGTTTAATGTATCAATTTATGCACATTAACTTCAGAGCTTTAGTTGATTTGTCTTAACTTGCCTGAATGTCCCCATGTAGACAAACCCTGTGACAGAATCAGGACAAAAGCTGTAGACAGATGCAACTGCATGGTTCATAGGAATAGTAAAGGGCTACAGAGCATTTCACCTTCGGGTCATGGGTTGAGATGTAGATCAGATTGCTAATGACTGGCTGTGCTCAGTTGTGTATGTTAAATGAATTGATGGTTTCAGTCAAGTTCACAGTGGACATGTATCCAGCCACCACAGCTGGCACCCTAGTTAGCGGCCTCAGAGAAGCGAAGTACTAAATGTGCGTCAATAGAGATTGACTCAACTTCTCAACTCTTAGCAGGGGCCTCTCCAGACAAGGAAAGAAACATATGGGTGGGGAAGCTTGCACTGCTATTGTCCATGCTGTATCTGTCCTGTGGATAAACAGAGCACTTTAGGCTCCAGAGCTGTCAAGTCGAACATTTCACTAACAGAAATTTCTCTTTAAAAAACACTTTAAGAGCTCTATATAGAAAAAATGTTTATGAATTCAGTAATGAGACACACATTTTAGGAACTAATGCAAAAGTTATTGAGGCCCCTAGATTTGTTACCACAGTTGCACATAAATACTCAAATACAAGATATATGTAATTTAAAAGTCATTTTCATTAAAGCGCATTTGTACCTTGTAGAAAAATTTAATATCCTCATGTTTTATACCATAAGATGATCACCTGCAAGGGGAAGGAAGGAATTTTGTCTTCCACATAAAAGTTCAGCTAAACCAAGGGCTTTATCCTTATGTCCTAACTCAGGCAAAAAAAAAATCCAACACACAGTGTGAGCTTTGCCTGAATAAATACTGCAAAAATCAGCCCTAAGCCCATGTTATGGCTGATTGGGTGTCATCTTCCCATGAAGTATCAGGTACAAGTCACTGCTGTAGGCAAGAAAAAGGAGTTTTTGACATCAGAATAGCAAATTGCTGAGAAAATACATAGCTTTGCCAGGAGAGTGGATTTCTGCTGCAAAATGATGTATAAAAATTCACCTTTGATTAACATAATGTAAGCAGGGGTCCTTCATGGGGGCCTGGAGCACCACAGTGCACGCCTTTGTCTCGACACAGTCCCTGATTGCATGCCCGTTGTACAATGGCTTGGGCTAGCATAGTCACATCAGGGCTACGGCTGTATGGACCCTAACACGCAGTGAGTCCCTGTGCATACTCTGTCAACTGCCTTTAGCATCACGTTCCTCTGAGTGCCCCAGCAAACCTGCCTGTGCGCACCACTCCTCCCCACCTGTCCCTGAATTGCCAACAAATCTTCCTCTTTCAGCGACCCTCCCACCATCCTGAGCAAGAGGAAAATGCAGCAGCAGCAGCACCCCCTATACTGTCCATCCCTCCCCCGGCAGATTTACCGCACTGCCCTTTGCTCACCTATCGCTGCTCAGCTACTTCAGCATATCACCAACTGTCAAACCACCCCACAAAACCACAGCGATCCCAAATTTTGAGGAACAGCAGAAAAACGGGAACATTGTCACCATTTTTTTTTATTCAGGAATGTGTCCCTTCTTAATTAAAAAGGTCATTTTCCCTGCAACCTGCCGTTGGGTTTTCCCCTAGGTGTACAAATACCATCCGAAGCCTTTTGCACAGGCTCACAGGCACAGATAGCTGTATAGGTAAAGTGATGAAGAAGATAATAGGGGAATCTTTTTCAGCAAAGGGATAAGAGTCAGAGGAAGAGAAATGCAGTTGCGTGGAGAGCAGGGTTAGGCCAGGTCAATTCAGTCTATAACAGAAGACAGACAGAAAGAAGGTGGTGAGTATGGGTTGGAAAACAGAGAAGGTCCAGGATCTGGGTGGCCTGAATAGGGGGTGCAAGGAATTAGGATGTTTTAAATGACCCTAGTCCAGGTTGGCAGACCCCACATTTGATGCCTCCACTTAAAAATATTCTCTTCCATGCTTCCCTCAAGTTCTTCATGAATATTGAAAGATTCCTTCCCTGCCCAAGCTCTACATCACCCCAGGATTCCCTTTCACAAAGGGAAACCAGATCACAATTGAAACCACTTTAATAGCCCCTCTGTGCATCTGCAGTGGCACAAATGGGGTGGAACAGGGAAGATCATCAGGCTCTTTTGACTTTTCAAGACCTGCCGTTATTTTACTTTTCTCGCCTGTGAAAATTTTGTCACTGCTGATGACTTAAGAGAAAGAGTGAAAGGTCCAGGGCACACGGGAGCTGAGCAAGGAACTTGAACAGTTTTCTCTGGAAGTGCAAAGTGTCTGTCTGTGAGGGCACTCTTTATAGCTGAACTATTCTTTCTTTGTACTCCTCATTTATGGCAGCTAAGAGACTTTCACTACTTCTTTCAGGATGTTGTTGCGCCTCACTACTTTCCTAAAAGAAAGAGTCATGTCATTCTGCAGCTGTTCCTTTTCCTCTCCTTTCTAGTTTCCCCTCTAAGTTTTAGATAACAATTTGCCTACCAAGGCCCCAAACACATTTACTGTAAATACCTCTCATTTCCCCCTAGATATCAACGACAAGACTTCTTGGCTAGGTTTTGTGTAAGAATGCCGAGTCTCTCCGTCCTCTGGTTTTCTTAAAGAGTGAGAATTACTAGAAAAACAGTGAGAGTTGGCAGGCAACCTTGCCTAAATCCAATTTAGAACTTCCCATTTTGGATTAGCTGAGTCATATTTTTCCTGTAGTCAACCTGACTGCCATCTGTTGTTGATGTATGATAGGGCTGTCTCTCTAGTGAACTGCAAAATCTTCCCCATTTCCATGCACTTGTTTGCCTTACGGAATGTCACCCTGGATCCTAACCAATTACAAGATGTGCACTGGCTAAAGGAGATAAGATATTTTATTAATCTCAGATACTGCACTGTATGCATTTATTCCAGATTCACTCCTCCTATTTTAACAGAAGGTGTCTGCTTGGGTAGAAGTCTTTTTTGGAAACAGAATGATATATTTTAGTCTTGGTGTCTGTTCTGTTGACATTGCTTTTAAACCACAGATTTCTCTTGATTGGCAAATTGTGAAAACAGGAAATCAAGAGACCGATTCAGCTGCAAAATTGTAGTAGAAAGTGAAGTATGTTCAAATACCAGGATTAGGGGCTGTGGGAAGAATTGCAAATGTTGCTTGTTTTTGTTATAACAAATGAAATAGAACAATATTTCCAATAATAGGATTTTACCTCAGGAGATTTCTCTCTTCCCAGTTTCATTATCTAGTTTAACTTATACAAGGAAGGAGGCAGTGTCTAATGATCAGATCATGGAACTGAATTTTATACTGGTACTAGCACTGACTCACTTTGTAACCTTGAGCAAGTCACTTCACTTCTCAGGGCTGCAGTCTCCCTCATCTGTAAAAAGGACATAATAATACTTATCTCACAGGAGTACTGTGACGCTTAAGGTTGTAAAGTGCTTTGAGACCCTAGTTTGAAGGTGCAATACAAGTAGAAGTACTATCGGTAAATGTACACCATTTGCTGTAAATCTTAACCTCTCATAAATTCTACATAGTTACTATGTACAAACAAATTTTGTAACTATAGCTGGTTGAAATATTTCATATTTATGTTCTGACAGAAGATGGCCTTTCAAAATGACCATTTTATGGAAAACTTTTGGTTCTTTATATTTTTTCTGGTTTTTGGTTTTCAAAAGCAAAACATATTTCATATACTTGTCCAAGAAAAAGGAATTTAAAAAAAAATTCTGTTCATTCTAAATTTGTCACAGAAAACGCCATTTTCCAATCAGCTCTGCTTGTAACTCATTACAGAGAGCATGTGTCCATTTTCAAGATCTTTTTCTGAAATGATTCTCAGAGCATTTGAAGGGAATTTATCTGGAGAGCATTCACTTGAGACTTCTTTAGAACAGTGGTTCTCAACTTTTTTTCATTTGCAGACCCCTACAAAATTTTGAATGGAGGTGCAGACCCTTTTGGAAATGTTGAATGGAGGTCCAGACTCTTTTGGAAATCTATTGTCTGTATATATATATATATAGTTGAATTCTGTTCAGTCAGTTTTCACTCTAAGCCTTTCACAGACACTTTAGACATGGCCTGCAGACTGCAGGTTGAGAACCTCTGCTCTAGAAGAAAGCTAGGAGAGGTATCAAGGAAGGGAAGGAAAGGAAATAGAGGAACAGAAATACAAAAGGGGACAGTAAGGAAAGAAGGGAAGAGAGGGGAGGAGGAGAGGTGTAAAGGAGAAGCAAAAATGAGAGCATAAAGAAAAGGAAGAGGAGGAATGGAAAATAAAATGAAAAGAGGGGGAAAAAATTAAATTTGGATTTTATAACAAGTATCATACCACAATCCAAGAGAGTTCATTTCTTGCGATTTATAGTCCTGTCCAAGCATTTGTCAGGGACAATGGCCAATGCAAGTGCAAAGTCTTCTAGACTCTTTTTTAAGATGTAATGCACACTTTGAAAAAGTTTGGAAGCCTGTGACATTGTGTCTGAAAGCAACACCCAGAACTCCATGTTCACCACTCTCACAATTATGATATGTTCTGTACAAAATATGCCTTCTGAGGTATCATTTTAAAAGTCTTGATCTGCTAAATATTAATATCTTGGTGAATTGTATGTGCTATTAGTATATATGAATTTATGAAATATTGTTGTATATGCTACAATACAATACACCCACAAACCAGCTTTTCAGGTAGAAAAATGGCATGGCCAGACAGCATTGATGGCTCTCCCATTCAAGAGAAAAATCCTCTACCGGGATTTTACGGTGAAGGTTTCACTGAGGAAGCAGAGAGTCAATGGACCCTACTTGACCAATAGGGAACGGCCCCTCATGTCACATACCTAAATCTTTCCCAAGCAGAGAGAAGCTATAAAAGAAGAGGAGTGACATCATCACTTGTCTCACTCCCCCACAGCTCCACACCTAAAGAAAGGCCTGAAAGAAAGGACTTTTGAACAGGGGAGGGACCCAGGCTGCAAGGCAGATGGCACCTGTGTAACAAGGAACTGTAAGCCTGCGTATATCATCAGACTGGGTGAGATATTACTAATACAAATCCTGTTCAGTATTATAGAATTTAGACTGCAAACTCATTTTTTAGTTCTTTAGTAACTATTTCTGGTCTCCTTACGCTTACCACTTATAATCCCTTAAAATCTATTTCTCTGTAGTTAATAAATCTGTTTTTATCATTTTACCTAATAGAGTGTGTCTTGGTTGAAGTGTTTAGAATATCTCAGCTCAGATAAAAAGGCAGGTGTATGCCTGCCCTACACTAAGGGGGGACAGTGAGCTAATGAATGAGCTGTATAGAGCTCTGTTCAGTGCAAGATTGCATACTCCTGGAGGGTAAGGCTTGGAGAGCTGGGGCAAACTGGCTGGTACCTGGATTGATTTGGGAGTGGTTCAGGGACATCATTCCTGTAACCCAGCTGGGTCTGTCCCTGCCTGTAAGTGTCTGTGTGAGCACAGTCCTTTGTAGAGGTTTGTGGCTTGACATCAGCATCACAGGGTGAGAGGGAGCCCGGGAGGGGGCTCAGCGGTACCCCAGTCCCAAGCTGCATGAGGAGGGGAACCCATGACGGAGCCCCAGCCGTATCCCCTACTGTTAACGATCTTACGGCACTTTGCAGAGATTTAGAGCGTACGCACTTGACGACCAGGATTATCTTTAAACTTTTGTACAAAATCCTTGGCTCAGTTTCGGTGTTATAATAATCAGCATCACTTGACAGCAACACAGGCTCAGGAGCTAGTTTGTACAGGTATAAAGCGCGTCAGGCGACGGTGTACAACAAATACTTCGGTAGGCCTGTATGAGCCAATATACTGGCAGTCTGATCTAAAAATTATCTAGGAACACAAACATTTCCATAACAAACAACGTTTGGGTAAGTTAATACACCCATATCCAATCAACAACAGAAATAAAAATTATTTTTCAGGACATAGTTGCATATTAGCCTGATGCGGCTCCCATTTAAGCCAATGACAAAAATTGCTATTCATTTGAACAGGAGAAGGATAAAGCTCATTTTTTTGTTAAATGAAGGTTATGGAGGAAAAGAAGATTTTGGAATGGTCTCTGAAGGCTTCACCAGACTCATAGTTGAACAACTGGCCTTCACGGAGACCATCACCACCTCCCACCTGTTCTCTGTGCCACTTCTGTCCCCCAGGGCTCATTAGGATTTCCCAGCTGTACTCTTAACCCTCGCTAATACTCATTCATCTCTCCTGGCTGCTTCTCAAGTATGAGATATGCAAGATGAAACATGAGCCACAACATTTGTCCAAATGAGAGTGTCTAGCATATCAGTGTCAAGCATATAAAAGGGAGAACTGCAGCAATAACTAGGGCAACTTTTAACATCTACTAATTATACAGGGAATGAAGGATTAAAAAGTGTTTAACACACTTTTGATCAGCTATCATAGATTGAACAAGCCATATATTCATTTGTTTAACAGTTCGTTATTGAGATAGGAGCAGAAAGAATAGGTACCAATAAGCAAGTCTGACATTTTTTCAGCCTTTGCTTTTCCTCAAAACACAGCTTTTGACATGGCAGATTAAAGATTAACTGAAGACCCTTTGGATATTAGTCTCTCTCCTTCAGATACTGTGTGTTGAATAAAAGATGTGGGATTAAATCCTGCCCTCCATTACACCCTGACTGAAGTTAGTGGGAGTTCACAGATTTAAGAAGGGCAAAAGTTATGCCCATTTTTTGCTAAACTCAAAGGCCAATTAGCCATCGCAAATGGTGACTCCTGGTTTTGAAAATGTATAAAAGTATTAGTACTGTAATACTGATCTAAAAGTATATTATGACTGAAAGTGTTGCCCTCACATCATATCCCATACTGATACGAACAAAGTAGGGTTACTGACATTCACAACAGAGTAAAGTGTTGCAAAACCCACAGGGAAAAGAAAGGAGAAGAAACTAATTCCAAATCAATTGGCCACACTGAGTGTAGCTCAGATATTGAGCTTGTTCAAGTCAGTGGTGGTTTTTATCATGACTTCAATGGAAACAGGACTTGGCACACAGTTGCTGGGTCAGACTGCCCTCGGACAGGGCTGCTAATGAGAAAAATTCAGCAACATTACCCATGCAGGGTTTCCTTCAGAGAATTCTGTTAGTTTTGTAAAGGAGCCACCCAATACACAAGAAACACACACTACTTACAGTACTGCAGGCTAGGACCCTGTGCTTCTTTATTCAACTACATAACAAATAGAGTAGGAAGGGAAACACCCACTATCTAAGCAGGAAGTAAGGCAGAATAGAGCTTGGCTCCAACTAGGAGTAAGGCAGTTAAACCCTTAATGACCACTTTACTACAATCAGCACAACAGGAGAGTGTCCCACCCACCCCAGGATGACCATGCAGCTGTGTGGATTCAAGCAGCTCATCCACAAGCACAAGGCCATCTGTGTGAACTGTCCTATGCTACAAAACTGGTTGTGGGGACTCCACTTTTCCCTCCAGCTCCATAGCAGAGTGATTCCTACAGACCATGCTACTGAAGGTTCTCATAACCACCACCACTGCCTGCTTCCCAACCCCCAAAGGTAATGTGAGCATCATTTGCATCCCCCCCCCATCCTGTCTCAGCCCACTTATTCTTTACCCAACCCCACTGAGAGCCTTCTTTGGATGAAGAGAAAGGGCAAGGGTGCTCCACAGGCAACTGAAACACAGGTAAAAAGGAACCACTTAAGCCTATTTATGGGGCATCCTATTCAAGTCCACTATTCAAATGATCATAGCAGACATTTCACAAAATATAAACCAAAGAAATTACTGTAAAATGAGCACTTTTTGTTGCTATGATTTAACTGAAGAAATGTTAAATGTGGCTACTGGAGTTGGTTTTATGTTACTAGCTCTAAAGTGTGCATTGGAATTACACTGCATCCTGGATGTGCCTCGATCTGTCTAAGAAGTCAGCACAAGAATAGGCTATTCTTGGTTGTTATAGGCTTTGTTTGTTTTATGTCAAGTAGATCAGAGTGAAATAAGGAATTACTGACTCTTTTAAATAGTCAGGAACTCTCCATGCATCCAAAGCTGCCTATTCCTTCAAATGCTTTTCACACCTAACACTGTATTTGTCCCCCAGCCAGGATTGAAGTCTTTACTGCATGGAAACATGAACCTCTTTCTCTAGGACTCAAGCCCTGATTGCCAGTTGCCCCCCCCCCATGGCCACACAGCAGTGGAAGGGTGAATAAGAGGCTTTCCTGTCCCCCCACCTCTGGAATGGCTGCACGGGTGGCCACTCACAATAACTACCTACTCCTGTGTCTCCTTATTAGGGATTGTCCCCCTTATTCCATACTAGCCTGATGAACAGCCAGAAGGAACAATCAGCTCCATTTAAATGGATAGAGCAGATTGCATTTTGCACTCCACTGTGCAAGAAGAGATTATCTCCCCTAGGGTGCTCTAGTAAGTTATTAATTCATCTTGGTTAATGGCCTGATTCTGTGAGGTGTTGTCTTCAGTTGCAGACACTCAGCACCTTGCAAAAATGGGGCCTTCTCTTTATTGCCCTGCATCAAATCACTGATTTCAGTGACTCATCCTTCTGAGAGCAAAAAAGTGAGTGCTCTTGGATTTTTCTAAATAAGAATTTAAGTGGTTGTCAGCTTGTCAATAACAGAAAACAGATTGTAAATGTAACGAGATGCAATCAAGTCAAAGAATTCCAGGGAGAGCACCAGAAGGCTTAATATTAGGACTACTGGCTTTCACCATCTTTGCTAATGACTTAACAATTGTTTGTGCTGATTTATGCTGGCACTGATATGCCGAGAGCAGTACTTTCTATTTGAAACTGGGGGAAGCTGTCAATTAATTGGCTATATCTGCAAAGAATGCTTTTTAAAAAAAATATGGATTTCACCACCCAATTTACCTTAAATTAAATTAGATGAAAAATACAAGTCCCTAAGTGGTGTGCACAAAATGGAACCCATTTTCTGTGTGGGATGGTTCCTAGGAATCTTTATCTTTTCTATCATGTTGCATTGTGCTGGAAGGTGAAATAAACCTTGATGATTTGTTAAGACTTAGTGCAGACTAAATATTGCTAAAAATAGCAAAAGGGGAGTGACAAAAGATTACTATTCAGCTGTGATAGAGAAAGTAGTTGTGATAGGCCAGAATTAGCAGACAGTTGCTGAGAATTATAATACACACATGTGCTTTTAGGGAGCACTGGCTGAGCATGAAAGGTGCACATTACCAATGTCTGCACTGCAGATATAGCAGCTGTATCCTATTCTGGGAGCTTACCCTAAAGTGTCTGACTGGGGTTAGTAGAGTATTACTCATACTAGGACAACAGTTTTTGTTTTGTTTTTTTTTAAAAAGGAACTAGAATAAGGAGTAGTTTCAGAAGGAGATAACAATAGATACTACAAACTGCACAAACCTTTCATGCATCAGACATGCTCAGGAAGGGATTGTATTTCTCCCAAGGGAAATCCTTCCCCAAGTTCTCTCTGCTGCAATGTGACTCCACATGGCGCCCCAGTAAAGGGTTGTGTCTGAATGGCCTACCTCAGTCCTCAGAGCTGGCTGGGAAATGCTTTTTGTTCCAGGGAACAAATTTCAATGACAATGAAAACATTTTCAATTTCCTTGAAATTTTGCCTTCAAAGAAAATGGACAAAAAACTGTGGCAACTGAAAAGCAATGATTTCATCCAAAAGCTTAAAAAAAAAAAAACAACACACACACACACCACACACACACAGACTTCTGGCAACTGAAGAATGGAAGGCCTTGGCTGAAATTTGCTTTTACCACAACGAAAAAAAAAATCTATCTTCCCCATGAACCTTCTCCTCTCTCCCAGTTCTGTCACTCTTGATTATGCCACCATCCTCTTTATTAGGGTCAGAAGCTACAGTTTGGAAGCTTATCCAAACCTCTTGAATCCACCAAGTTACACTGAAATCTCATGAGACCAGCCTCTCTCATGAGA
The DNA here is from genome assembly GCA_007922155.1 of Mesoclemmys tuberculata. Lineage (NCBI taxonomy): Eukaryota > Metazoa > Chordata > Testudines > Chelidae > Mesoclemmys > Mesoclemmys tuberculata. Next base: position 9,499,151 of record ML675617.1, on the reverse strand, counting down.
TTTCCGGTATTTCCTCTCATATCACCACCCTGACCCCCAGTCTGGAAATAGCACATATGATATTTCAACATCCTTGGTCCAGTGCAATCTATGCAGCTCTGTGCTTCTTGAAAATGAAAAATATGGGCACTGGCTTTACACCAGAGAATTTGGCCCTATATACCTTGTACTTTCTCCACAGCATTACACCAATGTAACTCTACTGACACTAGGGTGTCATTCCACTAATTTTACACCAGTGAAATGCAATGAAGAAACAGCTCTTGGTTAACTGAAGTTTCTTGAACTCCAAAAAAGTCCCATTTGGATTCAGTTCAAATTTGGGTCACAGATTAATTTTATTTTAATCAAACTGGTTCACCTATGTCTACTCAAAACCAGTCGTCTTGCTTCAACAAGCCTCAAAAGAGCTAACAAAGTTGGGACTCATTAGGAAAAGGATAGATGACAGAAAATATCGTATTGCTTTTTTTAATAAATCCATGGCACACCCACAATACTGCATGCAGATCTGGTTGCCCCATCTAAAAAGATATATTGGAACTGGAAAAGGTACAGAAAAGGGCAACAAAAATGATTAGAAGTATGGAACAGCTTCAAGATGAGGAGAGATTAATAAGACAAACTTTTCAGGTAGAAAAGATGACTAAGGGGGAATATGATAGAGGTCTATAAAATCATGGCTGGTGTGGAGAAAATAAGGAAGTGTTATTTACTCCTTATAATACAGGAACTAGTGGTCACCAAATGAAGTTAATAGGCAGCAGATTTAAAATGAACAAAAGGAAGTATTTCTTCACACAGTGCACAGTCAACCTCTAGAACTTTTTGCCAGAGGATGTTAAGGCTAAGACTATAACAGGGTTCAAAAGAGAACTAGATAAATTAATGGAGGAGGATCGGCCCATCAATGGCTATTAACCAGGATGGGCAGGGAGGCAAAACTATGCTCTGAAGTATCCCTAGCCTCTGTTTGCCAGAAGCTGGGAATGGACAACAGGGGATGGATCACTTTATTACCTGTTCTGTTCATTCCCTCTGACGCACCTGTCATTGGCCACTGTCAGAAGACAGGATACTGGGTTTGATGGACCATTGGTCTAACCAGTATGGCCAGTCTTACGTAAGTCAATGGACCTGCCAGTCACCCATTAACCTACCAAACCTTCCCTCTAACACATGCTGTCTTGCCATTGGTGTTCTGTTCAACGCAGAAGCAAGCCTTGGTGTACCTTTTTGCACCCCACACTGCTAGAAACTGAGTGCACATGCAGCAAGCTCAGTTCTCCTATTTGTAAACCAGGAGGTGGGCGGGTGTGAGCCCGCCCACTGCTCAAGGTCCCTCCCCCCGTCTAAGGGGAGGAATTACTGAGCCCGGAATTCAACTGTTTCCTTGGGACAACTAATGAAAAACAGAGGGTCGTGAAGGTCACAGGGTCAAACGGGAGCCAGAACGGGACACCAAACAGAGAACCCCAGACAGCGCCCACTGCTCCCGGAAGGTGTCAAAGGAGCCAGTGGACGCCGCCCAGAGGAACTCTGCCCAGATGCGTGAATGGATGGAGGAATGGAAGTAGGCCCCACAGTCGCAGAGCACCCCCTCAGCCAACCTCCTTTCCCTGGTCTTGTAGATGGCCACTTTGGCCAGGGCCAGGAGGAGGTTGACGAGGAGGTCCCGTGACTTCATGGGGCTCCAGATGGGGTGTGCATAAACAAACAGGTGATGGGAAAAATGCAGCCAGAACCTCAACAGAAGGTTCTGGAGGAGCCGGAACAGGGGCTGCAGCCTGGCGCACTCCAGGTAGGCGTGCGCCAGGGTCTCCCTCACGCCACAAAAGGGGCAGTTGTCAGGGCAAGGGGTGAACCACACCAGGTACACGCCCGTGCTCATGGCTCCATGAAGGATCCGCCACTGATGTCCCCAGCGGGCCGGGTGGCATGTATCTCTAGTGACTTAATTTGATTGATCTGCAGGTTTTCAAAAAGAAGCCATCCTCAGCTGGCAGAAAGTTGATTGAAGCAGCAGTTCTTGAAGGATGATGGGCATAAAACAAGAGGAGAGAGGCAGATTTTCCAAATAGACCCTACTGAAACCAGCACATACTTAATGCAAACACATTTATATTTAGAAACTCAAGCATGTTCTTGTATTAGGCTGAGGAAAAGTACCAAACCTGCACATAGCTTAGCCAACAAAGCCAACTGTTCTGTGTGGTGGAGGTATTCATTGGGAACAATGAGCCACATTCTCAGTTGCTGTAAATCGGGACACACTTGACAGCTGCAGCTCTGATCCAATATTTGTTATGGATTTATTTCCTGTTCCTCTGATGAGCTAAGCACCCTGAACCCAACTGAAATCAAACAAACTGCAGGTCCTCAGTATCTACAGCCACTGTACCTTGCTGACTGGTTCAGCACTCCTCTTTTCTCCTGTCCCATCCCCTGAACAGAAGAACTCACACTGTGTGTGCACATCTGTATGCCTTGTAGTGTAATTAGAACACAATGTAAATAATGACAGATCAGCCCTATTGTCTGTTGCTTAACAGCAGGAAAAGCATCAACACTTTCTTCAGAGGCTCAAATATAGATGTTAATTCCAATTTAGCACTTCCTTCGGGAGGAGACGAGGTGCATGTGAGACAGCATGCGAGGTTATTTTCAAATTACAATGGCAGAAGGACAGCCCAAAAATTACAGTGGGGAGGAGAATGTAAAACACAAAAACAACATAGTAATAAATCTATCAGAACTGACAGCTCCTGTGTCTCAAGAGTTAATTACTGAAATGTTGTTCCAAAATGCCCATGCTGTCCCTGATGCTTTTCTTGGGCTGCCTAGGGCCAGAAGCCAGCCATTGTCTTTAGCTGTAAATCTAAATTAGCATCAGCAGCTATGCTTTGAGTAACAAAAACTTTGGCTATGTGCTGTATGATGAACAATGACTGGTCTAGAACTGAGTCTAAATTATGAATGGTGCATTATCCAAAGGTGGACCTCTGCGTTTTACGCTTAATTCATAGAAATTAGAGGTGGCAGAGATTTAACTGATCTGCTTCAGTATGTTGCCATAGAGCTGGTCAGAACATTTTCAGTGAAATTCCATTTTATTGAACTATGCTGTTTCATCAAAGACAAAATGTTTTGCAGAGGCATATTGGTTTCTATGATGTTTTCCCTGGGAGTAAGATAGTCTCACAGTTTGTGACTTTGTGCCAGGGCCCAGGTCTGGTATATGGGAAACCCAGACTCAAGTCCTTGGCTCTGGCTGATTTAAGAATTAGCTAGGAAGACAAATTTGACTCTGAATCAGGGAAAAGAGGAACTTGAAGCTGGGCCTCCCATATCCCAAGCCAATACTTTATCCACCAGGCTACATCTGCCTTTCCAAATTGCAAAGCTCAGATTTTGATCCAAAGATCAAAAGTTTAGGCAACTCAATTTCTGTAGAAACATTAAAAATGATTTTTTTTGTTCCAGTGCTGAAAAACCACATTTCAAAACCTCAGAAGCTGCAATGAAGTGAATTGTCCTCCTGTCAGCTCTACCAGCTAATAATAATAAAATGCCTAGTGCTGTTGATTTTCATCTGTGAAAATCAAGGCACTTAAACCTAGGGAAGTATGTATTATCCCCCATTACAAATGGGGAAACAGAGTACGCAGCACTTGACTGAATTGCCCAAGATCATAGAGGATGTCAATTGCAGGGTCAGAAATAGAACCCTTGATTCTCCATTATCCTGAACCTTCTGCAGTCAGAGCCACCCATGAAGAATGAGTGGAAGGGGGACATAGATCAGCGTTCACATCACACCCCCTGTCCATACCCCACTGCAGCCAGGAAGAAAATGATCCAACCACCAGACCAAATTTGCTGATGAATCCTGGTCACTTGCCATGTGAGGCGCGTTGCTCATACACTAAGTAGTGAGGGGAAAATACATGTAAAATTACCTACCTGTCTGAGCTGGTTACATTTTACACCCACTTTGCATTATAAATGACTGCACAAGGTCCAATCAAGCCCATGGTTTTCTGACTCATGTTCCTAAATCCGGTTGCAGTCTGCCTCTCCCTGACTTTGCAGGGTTCTTTCCTAAACCCTACACTTTCACTATCAAACTTACTTTCTACATACCCAGAGGATGCTGACCTGTAAAACCTACACTAGTTTGACAAAGCACAAATGCCCTTGGCATAATTTCATAAAGGTTAGCTGGGCAGGAGAGTGCCACATAACCCAGCAACCACAGAATCTTTGAAATGTAGGGCTGGAAGGGCCCTCGAGGGGTCAAGTTCAGCCCTCTGCACTGAGGCAGGACCAAGTAAACCTCGACCATCGCCAGCAGGTGTTTGTCTTGCCTGATTTTAAACACGGCCACGCCTCTCTTTGTTATGGATTCCTTCATCTACTCTCTTCGGCAAAGTGCCTCGCTGTATGCAGGGCTGCAAGTAGGAGCTCATTCCATTATTTCTTCCTAGAAGGCCATTCACCCCACTCCCCAAACTGTAAGGTTTTTGAAGATCTAAGTTGCGTTCTGAGGGATTTCCTAGCACCTTTTTCTTTGAAAAAACAGATTAGAAGGATCACTGAAGAGTGGCAGCTCCATGTCAGGATTTAGTAATTATTTTTGTAGAGTTTCCCTCTCCTCTGCCCATCTTCCCCACAATACCCCAGTTACCATCCTTCTGTGGAAGTATACAGGTTCTTTTAAAGTGCAGTAAAATATTTTACTAAATAAATTACTTTGTCATTAAAATGCCCAACAAATGTTAGGGAATATATAAAGGAGGAGAAAAGAAGGAGGAGATGGTACTGAAGACAGGTCTCCAACAGTGATTGTATTAAAGTCACCTTTTGGGGGAAATTAAGGTGCTTTTTAGAGTCAGGTGACGTCTGAGATAAGTGCCCAAAGGAAGAGGGCATCCCACAGCAAAGACAAATGGCTAGGGTTCTTGAACGGTGGGTGGATATCGTGTCTTTTACTCTTTACACAAACGAGGAACCCACAGGAACATAGCTGAGTCCCAAATAACTCTGTGAAAAGTTCGAGGGGGTATCTGTGTTAGTCGATACACAGCAAAACCAACGAGAGTCCTGTAGCACCTTGACTAACAAATTTCTGCAGGCATAAGCTGCAGCCCTGAAATTTGAAGAAATTTGTTAGTCTTCAAGGTGCTACAGGACCCAAATAACTATGTTTGCTAAACATTCCAAAACTAGGTGTGGCATGTTTGTGTAAGGGCCATTCAATGCAAACCCAATGATAAATAAAGCCTACTTACAGGACTGCAGGTTGGCAACTTGTTGCTTTGTTCAACTGCATCAAAGCGTGGGGGCGCCTTTCACTGAATCAAACAGGAAGTAAGGGTGGGGGGGATGCAGGCCTTGCATGAACCCTGCAAGAAGTTAGGAAACAGGTTAACAGAGAAATCAAAGTGGCCTTGTGAATAGCATGTAGCTATTAGAGATAGAAATGGTAAGGAGAGCAATGTATGAAACTTGCGGCTGCAGCTTTGCTTACTCGCATACTTTGCAGCTCTTGGACAGTTCATGGGATTGGTCTACTAATTTTTAGAACCAGTCATAGGTGTGTGGTATGATATAATTAACCAATAGTATTAAGTCTAAATATATGCCAATTCATCATTATGTACATTGGATGTATGGTGTACCCGCCCCTTACTCTGGGGCCTGATCAACTGAAGTTTAGTTTGATTTTATGCCAATAAAGAGTCTTCAGTGATAAGTCTGGAGTTTAAATGGTTTTTTGGATTCCAGAGAACTGGATTAAAAAGTATTATCCCAGAACTGGAAGAGACATTCTGGGTAAGCTGAATGGAAAAGGTCTCAGAGGGAACTGCAAGAGGGTTGAGCATGGCTCCATCCCATAATATTCTGGGTAACCGAGTTAACCCATCACCACTTTACTACATCTTGATACACACATGAGGTTGCTCTGAAGGCTTTCTGGCAGCTACTGAAGCATAGAACATGGTGAGCATCACACCTGGGTTCTTAAAGTATTTAAAGGAACACTACCCTGTGCCTATACATTGCAGGTAACTGTCTGGGCAAGGCCAAGAAAAGTTGTCTCAGCTATAATCAGGGCCTGTACCATTATAGTCTTAAAAAAAAAAAAAAAAAAAAGACACACAGAGAGAGAGAGAGAGCACAAGTTCAGTTTCAATTCACTCTGGCATTTTATACACAGAGTCTACTGACTTTGTAGCACTTCTCCCCACCATCAGTAAAAAAAATCAAAGCTAAAGTAGACAAAATGCAAAATCAGAGCTTATTCAAGTATAAAGAATGCAGTCTGAGGTAATATGATTACAGATCAAATACAAAACTGTTGTTGCAATCAAGTTGAGCTAGCCTTGCATTCCCCCAAAGAGAGACCAAATGTGCAGGATTAATGGGACAATAGGCAACCAGTGGTGAATGCTTCACCCTTCACAAAAAGTTAAGGGTTAAGAGAGGCTGGAAAAAGGAGCTGAGAAACAAGACAGCAGATGTTACCATTCAGAGACTACAAGAACCAAGAGGTTGGGATCACTTCTTAGTATATGTAGAGAAAAACCAGGAGGGACTGTGGCTGATATGGACCCTAAGGAAGTGAACAAAAACACAGAAAGAACACTTTTCACTTGACCACAATGTGAAATATTGTTTTAGCTGGAAAGAGCCAAATTAGATTCGTCCACAGAATTTTGGCAGATCCCCAACATCTGCATTTTCCACACAGCAGTTGTCAGATATTGCTTCCACAGAGGGCCTTTCAGAATATGTTCAGCTCCAGAAGCATGCCACCATAAAATGAACCATTGATAGAATGCATAGGTGCTGTGAAAGTGTATACAGATGACATCATTTGGGCAAACATTGCTATTGATCAGGAATGACTGCAGCAAACACTGGAAATTGAGAACTATTCACCTTAAACTGAATAAGGCCAAACATCAGTTGCAAACAACTGAAATAACATACTCATTAGAGGATTGACCTGAAAGGAATGTTGCCTAGTGAAACAAAGAATCAGGCAATACTGAACATGCCAAAACCTGAAGATGAAAGAGGAATTCACGGGCTGCTAGGTATGTTGCATTATGTTGGCAAGTTCATATCTGGCTATACGGCTCACTCAACTGACCTAAGACATCTCCTCCACAAAGTCACCATAGATGCCACAGCATGATAGAGAATTCAGTGAGCTAAAGCACATTCTAAGGGCAGCTCCAGTGCTGCAACATTTTGCCCATTGAAAGCATCAAACTCTCTGCAGATGCCGCAAAAGGAGGGCTGGGAGCAGCACTATTACAGTGTCATGGAACTGACTGGTTGCCAATATGTGTCAAGGGTTATGACAACTAGAGAGAAAAAAGTATGAACAAACTGAAAAAGAGACACTAGGTCAGGTATATGCATGTACAAGATATTACTTTCTCTGTGGTCTTAACTTCAAAAACAAAGTTATCACAAGCCACTACCAAGGATACAGCCAGGGCCCCCACATGGGGTGAGGAAGGGTACACTTTACCAATGCCCGGAGGCCCTGAGGGGCCCGGCCCAGGCTGCAATCCCCATTACCGAAGGGGTCTGTGTTAAAAGTTTGTACTGGGCAGGAAAAAATATTATGCTTGGGCCCTGGATACAACAGCTAGTTTTGAAAATACAGAAGTGTGACGTGACCCTGGAGTTGCAACCTGGTTGCCAGCAAGTAATGGCAGACACTTTCAACAGCATGTAGACCATCGGTCAGTACACAGCCTGATGATCTGCAGCAAGTGGTAAACATACATGTGCTCATGATAAAAGCATTGTGTTTTATCTCCAGGAATACGAATGAACTGGAGACAACAGCTAAAGATGAAATGCTGCACGTGGTGATACAAGCTATAAGTAAAAGAGGAAAAACTGAACACTTCCCACCAACCTGTTCCCTCTACAGAAGCAGGCTTTCAGCTATCTCAGGAGTATTTTTGAATGGAAATGGATCATGGTACCCACAGTGATGAGAAGGAAAATATTGGAATATACACAAAGGGTACCTGGGAAAGCCAAAATCAAAAAAGAAAGCTGGAGAACTTGTATTCTGGCCACAGATGTGCAGTGACATCAAAGAAATGAGCAAGAATGGAATGTGTCAGAAGCCCAGGGATTCCCCATGGAAAGAACCAGTGATACCACACCAACAACTCAGAGTTCCCTGGGAAAACATTGGAACTGACATACAGCCTGAGAAGATATGATCACCTGATTATAATGGAATACTTTGCCAATTTCACAGAAGTAGTCACACCTGAAACCACAACTACAACACTTCAGGCACACTGAATCTGTGTTTGCACTTTATGGAATTTGAAGAACTGTAATAGCAGACAACAGACCACAGTTAAAGAACAGGGAATTCCTGAGCATTGCTAAAATATACAACAACATCATGAGACATCTAGTCCCAGATATCCTCAAACTAATTGTTACTTGACTGTGGTGTACATATAGTGAAGAACATTCTAAAAAGGCAATAGATGCAAGAGAAGATCTGTAGTGAGCACTGCTCAACTATAAAGCTACTCTGCAGTGTGGGAAGTCACCTGCTGAACTCCTCAACATTAGATGTATAATACTCTATCAGATATAGGACAAAAAAAACAAAGGATGACTAAGAAGTCTGTGATAGTGAGGAAGGGACTGAGAAAGCATAAGCAGGTGAAGTATTACAAAGGATCAAGACCTCTTTCACAGTTAAAAAACAAACAGACTTGAGAATTTGGCAAGATAGGCACTAGCCAGTCAAAGCTACAGTGATCCATCTCACTCGTACTCAGATCACAGATAAAGGCAAAGTCTTATGAAAGAGTCATAAGCATCTACTCCAGACTAGGCACAGACAAAAGAAGTGCAAGCAGACCTATACATAGAGAACAATTCATAAACTGATCTTAATTTTGACTGAGACAGAACTATGTTACAGACACAGACATGCCTGAAAAGGATTTGCAATATAGCAGTTCAAGAGGATTGCTGAAATAACCTTTGAGACTGATCAACGCATCTTAAAGTTGTTAAAAACAACCCGAGGGTTTCTTAAGGATGATATTTGTTTTTGTTTGTTAGTGTTTTAGTTCATGCAGGAAATTTAGAAAGGAATAAAAAAAGCTTATAAATAAATGATTTATAACAAAGAACTTTGCTTACCCAAATCATGATATATAGACACTACCTCCATTAAACTTTACACTATACTTGGTTCTTCAGTGAGATAACAGTTTAACAGAACAAAGCCCTTCTATTAGCCACCTGAGCACATAGAACAGCTGCTCTCCTCTGAGTACCTCTGTACGCTGGTGACTCGGCCTAACAGGGGCATCGTGGCCCTTCCTGGGGCCCAGGCTCCAAGGAAGGCCACAGTGCTGCCAAAGAGTTAGCGGATTTGCACGAGTCTACAGCCCCCAGGCAGGGCAGAGCTGGCAAGAATATTTAGCCCCTGACCCTCAGGCAGGGCAGGCAAGGAGCCTCTAGCCCCCAGCCCTTGGGTGGGGCAGGGCTGGCAAAGCAGTCTATAGCCACAGTGCTCAGAATCCTCTGTGGCGGCAGGTTCAAAGGAGACAAGTACTCCTGGGGTGGCTAGGGAAGAGGTACAAAGGCCCATCCGACTCCACTGCGTCCCACCCGAGGGCCCAGAAATGGCAAGAGTTCTGCCACTGGGTCAGTGGGGCTCCAGCTGCAACACGCATATACTGGTGCAACCACAAGCTCAGCCATACTGTAGTCAGCTGCTCCTGGGCTACTTCCTCCCACCCTGAACCCAGGTACCTGGAGCCAGGGGTCTTCCTCCGAGTCACTACGGTAGACAGCTAGAGGGAGTTTCACTAGTCCCTCACCATCGGACAGCGGTAGGTCGGGAACTCCTCGGGTCTATCAGCAGACAGCAGCTCTTCCAGGTCACAAGATACTGGTGGGTCCTCTAGCATGCAGAGCTCGAGTGGATCTCAGACGAAGGGGAGTTCCTCTAGGTCATGGTTGGCCTCGGGGGGTGGGGGAGAGTCAGCAGCCTCCAGTAGCCCTTCCCAGTCACTAGGGCCCGGTAGCCTTCTCAATCACTAGGGCCCAGCAGCCCTGGCAGGCCCTTGAGGCTCTGGTCAATGGAGGACTTGCTCTGCACAGCCATGGGGCCTGGGGTCAGACCCAGACCACGGCATCAGGGAAGGCAGGTCCTTCTCTGTCAGCAGATTCCCTCTGACTGAGCTGCTAGCTGACCTTTTATACTTCCCTTGCCTGCCCTGTCCCCGCCCCTCTGCTCCCGGAGTCTGTGGCCTGCAGTGTCCTGATCTGCCCAGCAGGGGAATCCTGGCCCTTCCTCAGGCCCAGGCTCTGAGGAAGGCCACAGTATCTTGCTACACACCCCTACCTCCTCACATCCAGCTCCCAGTCTCTGGAGCTGGCCTGTGTCCCTTCCCCTAAGCTTGACAAGGCATCCTGGTCCCTACCTGCCTGGTGTTGAACAGTGAATGCAAAGGGTTGTGGGGCGAGGTACCAGCACATCACTGGGGCGTTGGTTTCTTTCATTTGTTGAAGTCAGTGTAGGGACACATGGTCCGTGATGACCTCAAAAAGGCTGCTGAGGAGGCAATATCGCAGCACCTCTAGTGTCCATTTTACGGCCAGTGCCTCTTTCTCTATCATTGCATACTTCTGCTCACAGGGAAACAATTTGCAACTGATGTAAAGGATAGGATGATGTTCTCCCCCATTGATGTTCTGGGCGAGAACGGCCCCCAGACCTACTACTGAGGCATCAGATTGCATCAGGAAGGTGCAATTAAAATCAGGCCTGTAAAGGACAGGTTCGTGACAAAGCATGTCCTTTAGCTTGGTAAATGCCCTGTCACATTCTGGGATAGACCAGCCATTCTGCATCTGGTATTTCCTAAGTAGCTCCATCAGAGGAGCGGTGATGGCGGCAAAGTAGGGCACAACTCACTGGTAGTAGCCAGCAAGCCCAAAAAGTGCTTCACTTGCTTTTTAGTCAGGGGTATTCTTGAAGGGCTTGTACTTTCTTGCTCAAGGGCTGCAGGGTTCCCCAACTCAGGGTGTACCCAAGGTAGGTTGTTTCTCACCACCCTATGCAGCACTTTCGGGGGGGGGGAGGGTCGCGATCAGACCAGCATTATGCAGTCTTCAAGACAGTGGCCACTTGATCATCAGGTGATCATCCCAGTGGCAACTATACACCATGACATCGTCCACATAAGCCGCAGCATAGTTCACATGGGGTCCCAGGAGCTGGTCCATCAGACATTGGAACGTCACAGGGGCCCCATAGAGGCCAAAGGGCATCCTAACAAATTGGTTCAGTACACTTGGGGTAGCAAATGTGATCTTTTCCCTAGAGTTGGCTGCAAGGGAGATTTGCCAATACCCCTTCATGAGGTCGAGTGTTCTAAAGTACTGAGCCTTCCTGAGTCAGTTGAGCAAATCGTCTTGTCGAGGCATGGGGTAGGTGTCAAACTTCAATATGGGTGTTGACCCGACAGAAGTCTATACAGAACTGGCATGACCTGTCCAGTTGCAGAACCAATATGATGGTGCTATGCCACTTGCTGGTTGAGGATTCAATCATTCCAAGCCTTCACATGGCTTGGACCTAGTGTTCCACAGCTGTCCATAGATGGAGTGGGGGAGACATTTTGCCAGTACACACCACTTCACCTGGGTAGGTTTTGATAGCATGATATACCTGGGTGGTTTTTCAAGGTGGCGGGGGGGGGAAGAGGATGTTGCTGTAAAGGTTGTTGCAGAGTTCTCCAGAAGGTGGTTCACTTGCTGCTGCTGGGCCTTGGAGAAGTTGGTACGCAAGTGTGGTTGCCACAGTCCTCCCTTTAAGGGATCTGTGGTCCCAGATCTGGATCAGGGAGTGGAAAATAAGGGTTGATTAATAGATCCTCCCACTCATGCCAGGGCTTCAAGAGGTAGACATGATACACCTGTCTCTTTTTCCACTTGTCCAGTTGTCAGACCTTGAAGTTCACCAGGCCTACCTGCCTGATGATCTCATAGGGCCCTGGCCATGGGGTCAGTAGTTTTTTACTCAGTGGATGGTAATAATGCCAAGACTCAGTCACATGGCTCAAAGGTGTGGATCTGTGTGCCCTAGTTGTAGGTCCAGGCCTGTGTGATTTGAGCGGCTTGCAGCTTCTCCTGGGCCAGAGTTCCTGCCTTTTGGAGACGTTCCTGCAGATCCAGGACATATTGTAGCTGTGCCTGGGTTGATGAGGGGGCCTGCTCTCACCTCTCCCTCATCAGGTCCAGGATCCACCTTGGTTGCTGGCCATACAACAGTTCAAAGGGAGAAAATTGGGTGGAGACTTGGGGTACTCGTATCGCTAGGAGTAAGGGCAGGATCAACTGGTCCCACTTTTGTAGATCTTCAGGAGACAGGGGAGAACACAACTTCAAGAGCATGTGCTTAATTGTCCTATTGAATTTCTTGATCAACCCATCAGTCTGTGGGTGGAAGATCAAAGTCAGGAGCTTCCAGTTCCCAAGGATATCACAGACCTCACAGAAAAGTCAGGAGGTAAAATTAGTCCCCTGGTCCATGAGGAGTTCTCAGGGCAACCCTACCCTCACAAAAACCTTCACCCGTTTCCCCATGATGGCCCAAGCTGTGGCGTTCTTTAGGGGTATGGCCTCTGGAAAGTGGGTGGCGTAGTCCACCAGGACGAGAAGGTAGAGATACCCCACCACACTCCGCTCCAGGGGTCCAACCAGGTCTATGGCTACTCTTTCAAACGTGGTCCCAACCAGCGGGATGGGTGCTGGGGGCCCATGGGATGCCAGCTGGGGCTGCACACTGACACTCCGGTGAGGAGGCACAATATTCCCAGACTTTGCGGTGCACACTAGGCTAGTAGAAGTGGGCCAGGACTCAGGCCAGGGTCTTGTCAATGCGCAAGTGGCCTGCAGCCAGGATGTCATGTGCCAACTCAAGGATGGTTCTCTGATGAACCCAGGGCACTACCAACTGGGTGCAGAGGGTCCTGGTCTGGGGATCCGGTTCCACTCAATACAGCTGATCTTGTTGTAGCTCAAACTGTGGCTACTGCGCAACCCGCTGGGGAAATCGGTCATCACCCATCCACAGCAGCCAGTTGTCCATAGGCATGGCTGAGGGTGGGATCTTCTTGTTGATCCCGGAAGACATCACCCCCAAGATTCCCCAGGTAGGGAGGGTCAGCCGGTCAGAGGGGTCACTCCCTTTTGGACCCCCAGGTCACTGGAGAGGCCCTGGGCAGGACCCCGATTATCATCTTTGGGGTGAGCCCCATGGTTATCACGGGTCCCCTCTTCCTGGGTCACCTCTCCCAGGACCCCTTGGCAGCCTACCCTCTGCAGAACCCCAGCAAAGTCTGGTTAGTCCCAGTCCAAAATAACAAGGTATGGTAGGCAGGGCTCCAGCACCACTGGGAGTGCCCAGGTGACCTGCTCAATGGTCAGGGAGACAGAGAGCGTGGGGTAGATATTCAGGTCCCCATGAATGCATCTGAGACCGACCTGCCTGAGGACCCATCCATCCTCAGGGAAGAGCCCCCACAGAATGAGGATTTGGCCACACCCAGAGTCAGCCAGGGCCCCCAAACACCTTCCTACCAGGCCGACCGTGATCATGGCTTTCAGGGTGGTTGGCCCCCAGTCCTGCCCCTCCCTGGCATATATTAGGCCGAAGGAGTATTCCATTGTTGAACACTGATGTTGCAGGTACCCCATCTGGCCTCAAGTAAAGCAGGGCCCCACAGCCCCCGGGACAGGGTTGGCAAAGCAATCTGTAGCCACAATGCTCAGTATCCTCTGTGGCAGCAGGTTCAGAGGACACAAACACTCCCAGAGTGGCTAGGGAAGGAGGGAGGGGAATACAGGCCCACCCAACTCCTTTGCATCCCAGCCCAAGGCCCTACCAGTGGCAAGGGGTTCTGCCACTGGGTCAGTGGGGCTCCAGCCACCACATGCTGACACTGGTGCAACCACAAGCTTAGCCAAATTGTAGTCTGCTGCCCTGAGCTACTTCCTCCCACCCTGAAACCAGGTACCTGGAGCCAGGGGTCTTCCTCCAAGTCACTGGGGTATACAGCTAGAGGGAGTCCCACTAGTCCATCCCTCCCATCAGCAGGTCAGGGAACTCCTCAGGACCATCAGCGGATGGCAGCTCCTCCAGGTCCCAGGGTGTCTTCCAGCACACAGGGCTCCCACAGGTCCCAGGTGCTAGGCAGCTCCTCTAGGTTATAGCTGGCCTCAGGGGGTCCCTCCCAGTTAGCAGCTTCTGGTAGCCCTTCCCAGTCACTATGGCCAAGCAGCCCTTGAGGCTCCAATCAGCTGAGGGCTTGCTCTTCAAAGCCACAGGGCCTGGGTCAGGCATAAACTGCCACCTCAGGGAAAGCACATCCTTCTCTAACAACAACTTCCCTCTGACTGAGCTGCTAGGCCAGCCTTTTATACTTCTCCTTCCTGTCCTGGCCCCACCCCTCTGCTACCCGAGTCTGTGGCCTGTAGTGTCCTGATCTGCCCAGCAGGGGTGTCATGTCCCTTCCTCTGGCCCAGGCTCTGAGGAAGGCCACAGCGCCTTGATACAACCCCTCAGACTGATCTTGCACAGGGAATCCCTTCCCTTTTATTTTCAGATAAATTCCCACCAGCCTGGGTTTTAGAGAAATTGTACCATCTCACAGTCACATTGTCCTTGTATCTGTTATGCATCTGTATGGATCAGCTTTAATTCAATAGGGATTTTCAAGCTATCACCTGCCTATAATCAGAACTTTTTCTTCCAGTACTAACAGAAAGTTTTTCATTTGACTGTACAGTTGTATTTCCTTAAACAAATGTAGACTCAGAAGATGAAGGGAATCTATTCTTCCTTTCCATGTTCTATGGGAATTCAAGAAAATTCTCTAGTCAGTGTTGGTCTCTTTATTTTCTCCTTCTTCCAGTCTCACAGGCTTTTGTTTGTGTTTGAATCTCTTTTCTCTGGATATTTTATGAGGGATTTCTTAGTACCGTTAATCTCAGGTGTGATAATGAGTTGCTTTCTTCCCCCACACCCTCGGCCTCAACAAACTATCTCCTTAAATTCATTTTCATTTCCTTAATTTTTTGTAACCCATTGACTAGGAAAACATTTCTACAATACAAAAAGCCACCTCAGGCCATCAATTTTTAAGCACCTCCCTCTTATTTTCAAGGGAAACTCCACTTCATCTCCCTGAGGCAGAAACATAAGTTAGGCAGTTCTCTTTGCCCATGAAAGGCCAAATTGTGCCATTTAGCCATTGGCCTGAGTAGGAGGTGGTGTAGAGCCATATTTCCCTCAGGGAAATTCAGAAGTGACTGTGACTCAGCAATAATATCCAAACATTTTAGCCTCCTCTCATAACAAATTCTGTGTACACTGGAGTTGAGGCTTGTTTCACTATAATCTCTTTCTAAGCCCTTTTCCCCCTGCAGTGCTGTTCTATTATATGTACTCTCAATCTTAATATGTACTTGTTGCTAGCAGACTTATTATATTGGCTAGGTCTAAATTATGCCTCTGTCATTCAGTGACTGTTTCTGCCACCTGGCTCTATTAAATCCATCTTTCTCTGGATCAGGTTCCCTCTGTTCCTCATCATTCACTTTATCTTCATCTTTCATTTAGCTGGAAAAATGTTAGCATTGTGCTGTTGCTGTTCTCCTTCAAATGGTTTGTAAATATTAAAAAGAAGAAAAAGAAAGCAATCTGTGTGTGGTATCCAATGGTAACCTTTCACAGCTCCAGCAGCTACTATATACAGACACTCTTTGTTTGTCCAGGGTTTTTCTAGCCATCAAGCTCTTTTATCATAATCTATAGCATAACCTTAAATGCAGCAAATAAGGCAAGTTAACTAACAGAAATTTACAATTTCAGCACTCACGGATAAATAATTAGGCTTAAATATCAATTATTATATAAGGGAAATTCTCTTTCATAAAGAGAATCTCCATTGTTAAATATACCCATTTTATTAAGGGGAATTCTTTCTCCCAGTGGGCTTGTACAGTACAAAGTGTTAACATATTTGAACAAAGCTGTGAAGAATCAAATTAGCCAGGAGAAATCATGGTCAGCATCATGCCATCTAAATCAAGTGTTTACATATGTTTATCATGTTTGAATACAAGTGTGATGTAGACCAGCCTAAAGTGAGACTTCACTTTGTGGAGAGAAAGTGTGATGTAGTGGTTAGAGTGCGGGGCAGAGATGGTATTGCCAACGGGAATTTGTTGATTCAATTCCTGCCCCTGTCACTGGTTTGCTAGGTAATCCTGGGCGAGTCACTATGCTCTCTCTGCCTTTTTTATCCATCTGCAAAATGGATATTATGCTCCTCATTTCAAAGGCGTAAGTAATAATAATGATTAAAAATGTCATTAAGTATAATAAAGTAGAGGCTGAGTTAATTGATATGTGCAAAGCTCTCCGAGATTACCAGATCAAAGATACTACAGTATATAAATATTACATTTGGGTGTGGAGGGGTGGTGTCTCTCTCACCATAGAGACAGAAAATATGCATAACTTTTCCCACATATGACCACATCACCACCAGCAAGATGGCCCGGTGCTAAGATGAGATCAGTTCTTGGAGGAAGAATAGCTGGCTGAAGCTGAACCTGAGAAAAACAGGTGGTACCTGGCTGGCATGCAGAGGGAAATATTTTGAAGATCTTGCAACAATCGCGCAGTCTCTATGGGTTGAAGTTACACACCCACAATTGGTCAATTCAGTCCATGGTCGAGGAGTACTCTAGGATTCCTCGCTGACACTGACCTATCACATAGGAAGCATTACTTGCGGATGCTGCTAACATCTCCACTCGGAAGACTTCATCCCATCCTGGCAGATGAGGACCTGGCCTCAGTTATTCATGCCTTTGTCACCTGGCTGGGTTACAGCAATGTGATATACTTGGACATGAAGCCTTCAGCGCTTAGGAAACTCCAACTAGTTCAGAATGCTGCAGCATGACTCCTTAGCAACATATGCTACTGTAACCATATCAAACCTCCACTCCACACGGCACTCAGATACTACAGTGATGAGCGTGGTGTAAAAGCCTCTACAGAATAGAATATGCGTGAATGTATGCATATGTATATGCACATAAAAACTTCCATTTTTCTTGTTTAAAAATGAGAAAGTTACATGCTAAAACATTATTCAAGTTGCAAATCCAAGTGCCCATGTAACTGTGCAACACTCTCTACCTTCTTATGCATATGTATTAGAATAGTCTTCAACTCCATAATCACATGCTATTTTTCCCCACAAGATTTCTGCCTCCTTTAGAACTTCGGATGGACGGAAGGACCTCTGCTCCACCTTCTGCACAAGTTGGAAGGTATGTTGGGCATGAGGGAGAGGCTTATGGAAAGAGATAGAATGATCATTTCTGTGGTTGAAAATTGACTATGATCAGCAACAGTCAGTTCTACCTTTGGTTTTGTCACAGGGTTCCCATATGATGCTTGGCAAGATCTGTAATTCAGAATGTTCACTGGTGGCTGCTAAGTGCGTGTTCCTGTTACTCCGAGTGCTCATCCTAAGACACGTGGAGCCTGCTTTTCAGAAACGGAGAACGCTCACAGCTGCAACTTATAATTTAAGTCAATGAAGGTTATGGATGCTCAGAATTTCCAAACATTAGGTCCTAGATGTCTAAAGTTGAGCACTCATTTTTGGAAAGTATGCATTCAAGGCCTTGGTGCCTCAGTTTCCCATCTGTTAAATGGAGATAATAATACTTCTCTACCTCACAGGGGTTTTGTGAAGATAAATTCATTAGTGGTTTTCAAGTTCTCCAACACTGCAGTGATGAGCATCACAGAAAAGCTCAAGAAATTAGTAATACCATAATCAGTGTAGCATTTGGATGGTGGGCAGTAAATAAAGTATAGGGCCACTCGTTGAGTCATTAGAGTGATGCTGAAGGCTTAGGCCAACGCTAGATCTATGCATCAACTGAGAGTGTGTCAGGCTTAAGATTGGTGCAACGCTGTCAAATATCCACTGTTTAGACGGTTCTAAATGCTGGTGAACAGATGATTGTAATACTTACATGCTGATTTTTGTATTTCTCACGTTAAGAGTAATATCTGTGCAAGTGTGTTACATAACTCTCACATGGCTCAGACAGACCCCATGATAACAAGAGCCACTAATCATTGCTGAATTTTGCCCATAGAAATGGCTATCCTCTTAGAGGAGAGAGTGGTCAGTTGAGTGGTCAAAAAGCAATGTGTCCAGAGAAAACTCCTCAATTCTCAGTGCAGTAGCTAGAAATCAGTTTACAAGACAATGGAGAAGGGGAAACTCCCACCCAGGATGAGTCACTCAGGATGGCTTCACCAAGGAATTGCCGCATGGACGCCCCTGCCATCACCTTTTGCATCTGTGAGCCCTGTGGGTTCAGAACAGTCACATGGCAGAGTTTTCAGATAAAAGCTGCTTAGTGGAAGGAAACAGGGTTCTTTTTTACCAGATTGGATCCTAAGAAGGTAGAACTTTGTCTGCCAGGTAAAGGATCTCTAGCTGCCACCACAGCTAGGATAAGCCTCCGAAGCTGAATCTATAAGACTTAGTTACTTTGAACAGAAATTTTGTAAGATAATTGTGACCTGTACATGCCTAGGGTAGCCCACCTGAAAATGCTAAGGTCAGGGCAGGCTGCAAAACAGAAAGCAGATTCTTCCAAACTGGTGGCTAACACTGCACTTAGATTCACCAACCTGTCACAGTGCCTCTGATTCCCCACGCTGGTAATCAAGAAGCTAAAACGAGAAGTTACACAGCCCCCTTTATTGCATTTCAGTCTCTGGCTCCCAAACAGCAACTAGCTTCAGTAAAGAAATAAGTTATTTAAAACTCTATTTCTTTACAAAAAGTTCTCCTGGTCCCCAAAGGGTCAACCAAATTAGGAGATCAATATTCGTTTGGATCTTACCCAAAATACCATGCTGCCAGCCAATCCTTTAGTAACTAAGGCTATGTCTTCACTGACAGCGGCAAATTCACTGCTGTCAGATTGACTTATCTGGATCAACTGAGCGGTCAGTGAAGACCCGATCAGTCGATCCAGAAATTGACCTATTAAGACCACCTTCTCAACTGGCATAACGTGGTTCCCATCGGTGCAGTGCAGTGAAGATGGCGCACAGAACAGAAGCACAGAAGTCGATGGGAGTTACGCAAGTTTTTTGCGTAGCTTGCGTAACTCCGGTCAACTGTTGCCGAATCTCCAAGGTAAATGTAGACAGGGTCTAAAACTAAAATAAAAGGAATGAAACAAACAAGAAGAGAGATGTTAAATGATCAAAGCCCTCAGATACATAAAAATGACTTCTAAGTCCACATATGCCACATTCTTAGCAGTATTGTGGAGACTGCAGGCTTGTACAATTCCTCTGGAATACATTCAGTGCCTGGATGGGTCTCTGTCCTTTGCATCACAGCTTCAGAATAGAATAGTTGATCCAGAGGTAGGAAGCAGGAATGGAGACAAAATGGAGATGGTGAAGCAGTCTTTTATAGTTTCTGCCATGAGGCTCATACTTCCTCTTTCCCAAACAGAGCCCCACAGCACATGGCATGGAAAAGCCTCAGAGTTCCTTGTCCGTAAGCATGTTCCTACATGTCCTGATGACTCATAAGGTGTAGCCCCTGGTTTCTTGCCCTGGGCTCATTGTATCACTGATTGTGATGGCCCTCAACAAGTCATCAGTGCTGATGCTAATCTGCCTGGGAGATGTAATCCAATAGCACAGCACAAATTTTTGGCTACAGATATATCACATGTATCTATAACTTACAGTACAAATATGAGACCCACACATAAACAACACTGTTATAATTAGCAAATTATAACCTTTCGAATGGTACCTGACATGGCATATCTTGTAAGAATCATTGCAATTTTGTCATATTGGTATTAAATTATATTATAAATGGTCACTCATATTCCAGGCAGCGTCATAATAATAACCTATGTTTGTCTTTGTCTGTCTGTGTCTTTAGTATTTTTAGCATTGTGCAAATATATCTTGCTTCATTTTCATTTAATTAATAAAGCCTAAATATGTTTATTACAGGATTGGACTGCGCATTGCTTTATGGGGTAAAGGAGGGAGATCTAAGGAATAGCTGACCTGTGGGTTGTGTCTGATCCTTTGGGAATAGAGGAACTTGTTTTTTCTGTGATATTACAGCAAAAGAGGCCTAATGTGACAGAGTTCTGCTTATTTGTGGTCAAGAGGGACAGGGACTTCCAAAGGGATTGTTTAAATTCTATATTAAGGCAGGCAAAATCCTAGGGAGATAATATGCAGTGCAGTTAGCTGGTGTGTCTTAGGAGTTAAGAGTCACAACTGGCACTGGGTTAATTTCCTTGCTATTGAACAGTCTACCCTGAAATGGAATCCATGGTCTTGAAATACTAAGGGTCATGACAATGAGAATAAGGGCTTGCCTACACTTGCAACGCTGCAGCAGCACAGCTGCACTGGCGCCGCTGTAGCGCTCAATGTAGAGCTTTTCCCATCAGTGTAGGTACTCCACCTCCTTGAGAGCCCAGAGCAATGTTTGTAGTGTAGACCAGGGCTAAGGAAAAAAGATATTGAGTAGCTGCCTCATTCACTGAGCCCTCCATTTCATCCATTAGATAACCCAGGGATCCTGAAGAGAAAAAATGATGTCATCACAGATTTTATCATAACTCATACAAAGAAGGGAGCAGAATTTTTGTTACTAGTTACTGAAGCTGAATGCTGGAAAGCAGGTTTGGCTCAGAATTATTAAAATATGCATTGAGAAATAAACCTAATTGTTAACTCTGGAGTGAATGTGCTATTTTGGTCCAAGAGAATGAGAGGGAAATTTTGTTAGAATTTGTAGAAGAGTAAACCACAAAGATAGTTTGTGTCTTAAATATAATTTAACAAATAATCAACGGCCATCTTGACAGTTTGAAGATGTGAACTCAGATTAAGGAACACATGGGAAGCAATGACTTTCAATGCCATGCTTGGAATACTGTGTTCAGTTCTGGTGCTCATGTTACAAAAGTGATGATAATGCACTGGCAAGGGTTCAGAAGAGAGCTATAAGAATGATCTGAGAGCAGAAAATCTGCCTTACAGCGAGAGATTAAAGAAATGTAATCTATGTATTTTAAAAAAGGGAATGTTAAGAGGTGTTTTGATCACAGACTATGGCCTAGTCTACACTATGAAGTTAGGTCGATGTAAGCCACCTGGCACTGACCGAGTTGTGCATGTGTGTACACTTAAATTTGTCTCCCACTGATGTAATTGCCTGGTTACAATGAAGCAGTAACACCACTTCTCTGAGCAACACTGAGCTATGGTCAATGTACTGAAGACAAAGCAGCGTGAGTGAAGCCATTGCGTTATTTATAACAGCCCTAACAGTCCTCCAGCAGTTGTCCCACAATATCTGATAGTGTCCACTCTGCTCATAATTCTGAACTCCACTGCTCAGAGATCATAGATACCAGAAGGCCCCTCTCCCTTTAGAGCCCTGCAAATTTTTTAAATGCTTTTCGAAATGCCACTTACTCATAGACTCATAGACTCATAGGTCAGAAGGGACCAATATGATCATCTAGTCTGACCTCCCGCACAAGGCAGGCCACAAAACCCTACCCATACACATTTATAACAACCCCGAATCCATGACTGAGTTATTGAAATCCTCAAAAATGAGATTTGAAGACCTCAAGCTGCAGGGAATCCACCAGCAAGCGACCCATGCCCCACGCTGCAGAGGAAGGCGAAAAACCTCCGTGGCCCCTGCCAATCCGCCCCGGAGGAAAATTCCTTCCCGACCCCAAATATGGCGATCAGCTAAACCCTGAGCATGTGGGCAAGACTCACCAGCCAGCACCCAAAAAAGATTTCTCTGCAGTAACTCAGTTCCCATCCCATCCAGCATTCCCACAGACCATTGAGCAGACTTATCTGCCGATAATCCAAAATCAATTGCTCAAATTAAACTATCCCATCATAACATCCCCTCCATATACTTATCAAGCTTAGTCTTAAAGCCAGATAAGTCATTTGCCCCCACTACTTCCCTCGGAAGGCTATTCCAGAACTTCACTCCCCTAATGATTAGAAACCTTCGTCTAATTTCTAGTCTAAATTTCCTAATATCCCATTTGTACCCATTCGTCCTCGTGCCTATATTAGTACTAAACTTAAATAATTCCTCTCCCTCCCTAACGTTAATCCCCCTGATATATTTATATAGAGCAAGCATATCCCCCCGGAGCCTTCTTTTGGCCAGGCTAAACAAGCCAAGCTCTTTGAGTCTCCTTTCATAAGGCAGATTTTCCATTCCTCGAATCATCCTAGTAGCCCGTCTCTGAACCTGTTCCAGTTTGAATTCATCCTTCTTAAACATGGGACACCAGAACTGCACACAATATTCCAGGTGGGGTCTCACCAGCGCCGTATATAACGGCACTAACACCTCCTTCTCCTTGCTGGAAATGCCTCGCCTGATGCATCCTAAAACCGCATTTGCTTTTTTAACAGCCATATCACATTGGCGGCTCATAGTCATCCTGTTATCAACCAATACCCCAAGGTCCTTCTCCTCCTCCGTCGTTTCCAACTGATGCATCCCCAACGTATATGTAAAATTCTTATTATTAATCCCTAAGTGCATGACCTTGCACTTTTCACTATTATATTTCATCCGATTACTATTGCTCCAGTGTACAAGGTGGTCCAGATCTTCCTGAATAGCATCCCGGTCCTTCTCCGTGTTAGCAATACCCCCCAGCTTCGTGTCATCCGCAAATTTTATTAACACATTCCCGCTCTTTGTGCCAAGATCAGTTATAAAAAGGTTGAATAAGGTCGGTCCAAGAACCGATCCTTGAGGGACTCCGCTAGTAACCTCCTTCCAGCCTGACAGTTCACCCTTCAGCACGACCCGCTGTAGTCTCCCCTTTAACCAGATCCTTATCCACCTTACAACTTTCACATTCATCCCCATCTTTTCCAATTTAACTAACAGTTCCCCATGCGGAACCGTGTCAAACGCCTTACTGAAGTCGAGGTAAATTAGATCTACCGCATTGCCCTTGTCTAAGTAATCCGTCACCTTCTCAAAGAAGACTCTGTCTGGCTTGGACTAGACAGGAGGTTTTGGATCGCCTTGGCCTGTGAGAAGAAGAGGCTGTGCAAGCACAACTACACAACCACTGAAGAAATGTGGACATCTATAAGCAGATTGTACAGGGATTGCAGGGGAAAGGATATAACAGGGACCATAACCAGTGGCACGTGAAGACGGAAGAACTGTTTCAAGGAAACCAGGCCAGGGAGCCAACAGTCAATTTGGTGCTGATAGCACCACCAATTTAAAGGGACACAGCCACCGACTTTTTATTAATTTACTCATACTAGAAGAGGTACCAGTACAACAAAGGGAGGTAGCACTGATATCTGTTTTTCATTCCCCTGTATAGTTAGGCATAGGGGGCCATGAGGAGCAGTTTGTTTATGTACACAGGGATGTCCCTTGAACCCTCTTGAAAGATTTCAATGATTCTTTCATGGAGGTACTCCACAATCCTCTCCTGAAGGATTCTAGGGATGACAGCTTTATTTCTTTCTCCGCAGTAGGACGCTTTCTTATGCCAGTCAATGATAACTTTGGCAGGCACCATTACTGTACATAGATTAGCAACATATGGGCATGGGCAGCTTCAAGTCTCCATCAGCAGCTGTACTCTCTGTCGATTTGTTGCCTAAGGAGTGAGAGATCAGCTAAAATCACCACCATCCATAGACAATGGTGCCAGCATTCAGTGCCATTGTCCTATGCTCATGGATCCATGCACTCAAGCAATCCCCTCCTCATTTCCCTCACCCCTGGTGGGCCATACTCACCCTGGCTGCTGCTGTGAGTGGTGGCAGGCACAAAGCACTCCGAAGGAAAAGTGTCAGTATCCATGTCTTATTTAAAACTTTAGGGGAGCAGTGGAATGGATTTCTGAATCTTAACTTTCACTTTTCATTGTGACTGTACTGAAAATGGTACCTCTGTGTGTTTTATCATTGCAGTCTTCAGGGGTTTCCCCGCTACCTCAGTGGAAACAACTGAGCCAAATAAGAAGGAGAAAGAAGAGGACTCAGGATGACGTGTTCAGTGAGATGTTGTGAGCCAGTGCTGCATCAGACTATTAGAACGGGCTTGGAGGTTGGACACTGCAGACAGCCTGGAGAAGGAAAGAGAAGGCAGAAGAAAGGCCCAGGAGTCCCAGGAGGAAAAGGCAAGCAAGATGCACCAGGATATAATGGGACTTCTCCAGCAGCAAAAACAGATACTGCAGACTTTTGCGGACCTGCAGGTCCAACAATCATGGGCTCACCTCCCTTTGCAGCCCATGGAGAACTCCATTACAGCACCTCCCTACACACACCACTCTACATTCTATTTGGCATCAGAGGCCACATCCCTAACCCTACCATTCCAACCCTGGAGACATTAAAGACAATCACAGCTTCATATACACTGACCTGGGAAAGCCATGGTTGCTGTATGGGTAGGTAAAATGGCCATCAGTGTTCTTTCCTCTTGTTAAGCTCTGTTCCATTAATGTATTAAGTTTTTAATGTACTCGCTTTTAAATTGCACAGATGTTTCTTTATATTGGTTTTGTTACTGAATAAAATTCTATTATTTGCAAAATAATTAATCTGTATTAGTAGACAACATATGCTGCAGAGTGCCTAGCAGTTCCGAAAGCATCTACATATTTGTGCACCTACATATTTGTCCTACAAGCACCTACATATTTGTCCTACAAAGCACCTACATATTTGTCCAGTGTGACACAACTCATAGGATCAGTGACAAACACAGTGTAATAATGATAAATATACAGCAAGCACCAAAAAATTAATAGGTGAATTGACAGCATTATAGTCATAGATGTATACCAAGCATCACACAATTCCTACTAGGCCCCAAAACAGTAGGGCCAGGTACAGCACAGTACACCACAATGCACTACTGTGTTTCACTATTAAAATGCTCTTTCAAAGCCTTTCCCAGCGATATGGCTCTGCATTGAGCTCTTCTAATAGCCCTTGTGTCTTGCTATTCAGATTCAGCAGACAGGTGCTCCACTTCCACCCTCCTCTCTAGCAACAACTTTTCCCCCTTTCCTTCACAGATATTATGCGGGACACAGCAAGCAGCTCTAGCCACTGGGATTTGTTTTCACTGAGATCCAATTTTGTGATTAAACAATGCCACCATCCCTTCATTCTACCAAAAGCAC
This sequence comes from Mesoclemmys tuberculata, assembly GCA_007922155.1. Classification (NCBI taxonomy): domain Eukaryota; kingdom Metazoa; phylum Chordata; order Testudines; family Chelidae; genus Mesoclemmys; species Mesoclemmys tuberculata. Next base: position 9,473,747 of record ML675617.1, on the reverse strand, counting down.
ATTCAAATGTCCTGCTGCACCTGCTGAGCCGGTAGCTGAATCATTTCTTAGTGCTATCAACGTGGCTAGTCTATGGCTTCATGATCCAGGGAAGTAAAGGATAGGCTGCGTGCCCCAGGATCACTACTGACATTTCAACATTCTTAATGGTAATTCGCCAGTTGAGAAAGTCCCTGCTTGCAGTTTTCTGAACAATCCTGTGTTCTTAAAGATGCGAGCATCATGCACCTTCCCTGACCAGCTAACATTGATGTTGCTGAAGTATCCCCAGCGACTCATCAATGCTTACATAACCATAGAAAAGTAGCCCTTTCTGTTGATGTACTCTGTGGCAAGATGGTCTGGTGCCAAAATAGGGATATGAGGGCCAATTATTGCTCCACTGCAGTTCGGGAACCCCATTGCTGCAAATCCATCCACTATGTCCTGCACATTGCTCAGGGTCACAGTCCTGCATAGCAAGAGACAATTAATGGTCCAGGACATTTGCATAACAATGGCTACCACTGTGGATTTTCCAGCTCCAAAATGATTTCCCACTGACGGTAGCAATCTGGCATTGCAAGTTTCCATAGTGCGATCGCCACTTGCTTCTCCACTGTCAGTGCTGCTTTCATTCTGATGTCCCTTCACTGGAGGGCTGGAGCAAGGATGGCACACAGATCCAGGAATGCGGCCTTCAGCATCTGAAGTTCTGCAACCAAGGCTCATCATCCCAAATCTGCATTAGATGCAATCCCACAAGTCAGTGCTCATTTTGCAGGCCCCCATATGTACCTGCTCCATGAATGCGACCAACAACTGGTGGTTCTTGAATTGGTTCTTCCTATGTCCCACATAAATCTGTCCTCCAAGAAATCTTCATGTTCCCCACTGTTTTGGTTCTGCAAATACCAGATGATCACGTGTCCTTTGCTTGAAATGCTTATGAAAATAGTGCAGAGCTGTGCAGGCTTTATATTTCTGGCAGAGACAGCAGACAGTGAGGAGGTCTCTGCAGGTTTGTGGAATTTTTTAAAAAGGCATGAAAATTATGGGATGTAAATGCCATTATGGGATGGAGACAGTTGCACACTGGGAAGTTAACCTTTTGCTACAGTTACCCCACATGACTCGTTTGTGCCTCACCATGCACTGCTAAAATTTCCCAAAAGTCAGAGCACTGGACAGTGATAGGTTGTACACTGGGAGACCTATCCATGGTGCACCACACTGTGCATCGACACAAGCATTCCTGGTTAGCGTGCGCAGCACTGACACAAGGAGCCACATAGGCACGCGCATAAGCAATAAACTAACTGCAATGCTAACATAACTTGTGTTGACCAAAGTTTGTAGCATAGACATGGCCTCTGAGCACGTACACAGAAGATTTCTGAAAGTAGCAGGCTCTTTGATCTAGCAGACAAAGGCAGAAAAAGATCAAGTGGGTGGAATCTGAAACCAGACTAATTCAGACCAGAAAGGCACAGATTTTTTTTTACTGTAGGAGTCATTAACTGGTGGAACAACTTACCTGGGAAGCCAGTAGATTCTTGGTCACCTGGAATCTTTAAATCAAGATTGGAGGTCTCTTTCTAAAAGACAAGTTATGGGCTTGATGCAGAAATTACTAGGTGATAGTCTAAATCTTGTGTTGCACAGGTCAGACAAGATGATCATAATAGTCACTTCTGGCCTTAACAGCTATGAATCAAAGCCACATGCTCTGTTACTTTGATTAAAGTACTGTAAGGGAGGTGTAACCAGAATTTTTATTCATAACTATCAAATAAATAGAATTTGGGTGACGTAGAATGAATAAGTACAAGTGAGGCATGGCACAGAAAAGATATCATCATACCAATTATACCTGTTCTTTAAAGTATTCACTCAGGCTGGGTTTCCAAAGGAGCCAAAGAGTGTTAGGCTTCTAACTCTGTTATGTGCCTTTGAAATTGTCCCGCATCTACTAATATTTTTTTTAATATGCTGACATATTTTTAGCTAATAGGATTGTTCCTGCATCCCTGGCCATTATAATCATTTCTAATTAAATTAAAGGGAATAAACAAGCACCATATCTCAGGTATTTGATGAAACTGACATTTTCACTTTCAATCCAAGGTATCTGCCAAAAGATGTCATTGGTCCAGCCACAGCTTGCACCAAAGCATCTCTTAACTGAAGAGAGAATCTAGCATTTAAAAATAAAATAGTGAACATATATACATCTTCTTATACTACTCAGGTCAAGATGTTGTCTTAACAACATTATAGTTATTGAGACTCATAATATTCATGTGATTTCAGACTACAAGGTTGAAATAATGCACCAGATTTCTATGTTAAAAATAAAACCATTATTTTATCATTATTAAATTTTGCAAATATTACTTCAAAAGGTAACATTTTCCTGGTGGACAATACTCACATTGCCTCCCAGTGGCATAGGTCCTCCTGTAGAGTTCTTTTACAGTAGAACGCTTGTATAGTAAAAGCATGTGTATTTTCAGAGGCTAATTCAATGAAGAGCAGATCCTGCAACTTTTACTCCAGGGGAGCTTTGATTAAGTAAGGAATTCAGGATTTCACCCTGGAAGTGAAAATTCTCTAGAATTAGAATTTCTATTTGCACATTGCAGTCCATTGAAATGACATAAGACTTTCATTCTACTTCACCATCAGTGGTTGTTTTACTGAGATCAATATATAGGTAGGCAGAACTCACTGTATTTCTTTCAAGCAACTGTCACCATTGCCCTAAAAAAGGCATCTGACACATAGTGTATGTTGCAGCTAATTCAAGAAGGAAGGGTGAGTAAGATGAGTAGATGGATTAGGCAGACAGTATGGTCTAGAGATAGAGCAGGTGTATGATAATGTAGTCTGGTGGCACCGTCCAGCTAGGGCGTCGCAACCTTTCCTCAGGCCCAGGCTCCAAGGAAGGCCATAGTGCCCTGATCTAGGGGAATAAGTTCCCTGCTTAGGAGTCTTTAGCCCTGGCTCCCAGGCCAGGTGGGCTGTCCTGGCAATCTGTAGCCCACTGGCCCTCATGTAGGGCAGGGCTGGAAAGGGGTCCACAACCCACCCACCTTCCAACAGGCGGGGTGGCAAGCAGGCTAAGTGGTCTTTATCCCCCAGCACTCAAGTGGGGCAGGCAAGCACAAGCGATCTATAGCCCCCGGCCCTCAAACAGGGTGGGTTAGTAAGCAATCTGTGGCTCCCAGCCCTCCAGCGGGCAGGGCAGGATTAGCAGGTTACGTTCCCCAGCCCTCAAGCCGGGCAGGGCTGGTGCAATAGTCAAAAGCCCCCAGCCCTCAAGCTGGCAGGGCAGGAGAGATAGTCTCAAGCCCCCAGCCTTGCAGGCAGCAAAGGTCAGTAAAGCTTGGGGTTCTCTGGGAACATTCAGAGGAAGCCATGCACTCCCGGAGTGGCTAAGGAAGGCAGGAGGGGGACGCAGACCCACCCGATTCCACTGAATCCCAGCCCAGGGCCAGAGTCCGTGGGGCTCCAGCTGCAACACACTACCTGGTTAGACTGCAGACGCAGCCAAGCTATTGGCGGCTGTCCCTGGGCTACCTCCTCCCACCCTGTACCCGGATACCTGCAGCCAGTCGTTTCCCTCTGGGTCGCTGGGGTAGACGGCAAGTGGGAGTCCCATGAATCCTCCACTGTCACCCGGCAGCACATCTAGAAACTCCTCAGGGTCATCAGTGGAGGACAGCTCCTCCAGGTCCCAGGGTCCCAGGGTCCTCCAGTACGCCAGGCTCAGACTGCTCCAGTGGGTCCCTGATGTTGGACAGCTCCTCCAGGTTAGGACTGGCTTCAGGGGGTTTCTCCCACTCAGCGGTCTCAGGTAGCTTTTCCCAGCAGCTAGGGCTCGGCAGCCCTATCCAGTCACTAGGGTCCAGAAGTCTGGGCAGGCTTTGGAGGCTCCAGTTGGTGGGGTGGTTGCTCAGAACTGCTGCAGGGCCTGGGTCAGGCCTTGACTGCAGCCTCTGGGAAGACACGTCTACTCCTGGTGGAAACCTCCCCATGACTGAGCTCCTGAGCCAGCCTTTTATACTTCCCCTCCCTGCCCTGGCTCCACCCCTCTGCTTCTGGGTTGTTTGGCCAGCAGGGCCTGGTTCTATCCAATAGAAGGATCGTGACCCTTTCTCGGGACCAGGCTCTGAGGAAGGCCACAGCACCTTGCTACAGATAGTAAATGTTGGCCCTAACCCCAGCTGTACTAAGGATTCACAATTTGACCATATCCACCGGTGCTTCAGTTCCCTCTCTGTAAACGAACATAATACCTATCCATCACTGTAAAGCATTTTTCTCAGATGTAAATTCTATGCATCTGCAAGTACAAAATATTATTACAGTATACCAACTCCAAGCATTCAAAACTCAAGGGTTAGCCTCAAAAAAAGCAGGAGATTGGCTTAAAAATCATGATGTTTTTCAAAGAATAAAAAATGTTAGTGGGACACTGGCCAGTCAAGTGTCAGCTCATGTCAAGGTCCTTGTGGCTCAACTGGACACTTACAGATACGTAGCTGGAATCTGCCTGGCTCATTTGTGGGTTAATGTTGATAAAAGAGGTATTAGAATTATGAGAATGGTTTTAGTGTTTGGACTGTATCAAATGCTTCTGAGTTGCTGCATGCATTAATCTTATTTGTAATATCTGTGTTCCATACTGTAATACAATATTTGAGCGTTTGTACCGTGAGCCTCTGTGATATATTAATCGCCATACAGGAGAAGGAGATTAAACAGTATGAAGAGCTGCTCTTCTAGAGAAATTGTTATGCCCTCCTCCTCCTCACCAAATAGGACATCCCTCAATACCAGACATGCTACGGTTGGATCTTGCGACTGACAACTGCCCACATCTGGATTGAGGAACCATCAAAACAAGAACTAAAAACACTTGTTGTTGCTCTGCTCTCCTTCATGTGAAGATGAATCATGCAAATAGATTCCTCCCATCAACAGAGATTGCAGCTCAGAGCACATGAAAGAAGGGAGATTAAAACCCCAAACCAAAAGAGCTAAAGATCCCTATTCTTCTTGGGCTTCGCGTGAGAGCAAGGTGTTTCTAGGCATAAGCAAAAGATCCCCAGATGCTTAGCCTGGGTTAGCCCTAAAGGAGAAATACAGCTGGCTGATTATAGAAGCCTATGTTATCTTTAAAATCTAAAGCTGTAACTCATTTGTGTGTCTATATTGCTTTACCCTTGTAAATAACTCTCAAATTTCCTTTTCTTAGTTAATAAATCTTCATATAGTTTATTACAGGATTGGCTAGAAGTGTTGTCTTTGGCATGAGATCTAAGATGCAATTGAGCTGGGGTAAGTGATTGATCCTTTGGGATTAGAAGTAACCTGAATATTGCTGTGATTCTTGGTGAAAAGAACCATCTATCACAGAGATATGCTCCCTTGAGTAGACAGCTGGCAAGACACACTGATCCTAAGGGAATTGTCAGTGACTCCATGTTAGGGCTGTTAAAGTGCCTGAGGAGTTTGCACTTGGTTCAGTTGGATAGTGAAATCTAAGTTGCAGACTGATGACCAATTTGGAATTTATGCCCTGATTTTTAACAGTCTGCCCTGAGGTTGGTACCTGCACTCTCACGTCACCATTGGGTGCACCACAGTTGTGTTCTTTCTATTTGTCTTCTGGTTTCTGTTCTTTTAAAATCAGGTCATGTTTTCTGTCTTTTCTCTGCAATCATGAGCATTTGACATTTAAAAAAAAAAGATTTTGACATAATCACTTAACTCCAGGAGTTGGTGTTTTAAGAAAAACACCAAATATTTTGCAATTTGCAATAAAATCTTGAGAACTGACAACATTATTGTTGTCATTATTAATAGCAGCAGCAGTTGTTTAAATGCTTTTGGGGATGCAAGATACAATTTGGCCACATACTGGCCCAAATTTTCCAAGGTGACTAGTGATCTTTGGTTCCCTAACTTTAGGTAACTTTTAAAAGCCTGATTTTCAGGAAGTCCAGAGTAACCACCCTCTGAAAAACAGACTCCTTTCAGGTGTCTCAAGTTGCATTCACAAAATCTACAGCATTCATAAATCATAGTCATTGGAAAATTTAGAATGCTCGTTATCAGAGGGGGAGGAAAGGACATCACCCCAGCTTTTCCCTAGAGAGAATGAAAATATGATCTATTGCCCTCAAGAATCCACAGCCACAGCTAATCTACCTTTCTCATAGCCACCCCAATTCTTAATATATTTTCTAGTTTTTTCCACAGACTGTTTAAGATTAAATTAGCTACACACAGATCATCCCAGCAGCTACAAGATTTTGATTCCTGTCAGCATCACAAATCTTTTTTGGCTTAGTCTTTCTACACTCTATTAAGTGGAGGAGGAGACGGAGCAGGCTGTCACTGCTATTTTTCAATTTTACAGCCAGCAACATAGTGCAGTTGAGACACTACCTGTGTGGAAATGTGCCAAGACACAGGTTCAAGGCTTACCACAGCTCACCTTTTTCACTGTCAGGATATCAACCATCCTTTGACATATCTGCTGAGTTAATAATAAGAAAGTGATTCATATCAGAAGTTGAATTTGAGGGCTTTTGGCCCCACCAATGGAGAAGAAAAGGACAATACACTCCCATGGGATGCTGAATTAGCATCTTGCTACTGTTATCATGCTGTGTTAGTCTTTTGCCAGTCAGCTCTGCTCCTCCGTGATAGGAGGAAAGGGATACAGGAGTGGCAGAAGCAGTGGTTTCATACAAAATTTTGCAGAACATTTTGCACACTAAGTCAGTTAAACTAGTAACTCTGCCAATGTTGCCACTAAGCCCAGAAGACAAGCCTTTTTCTGCTCTTTTAAAAAATAGTTTAATAAGAAGCTTGTGAGACAGAATTTCATTTTTTAAGTTTACACCGACTTGACTGGTAACCTCTGACTGTGCCCAATAGCCAGGCCACAAAAGACACTGAGTTCTAGACTGTGAAACATTTCTGACTGACCGAACAGTAGAAACTCAGATCCTTTTAACGCTAGTGCATTAGAGGCTGAGGGGCTCAGTCCAATGCCCACTGAACCCCATGTGGCTGAAAATGCAAGATTTAGGGTTCCATCCTACAAAGTGCTTGAGCCCCTTTCATGGGGTGCTGAACTTGCATAGATCTTATTAGGCGAGGGTTCAACGAAGGGAGAGTTCAGGAAGCACAACTCCCCTTCCTCTGCTAAAACAGTTAGAGCGCTCCCCCTCCTTTCCCTTTCCTGGGCTTGGAAAATTCCCCCTCTTCCTGCCTATTCACTGGGAGGAGAATTTGAACTGGGAGCAGCAGATGGAGCTGGTGTCTGGCTGAGGAGTTAACGGGACTTAAGGCCTTTCCCACCAGTAGATGGAGCAGCACCTTATGGGAGAAGAACTATCTAAGCTGGGAGTCTTATCTGTCTTCTTTTCTCTACAGGGAAGTCTGTCCTCTGCTCGTTTGCCCACTCTGCCAGGGAGACAAAGAGGAAAAGCCCCAGCTCTCTCCTGACTCTAGTTGAAAAGAAAGAACACGCAGCCATTCATCCACCATCCCTATGCTAGCCAGATTCAAGAGGAAACAGAATGGCCCTGCCAGTTCTCTCTCTCTTCTTGGCATTCCATTCTGAGGAGGGTGGTTGACAACTTGGCAGTACAAAGATGTTTCCCAGCCCTGCATTGACCAGGTAACAGGGCTCAACACTTGGCAAGATCAGGCCCTTAGTGAAGCAACACACCTGAACATCCCATGCAAATGTCTCATGATTAATCACCATAACTGCTTGTCCAGCTGTGGTTATCTTTAGGGAACATGAGAGAGTCAAAGTGGGTGAGGTAATATCTTTGAATGAACCAGTTTCTGTTGGTAAAAGACAAGCTTTCAAGCGCCACAGAGCTCTTCCTCAGGTCTGGGGAAAGAATTGGGAATATGGAATACGGAATATTAGGGAATATGGTCTTTATCTCTGGTATGAAAGGGCACATTTCATTGCTCATCATTACTCATTTGCTCCCCATTTTCATCCATGTGCTATTGTAGGAGCATGTCCAAGAAAAATAAACTGAAACAAACTGACATGGCTCTTCCTACTATCCAAACCCCGCTGCTCTCCATCCCCAGCCATTCCCTGCTCTGTTGCTCCTGGAGGAAGCAGCTTGGATGGAGCCTCTACACTCCCTTGACCTCATAGGTTGTGAATTTAGGAATTTAGGATTTTGAGGTACACAACAAGGTGGGAGGAGACTTTACATCCTTTTGCACCCTTACACAGCCAAGTCAAATAGGGCACAATATAACCCTATATTTCGTGTAGATTTTGCCCGTCCAGTGAGATCTTTATTACATACAGCAATGCCCCTGTTCCTATTTCAGTGACTCCTCTCTGTCCTTAGGAACCAGTATAGTTGTAATTCTGAACACACACACACAAACAAATAGAAAAGGATCAGGGAAAGAGAATGATGGGGAGGGAGAAAAAGACACTTTACATTTTGGATAAAGGCTACAAACTAACCAGCAATCAAAGGGGAAATAGCAGTGAGCCAAGCAACTGAAAAATAGAAGCTGATAAGAGAAATTGGGCAGTGGTAAGCAATGATATTACCTCTATGAGAAACTGAACTGACATATCAGCCTGACCACTTTTGCTTTTATGTTGTATCCCTTTTCCCCATCACTTTGTTATTTGTCTCTTTAGGTCGTATGCAGGGCAGGAAATGTGTCTTCCTGGATATCTGTAAAGTGCATACCAGATCTGGGTTCTGCTATCACACAGATACTGAATTATTAGAACAATAATATTCTTTCCAGTATCTTGTCCTTTAGAAGTGAAAACATAGCTCAGGTCCTGACACTGTCAGCTAGTGCCATTTGTGATGTGAATACCTCTATAATTGAAACTAGTTGCAGATCACCAATTCCTTTCACATAGGCCATTAAACAGCATTCATGTGGTAACAACTTCCAATCTCTGCTGACCTGGAGATCTAGAAGTGAAAGGCTACAGGACCCATTGCCAATTTCTGGAGCCATCTGGGCCTTTTTTTCTATTTATTTCATGCTACTATAGAATTTACTTGCTGTAAGGTCTAGGACTGATGTGCCATTATGTGAAAGAGACTGAAAACACTATGGTTTTATATCTTAGAAAAGAGACAAATAAGAGAAAGATAAAAGTACATGAAATGATGAATGCTGTAGAGGAGATAGATTGGGAACTTCTGTTCTGCTTACTCATAACACTAGTACAAGGGAAAATTCCATTAAATTGAATGGTGGAAATTCAAAACTGATACAAAATCAATTCTTTTTTACATAACATATAATTAAGCCATGGAACTCATTGTCACATGAAATCATTGAGACTAAGAATTTAACAGGATTCAAAAAGGGATTGGATATTTATATGGATAATGAGACTATCCAGAATTATAATTAATGACAATAATATTTTTGAAAGGGCTATTAAACCTCATGCTTAGGTCTTAACCCAATCCCTAACTAGCAGAGACCAAGATGAGACCTAATGTATGGAGCAGATTATTCCACCTAACCCTACTGCAGGGCTCTTCTGCCCTCCTCTGAAATATATGGTTCCAGCCACTGTTGCAGACAGGATCCTGAACTAAATGGATGTGTCAGTCTGGCAATTCCTACAACAGCACAGAATGTAGAGGGTACTCTAGACCCAAGGTTATTAATACCTGAATGAAGAAAAACGTGGAAGAGTTTTAGATAATAATATGCTATATCCCCTTCCTGTCCTGGCCACTGAGAGCATTCTGCACATATTGATGGTTACTGGCATTTGATCATTTGCTTTTGCATGTTTCATTGCTCATCATTACCCATAAATCTCAGTAAACTTTGTCTTATTATTCCTACGGTGTTGTTAAATTGTTTCTGTTTCATGAAAGGTAGCATGACATTTCTGTACAGCTCTGTGATAAGCTGCCTAACTCACTCTGGTATGGTTGTTATCATAGAATCGATGCGTATGACATCTGCTTTACTGGCTGTGGCCTATTTTCGCTGTAGTGATTTTCATTTTTTATTACATAAAAGACCAGAATCACTGATTCAAAACAAGACAGTTTTTCTTTCTTTATCCTTACTGGGGTCAGATACGTTAAAACAAGATGATAAAACCTCAGACCAAGCCCCATGCCCCCTGAACATTGCAGAATTTTGGACTCAGATCCAGTTCCATATTTCATAGCTAGCTGAGCTAAGCCAAAACCTCAGACCCCAACACCTTGAGCTTTGAGAAATTTCAGATCCAAATCCAGATATGAATGTTTTGGCCAATGCCCATTTTCAATTAAAACAAAATAAAGATCTCGATGGGGAGGGAGTCATTTAAATATACAGCACGTTTTAGACTTCAGTTAGGTTGTTGTTCTCTATCATATTAAACTATAATGGCTTTCACTGTCAGATGTTTTTGACGAGAAAGAATAACAAAGTACTGTTTTTTTTCCTTATATTTCCTTATCTGCTTTCTAACTTCCGTGGAGGGATAAGGCAACACCCAAGAATTACCTGACTACCTTCAATGTAAGCTGTCTCGGCTGTATGAGCTAAAAATCTCATAACATTCGCCCCTGGTAACAGTCCATCTCTTAGAATATTAGAGTTGGAAGGGACCTCAGGAGGTCATCTAATCCAACCCCCTGCTCAAAGCAGGACTATCCTTAGCTAAATCGTCCTAGTGAGGGTTTTGTCAAGCCACAGTTTAAAAACCTCTAAAGATGAAGATG
>ML675617.1:9356930-9452993 GCA_007922155.1 Mesoclemmys tuberculata | reverse complement strand
CATCTTCATCTTTAGAGGTTTTTAAACTGTGGCTTGACAAAACCCTCGCCGGGATGATTTAGCTGAGGATAGTCCTGCTTTGAGCAGGGGGTTGGATTAGATGACCTCCTGAGGTCCCTTCCAACTCTAATATTCTATGATTCTATGATTTTGATATAAATGTGAGGCAGCTACCCGATTCTGCTGTGCCTGAAGCTGCACTGCTATTTTTAGCATGCTAGCTCAATGAAAGCTAGCATGGGTATGTCACCTCCAGCTGCAGGATAAATCTACTCTCTGAGTAAAAGAGAGAGGCAAAGGGGAGTATGAGAATGTAAAAGCCTGCTGTTTTGTTTGTGCTAATTTTCTAAATTCCAGGGGATAAAATGATTAGGTAAAATAGAATATGAGTATTTTCTGATTAATGTATTCCTTTCCTGCCACCCAAACTCTTTATTATTCTAAATAACACATGAATGGACTCATGAACACAACAAAGTCAAGGGCCACAGACTGACTAAGGGTATAAATATAATGAACAAAATTCTGCTTTGACATAAATCCTGTGCAACTTCATTGGTGCCAAAGGGGTTTGCACTGAAGTTTAAGTCAGGGCAGAATTTGGTCTTGCATGCTGTAACAGTTAAAATAAGGCAAGCTTTACATTAATGTGGGACATAGTGTGACAAAAAAAATACTTCATACAACTCATTATCTCTTCCTACATAATTAACAAACAGATCCACAAGAACCCAATGCGTTGTACTGGTTATCAGGCAGCCCTGCCTGGAACATGGTCAGTCCACAGGAGGACAAGCATCCCCTTTCAGGTTTCTACACTGGTTCTCTTGCTTGAATAATACCCCCTTGGGAGCCACTTTATTACAAAACAAATGCAAATCAAACCATAACGAGAGTCCCAAATCATAGTCCCTATTACATCCAGTGCACATGGTCCTTAAAACCCCACTCTTCCCAATGGGATCCACCCCTGCCTCTCTGTTGGGAGTGCATCCTCCCCTTCCCCAGTGTCTTCTCCTCCACTAGGCTCCTTGTCCATCCTCTTCCATCCCTTTTTCCAAGACAATCACCCTAGACCTTCCAGCTGAAGTACAGCCCTGCTCTTCACAGTGGGAATCACCCCACTGCTGGGAGATCATCTTTCCCAGAGGAGCATCCCTCACTTCCCACGGCCCTGTCGCTGTTCCTTGGGATTCACCTCTTTGGCCCTACAGATGCCTGTGTGTAAGACTCTCTTCTGTTTACCTGCCTTCTGCTCTCTCCAGCTCTTGACTTCACTTCTCCAGCTCAGAGCCAGCAGATAACTCCTTCTGCTGCTGCCGCTGCTACTGCCACCTTCAGTTCGGGGACACTAGCCAGCAAACATCGCTTGTTACTTTTCTTGCCTTCAGTTCAGCCTTCCCCCGGGAAACACTTTCTGCCTCCTCCTGATCTCTGTCAGCTCATACCTGCCTAAGACTGAACCAGCCCACTTTGAATCAATGGGACTCCCTCTGACTAGGTTTCTCCCAGATTCTTTATAGTTTCACCCTCTTAACTGGTCAGATTAGACCATGTCCTGGCACAGAGGTGCTGGATCTAATTCATTTACAGGTGCCAACTTCCCTGTGACAGCATTCCTTCCATGAGTTAGAGCCTGCTTTGCTCACTGAGACTTCTGAAGTCCATCGGGAACTTTGGGCTATGACTCTCAATTTGCATCTCTATCAAACTCCCTTGACATCCTTCACAGACACTGGCATTCATAAAACAATAGAAATGCGAAGGACACTGAGGGCTGGATCAAAGATTTAGAAATAATACTACCTAGCCTTTATAGAACACCTTTCATCAGTAAACCTCAAAGCAGGTCAGTATCATTATCCCCATTTTACAGATGGGAAAACTGAGCCACAAAAGGAAGGAGAGACTTGCCCACAGTTAGCCAGCAGCAGAACTGAAAATAGAAGACAGGCCTCTCATGTGCCTGTTTACTGTGCTATCTACTAGGCCGCACTTGTTCACTTAATTTGTACCTGTGATTACTTCAATTGTATCAGCAAATGGCATAATCAGACATGCAAAAGGCCAATAATGCTTCTAATTGATTTTTTGTGCATACAATTATCCAGTTTTGACATATAACTATGGTAGCAACTTGTCCATACTGTGCAAATACACTCACAGTTCAGCACAGTTTTAAAATGCTACCCTTAAATGATTCCACAGTGCCACAATAGGCTGCAGAACTTCCTAGTCCCATGCTGAGCCTGTTAGACCACACTTGTGTCTTAAAAGACAGACTGTCCAATTCATTATGTCCCAAAATGACCAAAAGATGTTTCTTACCACAACAACAATGTATGGTAGATACTGTACTACTTTTTCTGTAGGATTCACAAGAAGCCCTATCTTTAATCATATGCATTTCTCACAGCTGCAAGGATCAATTTATTAGAAGAAAATGATGGATCAAAAGACAGGCCTAAAGAAAGGCAGAACAACTTTTGAGCTAAGTGAATTTTAAGGCCTAATAAAGTCGTGTGTCTTTTTTTTTTTTTTTTAATACTGTTTGAAAAATATTCATGACCATTTTTATTTATGTCTTCAAGCTAGAACTTTATGTCCAAACTGTAAAAGTTTAAAAGGGAGAGAAGGGTGTTTTCTTTTAATATAACTTCTGAGACCTCCAGCATTCCTGCTGAGTTTAACGTGCTGTTTAACTCTGCAAGCATTGCTGTCATCAGAGAAAAGAAGCAAGCAGGTCTGGCATCCTTTACAACAATCACTGATGTACTGTGCAAAAGTCCCATAAATATGTGGCATATGTTTTAGTCTTTAGTTTTTTCAGAAATCAGCATTTGGAAGCTAGAATCCATGATTTCAATTTTCATTTTCAAGTCAAGGAACTGGCTACCAGTTCTTACTTTGTTTTCTATTTCTCTCCTATCTGTTTAGCTTTTTTATAAGGTCAGTCATCACCATGGTATCTGAGCATTTTAATTGAAGCATTTTTCCCATTTGATAAGTGGAGATAGATTGAGACACATGGGTCAGATTTTCTGATTGTGTAAATCCATTGAAGTTAATAGAATTACTCCAGGAGAGAATTTTAGCTCTATCTGCCTCCTATTAGGCTGCTAATAGAAGTCAGGAAATTTGCATTGTAAAAGTGTCGAGCTACACTTGACAGCTGCATGTGTCATGGACAGCAGTAGATTTGAAAGCCAAACGATAGCTGTTGGCCATCAAAATGTGACAATACTACAACAGGGCACTGGGTCAGCCAGGAGGCCAGCAGCTCAAGGTAGTTTAGAGCAGCAGTACCAAGCAGAGGATACTCTTGTAAGTGTGGGTTACATTTTGTGGAGAAAGAAAGTACTGCTGTTTCATCAGAAGTGTTAATCCTGGCTTTATCAAGTCTGTGAGGAACTTGATTATAACAGCCTGCTGTTACAGCAGTAAATTATCTTTTACACACACACATGCACGCACACACACACACAAAGAGCAAAGCAGTTAACCACACCTACAAGAGGAAGCATTTTAAGAATGCACCCATTTACTGCAAGCAGCTTTGGGAGTAAGATGTGGTTGTTTGTCTTTTGCTTCTCTTTTGCCCTAATTGCATAGACTTCAAAATAAATTCAAATTCATTATAGAGAACCTGCTGTTTTCTTTGTAAATTTTAAGTGATTCATGTTTGCAGTTGCTTGCTAGTGCCCAGGAAAAGGCAGGGGAGGGGGGGTCCCTTTTTTAAAACAACAAATGTCATAGTGGAAGCAAAGGGGATAGTTGGCAAGAAAGGGGCCAGGCCTGTTTCCAAGCTGGGTGCAAGCCAGAGAAGATTCCAGGCCAACAAGAACCACCTGTTACAACAGAGAAGGACATGGAGGGAGATGGGCAGAGATTTCAAAGATGAAATGAAAAAGAGGTGACCTTAAGGATCAATTTACCAAACACAATGCAAATGCCAAAGAACAAAGCAGACAGAAATGCCTGAAGAAGAGCTCTGTGTAAGCTCGAAATCTTGTCTCTCTCACCAACAGCAGTTGGTCCAACTAGAGACATTACCTCGCTCTCCTTGCCTCTCTAATTTAAACATGTAAATTTTGTATCCTCATAAGGTAAACTGAGGAGATACAAAAGATATAGACCTACAACGCCAGCTGGTGTAAAATCAGCTTAGCTCCATTGAATTCAATGATTTGACATCACCAGGCACCAGGATCAAGCTTGTAGCCTCTATCAGATAGTTCTCTTCTTGTATTCAATGAATTTGCCTCATAAAAATAAAGGAAGGGAAAAACTTCTGTTTTATTAAATATATAGAATTTAAACAGCTTGAAATACTGGTGAAAGCCTTGTAGGTGCTAGGCAACTGCAATGAAAGAACAAAAAGTGATGGGAAACAAAATAAAAAACTTATCTTCAGATAAACTAGTCTGCACACACAGAGAGAGAGAGAGACTCATTCTGATATCATTTAAACTGTGAAACTTGACTGACGTCAGTTATCTCACACAGCCACAAAACCAGTGTGAGAGGAGAATTGGGTCCAATCTTTGGAAACAAAAAGATCTCACTGTCCAAAAAAATTTATTTTCTTACCACACAGAACTAAGAATTCTAATTTTGCTGGTTCTTTTTAAAAAAAAAACCAAACTTTAATAATAAAACTGACACTGTTCTTACATTGTTTAAACAAATACAAACAAACAAAAATGCTGGTACGCTGTACCAAGGTGCCTCCTTTTTTAGTAAAAACAAATCTTTCTTCATTTTTCTTTCTTTTTATTTTTCTTTTCTTCTTTTCTTTTTAAGAAAGGGAAATGTTTCACTAAATAGATTTTCATATTGCAGAAATGTTTTTTTAAATCCACCAAAGTACCAAGTAATGCACTTGCATCAAGGGCTGACTTTTAATAGAGTAGATGCTCTGCTACGTAGGAAATCCTGACCCAGAATCAGGTTGTCTATGAATGATTTAGCATGGGGTTCCCCATGAAAATGTGGTGCACTATGAGTGAGAGACTGCTCCTGTCTGTATACACTCCAGTCCCAAGAGTACAAGTAATAAGGTTAACAATAATTTTTTTGTGATTTATTGCCAAACTAACCCCTAAACTGTTCTTCACTGAAATTACTGGGCCAGATCTTCTGTCCTGATGCATTCCTTTTAAAGGTTTCTATGCTCATAGCCTAGAAGGCCAGATAGGGAATCTCTGTCTAGCATAGCTAGCTCCAAGCCACCCCTTTCTGTTTTCACAGGTGTAGTAAGCACTTCTAGATATAAAGGGCTCAGCCAAGAACGCTGCTTCACTCCAGCAATCTCTAACTGTATGACCGCCCCTAAGGATGATCATTAACCAGAATGGGTTAAAGCAACCTTGAGACTGCTCTACTTGTCCCCAAGAGCCCCAAGATATGCAAAGGTGGTTTTTCTTTCCTTTGAGTTCTGTACTGAGTATAGGGTAGCCAAGTCTGAAGATCTGGACCGCTGTCTGAAAGCTGGGCCTTTATGGTATGAACACTAAGGGCCTGACTGCAATTGCTTACAAATTTTGAGTAACTTTACTCACACAGACTCCAAGTTCTGTTTTGTGGCATGACCTGAATGGATTATTCGTGTGAGTGATGTTGCTTACATGCATGTGTTTGCAGGATTGAGACCTAAAGTAATCAATGATTTGCTGTGTTAAAAAAGAAGATACTCAGGGCCAAATTCCATTTTTGATTACTCCTGTAGAAACCCACTGATGTAAGTGGGATTGCACAAGTGTAACCAAAAGCAGAACTTGGCTTTAAGACTCAAGCAGTCAGTGCATATGGAATCATTTCCTATAGCAGAGAAAAATAAAGTTATCCTTTCAGAGTGCTGAAAGGACGAGTTAGTGTCACCCACAAAGCAAGCAACCAAAGCCACTTACTTGAGTAACCCAGTGAAAGATTTTAGAGATGCCAGAAAGTGAACGTGTATCTAGCCCATGTTGCTGAATGTCTAGTTTTCTCTGTTTTTTAATGATCTCTAGATCCATTGCTTTAGCACATGGACAGAAATGCTGTGAACACAGGACTTTTTTGTCAAAGAAGCTCAGTACCATATTATCCATTATTATTATTATGGTCACAAAATGTTTGGGGGAAGCAAGGAGAAAGTCAGAGGAAGAAGTTAAAGTTCTGTTTTGTGGCCAGAATAAGCAAGAGGTGGGCACTGGCTACTATGGCGAGAGGAATGATGATGATTCAATGATTTTTAAACACTGAGAGCCAACTTTTAAAGCCCAGCACGCTGCCTGAGCTTGCAACCACAGGGTCCTCAAGAGCATGGCATATGGAAACATTGGGGAGCGCTCTCGTGCTGAGGGGAGGATGGCCAGGCGTTGAGACAGTGTGGTGATCCTAATTAAAGCGTGAGAGCCTGGCGCCTGATGCAGGAAAAGAAAATCTAATTCGGCATGCCAGAAATGGCCCTTTCTGGGCCAGAAGGGAGCTTGCTGACCCCCCGGACTTGGTCGTCAGGCAGGCCACAGTAGGAGCACACACACACAAACCAACCACCCCCAACCCAACCACCCCCAAAACCAAACCCATTAAACAACAACAAACAGCCCAGGAGAACCATCCAGGCCCTTCTCTTTTTGGACTCCACTCCACAGCTTCAGGGCAGCCCTGTCCGGGCCCGCTCGTCCATTCACCAGCCCCCCCAAACATTGCCGGGCTTTGTGCGGGGAGGCAGGGCTGGGAGGGGAGGGAAGGGAAGGGAGCCGCCTCGCTCAGTGAGGGATGTAGCTCGCGGCCGAGCAAGCCAGGAGGTGCACCAGAGCCGCGCCGAGCCGAGCCGAGCCGCTGGGGCACCCGCGGCGCGGCCGAGCCCGTTCACATGCGAGTCACGCCCGCCGGCGGGAGCCGCAGAACCGCGACAGCGGGGCTTCACCCGGGGCCGACGTCGACGGGGCCCTTATGAATATTGATGCGGAGGCTCGGGCCGGCGCTGCGCTGAGGGAGGCAGAAGGAAGCAAGATGGCTGCTCTTTAGGGCCGGCGAGCGGGCTGCGTGTGCCGGATCGCGGCGAGGCGGCGGGACGAGCCAGAGGTCAGAGCGGTTCGAGCGCAGCGCCCCGCCACTCGCCCGGCCCGGCCCGGCCCGCCCTGCCCGGCCGCGGCGCTCGCCGCCTGCAGCCCGAGCTACAAGTAGCGAGCGAAGGGGGATGGCGGAGGGGCGCGGGTTTCCCCGCGGCTCCCCAACATGGCTGACAAATGAGAGTTTTTACCAATGTTTGGAGCCGCCGGCGGGGCCGGGCCGCGTCCCCCCCTCATCGCCCCAACTTTGCCCCGCTCCCCTCAGCGCGGGCGGGCGGGGGCGCACGGCACCAGGGTGGCTCGCCGCGCGGGTGCCGCCGGTGGGGTTGTCACTCGGGCCGGGCCGGGGCTTTCCGCGCTGCCCGGGCCGGGGCTGCCCCCGCGGTGCGTCGCGCTCCGTAAAGCGCCCGGCGGGGCTTCACAGCGGCGGCGGGTCTCGTGCTGGCTTTTTTGGCTGCCCCGCTTCAGGTGGGTTCCTCCCCCCGGCTTGAACGTGCGAGCCGGGGCCGCCTGCCTCTCCCGTTGCCCTGTTGTTGTGCGAGTCGGGGCGCAGGGGCAGTTGCGGGAGCCGCGGGGGAGAGGAGCAGTTCCTTGGGACGGAGAACTCTTCTGCTGAGAGCGCGACCTGGGGCCCGCAGCCTGGGGCGTGCGGGGGGACAGCTACGGGACCATTTGGACGTGGAAAGTCTGGTTTCTGGCTTTGTGCTGCTCGTGAATCCGCTTTCAGTGAGTGAGTGACAGGCAGACACAAAGGCAGGCACAGTCAAAGGGGGAGAAGAAAAGGGGGGGAGAAGGATTGGGGAGTTTGAGGACCACAAGGTCAGGGGCACTGAAGGAAATAAAACCCAATCCTTGGGGAGAAGGAGAGACATGGAGAGGAGAGTTTGTAGCACGGCCTTCCTTCTTCTTTGCGATCTGCAGCACACTTTGTCATCGTTGTTAAATCCTGTGATCTGGGCCACTCGCACGGTGTGGCTAAGGAAAAAAAAGCTTTATTATGCACGGTTTAAAAAACGCCTTTCAGGCCTGTACCTACAGTCTGAGAGGGAAAAAAAATCCAAAACGTGTGTCATGTCTGAAAAGCATCACCATATCCTGCTGTGTTTTTATTAGCATTTTAAAACCATTCCTCCAGCCCACTAGCAGTTATTTTCATACCCTCCCTAATAGACTTTTTTTGCTTGATGTTCTATTCTTGGAAATTCAGCTAGCCCTTTTTCTGTTTAGCAGTTTTCCTTTTCAGAGTGTGAAGGGGGGAGAAAAGTGATGTGGTGTAGTATCTGGCTTCCATGGAAATGTTTCAAAGGTCTCATTATGAGATTTTTCCATGATGGACAGTATGCAAATGCACACTGTGATAGCACTACATGATAAGCAACTGAGAAAAGGAACAGTGAATGGCAGTGTGGCTGTGTAATTTATCTTAAAACCAGAAATTTAGGAATTTCAGAGCCGAGGAGTCATTACCCTCAGTAAAAGCAGGTGAGTGGGTGGCGTTTATTGGCTAATGAGGCCATTACGTTTGCATTTTAATGGCCGGTTGACTTACTGCAATGGAGGGGATAACAACATGTATATTCATTTGTGTATTTGCATGTGTATTCCTTGATGGCACTTTCATTGGAGGCTGTGAATTGCAAAATAGGGTATGTTTGTAAAAGAAATTCAACAGAGAGGTGTTAACAGTCAAGAGTCATGAATAAGCTTCAGTTAAAAGGTGATGGGACTGATCAAAAGGTGAAGAAACCCACACCACAAAGCATACCTAACCCTTTTAAATTACACCCCCAAAAGTTATTTGTTGAACATTGCACTTCTAAATCATTCTTCTACTTATCTTTGAGGAGTTAGGCAAATTTGTTTTAACGGTGAGTGTCCATCACATGAGCTGCTTCTGTAGATTAAAGGGACACCTTACTAGTGTCTCCAAAAGATAAGCATGGTTCATTGGCCACTCCTTATGGCTTACAATGATAGTTTTATTTTTTTAATTGGGTACTTCCCTCTGTTTCTCAAAAGTTAAATAAAAGGTACAATGCATTTTGTTTATACATTACTATTTGTAAATCACTTTGCTTGTACAGTTCCAAGACTTACAGGGATCAATTAATAGTTTAATAAATCATCTTATGTCACAAAGATACACTTCCTTTCAGCTCTTCATCTCTCAGACCTGGAGTATTTTAATACACTTGCTACTCTCCTGGCAAGCTTTTTACCATTGTAGATTATTTCCCTTCCCTTTTGGGGAACGAAAGCATCTAATTTTCAGAAGGATTACACAAAATTGAACATTAATATCCATAGAATCTTGATAAATCTGAGTTGAGACAGTTGGATTTATTTCTACTTTCGAGCAAATAACACTTTTCTCAGTATGTTGTGTATCCATTATATTTTGATAACACACACAAGTACTATTTATGTGTATCATAGTTTTTGTGGTTAGCTACCTTTTACTTCCTTTGTAGGAAAGTAACAATTTGGAACCAAATAGTTCACCAGTGGGCAAAACGTTCACTCTCTTCCCTATTTGCTCAGGAAATATAATGTAGTAACGAAGAAACCCTGTCAGAGAAGTCCATACAGACATGTAAATCCAGCAGTTAGGGTGGGGAAATTTAGTGATTACTTGTTAGTTTGTTGAATTAGATCTCAATTTTCTCATTCTTTGTTGCATCTGAACAATTTTTCAGTGGAATATATAATTTTGTTTGGAGAAGAGTTTCTCAGAAATTATCTCAGTGGTTCCAAGGACCTCTGAGATTAGTTGTGTGTGTTGCCCTTTTTCGAATCTTTCACATATTGGATAGTTAATAAATATTGGCAAGGAGGGAAAAGACATTTTTGTTACTTAAATTCATAAACCTGCTAAATTGTTGTTAGTAGTAAGGCTTTTTAACTTGGACTTTGGCATTGTATTGGTTCCTGGCCCAGAGCCACAGGGACTGGCATTGTTTTGGTATAGTGCGCATGGTCCTAGGCTTTGGCATGTCAACATTGTTTAAAGAACAAGGAACATGTGCCTGGCGAAGAGTTGTTATGACGGACAGATTTCCAAGGTCTCTCACTGTCACTGGTACTGTATTAAGTAACAGAAATAGATGGCCGTAAATGTCTGGTTTCAGGATGCAGACTTGAGGCACTTTCAGAATTACTCTCCTACCCCCAGAGCTGGAATTTTCAGCTGCCACAACTAGAGAGGGCCATTTTCACTTCATCTGAGCAGTCATCATAAGACTACTACAGCTCCTTCTTTCACTCCTGCAACTTACCGCGTCCCCCCCCACTTGATCATTTACAAATACGAATGACATCTAAATGGTCCTAAAAACAAGGCGTGTTTCAAAATACGTGTTCAGATTTCCAGTGCATGTTTTACTGGTAGTGCTGCCAAAACGTTCTGGGAGCTATGGGGAAATGTTCCATGTTGGAGTTCTTCTAAATTGCTTTTGTTTAAATGACAGTAGAGTGGCTTTCCAATAGAGTGCCTACCTAGTAACTTTAAATAATTTGTTCAGTTAAACGTTAAATAGTACACTTTCTTTTCTTTTTTTTTATAAAAAGCAAAGAGGATCTCTTATTAAGGCACCTATTTTTCAAGCTTAAAAATTTTGGATGAGCTCAAATTCTGTCTTATCAGACTAACCCTCTTCCGTACTTGCTTGACTGCCACACAGTAGCTGTAACTGTGGTAGTAGCATCAGCAAAGCCAGCAACAGTGAAAATTCTTGCCAGCTAGCTCTACAGTTGGAGCCCTAAAGTGCATTAAGTCGCCAAGTTTCAAGTAAAAGTTGGTGGTTATCTTGGAAACTGTGCTGGAGAACACAACCACAAGCCGTTTTGCCAAATCTAGTAGTCCAGTTCTCAAATTATTGTCAAGGCACTCTGCCAGCAGTGAGTGTTTGTGACATCATTTAAAAGGCTATGTTCTTGATCTGCTGATTCTGAAATGGAGTGGGATGTATTATGATTCAAAAGGGGAGGGAAAAAAGACTGTAGTCTGAACCAGAGATAAAGCATATGACTGCATCATGGCTGGAAGCCAAATAGGAATTATGTGCATCAATCGTTTCCAGCATTATTCTGATCCTGTGTAGTATGTTACAGCAAACACTCACCTATCCATTTAACTGGCTTCTGGAAGAAATGTCCTTTTACACACCAAAAGAGTTTGGTGAGAACTGAACCAACTATCTTGGCTTGACTTAGTATGATTTTCAGATGATCTGGGAGTGCATATTTAACTTGCCTACTATACCACAGACACAAAGAACTAGAAATAGAAAGTATCATGGGTAATGGTCTTCTCAGTGGTGGTGAAGGGATAGGGAGGGAATATAGTCATCTTTCTGGTATCCTATCATCTGTGTTAAGTCAATTACAGTAGTCCCAGGTAATTGCTCATTGCATACAGACATTTGAGGTCAAATAATGAAACTGTGAACTTGAAACATCAACTGGGCTAATCCCAAGGGTAATCAATGACCTGCTGACTAGAAGTAAAGGGTTCGGTTTCAAATATTGGACATGGGTCTTGTGGTGTGAGGGTGGGCAATGGAAGGAGAGTAGAGGAAATAAGTTTCTTAAAGTTTTGATTGATTTTTTTCAAGACCTTCCAAATGACCTGAACTATGTTTTTAAGGTGGAAGAGAAGAGAGGCTCAGTTTGGCTCACATTTTAAAAAATTGCACTGACTTAATAGAAAAGGAAGAAAGCCTAACCAATCACTCATAATGAAGAATTTTAAACTTTGAACCCTAGAAATGCACTAAAGATGTGTGATGCTTTAAAGCCCTCTTTAACGTACAGTTCTTAGCAACACAGACTTGGGTGTTCAACATCAAGATTTGTTCCTTTCAGAGTCTGGCATATATGTCTTTCCATGCATCTTCCAAAAACTTTGGAAAAGAGGCCTAGAAATTTGTTTGAGTTGATAAGTGTTCTGTGTGGGTGTGAATTCTGGGTTAAAAATTCAGATGCGCTGTTGTAGCAGTGTGTAGAATGGCTATCGCAGCAAAGCCCAGTCTTGGCCTCCTTCCCTCATGAGATAGTACTTACTCACGCAAGAAGCCCCAGCAAAGTCCAGACACGAGTAATGGTTTGCAGGATTGGGCTTTCAGCTTGGTCTGATATATAAGGAAAATCATTTCATTTCCACTGCCATGTGCAACGTAACAAGCCCATCATATGCTTAAGGTTTAGCAGAAAATTAAAATTAAGCACTTTAAGTGGTATTTCATAGTTTTCAGAAGTGTATTTGTGTGTACTTTAAGAAAGCATCTCCATATACTGATACGATAGAAATGTAATATGTGAAAGATACATTTACTTCATAGACCTTGCTGAACAAGAAAGAGATGAGTAAAACTTCCCCAACGAGACCTAAGTTAATGCTTTCCAAGTTCTTCTCTGCAATGTCCACATAGCCACTTATTGGAAAATCTTTCTGGAGTTTTGTCATCAAAAGCATACTCTGCACGTGAGGGCAGGGAGAATGGCACTTTGCTTTTGGGTGAGAGTACCTTAGAGGTGCCTAGCTAAAAGAGCTAGGGAGACTGAGTGTACAAAAAGCCTGTTGTGCATGGGAAGAATATTCTGAGCTCTTCTTGAGTGAGGATTTGAGTGGGTTAGATAACTTTACAAAGTGGACTTTTAAGGAGAGCAGCAAGATAGTTTTCCACACATGCAGGTCAGCCATTTTAGAGTTTTCTAAATAATTAGGTTGATGTAATCTAATTGTAAGGAGAAGTGTCTGTCTTGTACAATACCACTACTGAGCTTGCATAAATTTTAGAAACCGAGAGAGCGTGAGATCTTGAAAACTTGTGCTTCGCCAAAGAAAAATCCTAGCGGACTATTCAAGTTTAAACATGAATTTTTCATTGGCATGTGAGGGAAGATAATTACCTCAACATTGTCTATGAATTCTTTACTGTGCACATGAAACACACTATACTTACTATTACATTTTGGTTCTTAAGATTAAAATGACTGATCTCTTTATAATGCTTAAGCAACTCAGCGTTGTCTCTATCTTCCAACTGTTCTGGCTTGAAATTCTATAAGTAGAATTATATTGGAAACTGATTTGGTTTCACTGCAATAACACTGATGCCACAGCTTACTAAGTGCCTAAATGTTTAAGGTCAGGATGATGATTCTCCATGTGGTTGTGTGCACATGGGTAGTGTTTACAAACACTATCCCAGAATTCCTAGTAACTGCCCTGAAATAGTCAGGAAGTGCAGACCAGAGGCATAGGAACCTCCTTGCTCCTCACGGGGAAATAATTGTGAATTTTGGGATCTGCTAGATTCCGGGGGCAAAAAAAAAAAAATGCAATGGGTTGGTTTTGGCCAAACCTTCTGCATCTGTATTACATTAGAGACTATGATTTCCTTTGTCAGACTACAATTTCCTTTGTCAGATAATGCTTTTTCCCCTCTTGTCCTGATAGTCTGCTTGCATTGCTTGAATACATACTTGGGGTTGACTGGTTCAGGTTTAGGTTCAAGAGGAGTTAAAGAAATGCTGTAAAGGGGTGAGAGTTGAGGCTGCTTTTTTCTCTTTTCCTCTTCTTTGAAGATTCCATCACCAGAAGCTTTCACCACAAACTGCTCTTTACAATACACGGATCCCACAGTAAATTGTTATATTTTCTTTCTTAATTGGGAATGACTTATTCCCCTTGAATACTGGAGCAATCCCGTCTTTAAAGAACAAAAATGAAATCCTAAACTATACTAACTTTATAAATAAAATCAATTTTTGGAAGGATTTATTACTTAATGAGACATGTTGACACACACACAGGCGTTATTGTTGCGAAAGCAAATATCACTGTAAGGGAAGTTTCAGTTCTCAGTTAAGCATAAGAAGCTCTATAGACATCTTCTTATTTGTCCATCCAAAAGAACAATGCCTTCAATCTGCTTAAAAAGGAGGTGGTAATTATTTTGTTGGTTTGCCAGGATGGTTACAGGAAGAGCAAATGAAAATAAATCTGTTGGAAGCAACCCAACTGACAATATAGTTCATACTTCACTGTGAATTTGACAAAAAGTTGCCAAACAGGTTATGGTGTAAACTATTATTCAGCCTGAAAACATTAGCTCCAGCTTCAACCAGGGTTTTAGTCTTTGCTGACTGATAAAATTCTAAATTCTTTACAACCACTTTCTACAGGCAAGTACTCGGGGGCGGGGGAGGAAGGGCAGTGCGTATCGCATGCTTTGGGAAATGAATCCAGGATATGTGGGTTTTTCTCCCCTTGTGGACAAGAAAGCAATGGATGCTTGATCCTACAAGCAGCAGGATCCTTCTTCATATTTTGATATCGTCCAAATGAGTCTGGATATTGCTGTCCTAAAACAGACAGTTTAGTAATCCACATGCAGTGTTGTATGCATTTCTGCTGCTATTTAGTGGTATATCCTAATTTGTTTCATGTTACTTCCATCTTGCATTAATTTAATTACAGTGGTTGTGCTTTACCATTACATACTGATGGTCTGTCACATCCTTTTGATCTGTCACATCCTTGGCGCAGTTGTCTGTGTAGCATCCAACTTTTGATTCCGTTTCATTTAAACGCTTCACATGGGTGAAGAGGGGCTCGTGTTGTTTTCTTTTTGGAGTTTTTCTTGAGCCAAGATTAGTTTTGCAGCAGATGAGCAGAAAAATAAGAAAGACAGGAGTAAAGATTATGGAGGACGGCAGATGTTAGAAAATTGCACTTCTGAGCTTGCATTGCCTTTTTATTTCTCCTCTTTGGGCCACCAGTGCCGATACAAAGAGAGGCAAAAGAGTATGCAATGTTAATATTGGTTCTGATCTTGGTATTAGATGGCATTGCCCTTGACTTTAAGGCCTAATCGAGTATCAGCATTGCTTGTTTTCTTTCTCTAGTTAGCACTAGAGGCAGCAACTATTCCTGCATCACACCACACTTTCTTGCTCTTACTGCTACTACTTTTTTAATCTTTGTTTAATCTGTGTGTTCTTTCAGTACCCTTTCATTTTTATTTGAAGTCTCATACTTTGAAGTTATACAATTTTTATACTTGCCAAAGCACACAAAGCTCCCTCAGCAGTTATGTAAGCAAAAAGAAAAGAATGACTGCATTTTTCTTCTTGTCTAAAAATGGCTTTACTGCCCTTTGTGTGGCAATAACTACTGTAAGGAAAATGTTTAGTTGTTGCACTAAATCCATAAATTGCTTCCCCTCCGCCCCGCAAAAGGTCACTGAATTGTGACTGCCTGAAAGTGTAAAATCCATGCAGAATTTAGAGCAAATGCACTTCCACTCTTGAAAGGAAACCTGCAACAGATAAAAATAAATTGGGCTTTGTCTTTCCCTTGATCCTTTTTGGTATATTAACAAAGACCTGAAAAATGTTTCTTTAAATTAACTAAGGTTTGGTTTTGTTGTGTTTTGGGGTTGGGTTTTTTGTTTTTGTTTTGTTTTTTGTTTTGTTTTTTTAATGTAAGAAATTCAACTCCTGTCTGTCCAGAAAGCTTGAGGAGTTATTGAAAGGACACCATCACAAAAGTCAAGAGAGTGAAAGCTGACCAATTGAAAGGGAAAGGGATTATAAATTAGATTGTTTCTAACACCTATGTAACTTGTATGACTCAGACATTGAGGAAAGGAAGACTGAGTTAAATATTCAGCACTCCGCCCATTAAATTGATGTGTGCGAGCATACACTGAATTTCCTCTAGTCTCAGACTTTCAAGAAGTCGTCCACCAAAAACAGGAAAGATCAGACTTACATTTGTCTTCTTCCCCCTTTAGAAAGATTGCAGGCCACCACAATCTTAATTAAAAAAAGAAAAATTAAAGTTTTTTCTTTAATTGTGCCCTTTATTTACACATCACCATCATTGTAGTAAGAAAGATTGGGGTTTGGGGAAGAAGAGCAAATCAACTGTATAACCTAAAGATGTCCATATAATTGGAAGGGACACCTTCAACTTGATCATGCTTCTTTCTGAATGTTTTCTGCCTACATTTGCTACAAATCACACCTGAGAACTATAACAGAAAGAGACTAGTGTATTTTTTTTCCAAATTGTGCATTTGTCAGCACTTTATGGCAGTTCTGCTTTCTCCTCTGTATAGCGAGCTCGGCTGTGATCCTGCAAATTGTTCTGTGCTAGCAAACCATAGTGCTTGCACAGAACTCCATTGACTCCACAGGGACAAAAGGGCCTGTGCATGCAGAGCAGCTTGGAGAATTGAGGCATTATATAGTCAATATCCTGGGTTTTTTTGGTTTTTTTTTTTTTTTTTTTTTCCCAGCAGTGGGGGCGGGGGAGAAAAATGTCTTGTTTTTGGTTTAAAAAAAAGGAAAAATTGAGATGTTAAACCATAAAAAGGGTCAGAAGAACTCAGAGGCAGGTGTAGTACCTGAAATTACTGATAATACTTTAAAAAATTGACTAGATTTCAAGTTAATGATTTCTCTTTAAAAATAAACCCTGTAACAACTGGGGATTGGAAAGAAACTTTCCCTCTGGACAGGTTAGTCTTATAACTGCAGTTGTTCGCAGCTTTTTCAAATCTTTTTCTGAAGCATCTGGTACAGAATATTAAAGGGCCAGAGATCAGATGGATCACTGGTCTAGTTTGGTATGGCAATCCTGCTATTCTTAAAAATAAGCAGACTGGATAGTGAATGATTTATATTTGAATAATAGTAGCACCTTGAGCCGCTATCAAACACCGGGCTCAGAGATTTACAAACATAAAATAAGATCGTCCTTATCCTATGTTAGTACTTAATGCAACAGAGTAGCTTGTCAAAAAATAAGATGGTGGTAGTGAAACATGGTAAAAGTGGTAGCTTGCTTTTAGAAGCTAACAGTGGAAGCATTACTACAGAGGGAGATTCAGAAAATCCTTTTCTTGAATATTTTCCAGAAAAATAAAGCAAAATGACTTGATATTTGTAATACAGGCAGCCTAGAAATCCCAACCAACATTACAAAAGAAAGTTTCTGCCTCAAAATTCTAATACTAGGAATAGACAAGACAGACAAAAGGTGGGAGGAAGGGATACAATTTATAGGCAGCAGTTGGGAACTAAGGCACAGATCTATTAAGGCACTGATCCAAAGAGTCTTTCCATTCACTTCAGTAATCTTTGAATCAAACCCTAAATGGTTTAACCCAACTACACATGGGAAACTTGTGGCAGAGACGGAACGGAACCCACATCTCCTGAGTCCCATGCCTTCGCCCTCCTTCCTGTCCAAGCAGACTTTACCAGATAACTGGCTGTTCTTACTGAGATAACAGAAGTAGCAATTTTAAGAAATGGAAATTAGAAGCAGAACCAAATGGCTTTTCACTTATTTAAAAAGCAAATTTTTCTGTCCATGAATGAGTACAACCTCCTTTGGTGAACAGTTCTGTGGTTTTAAGTTGGCACCAGTCTGAAACAAAATGACGCAGCAAGTTGTTGTTGAATATTGTTTTTCATTTGAGGGAGGGGTTGCTAGTGACTATTAATTTGACGGCAAAATCGTTAAAACAACCCCTTCAGGTGATCTTGGGGAGTGGGGGGAGCAAGAGGAAAGGAAAGGAAACTATCACAATTTCAGTGCCACTACAAGTGCCTCTGCACACCTCTAACAAAAAAGCTCTCACAATGAGCTAATTTGAATTAAAAATAGCATGTTGTGTCAGCTAATTGCAGTGTATGGGAGAGGCAGGGGTGTGCACAGGAATTTCAATTCCAGCGGTTTTGGAGGCACACAATCTGTGCCCCCGGCAGGGTCCTGGAGAAGCTCTGTGGCTCTCCCCACCAATTACTGGAGGGGGGGGGCAGTACCTTGCTTGCCACCCCCCCCACGCACACCCCTGGGGAGAGTGGTGTATAGTGTCATCTCAATGAGCAAAGTACTCGGATAATTCCCATTAACCTTTAATGCCCTAAATCCTCCCATCAAGACAAGCTCTCCCACAGTCTGTAAACTGTTCCCATGAATTTGATCAAATCTACTTTGTCAATGCCATTATGACTTGGCTTATCAATTTTAAGGCCAAGTGGAGCTCATGAACCCTTACACAAATGTCACACTTAGTAGTTGAGGTTATCTCAAAAGAGCAAGTGCCATTTGTTGTAAAAAATGTTCCCTGTTGTAGGAGGTAGAATATACAGACCTGGTTATGAGTGAGAGGAGGGGCCTGTAACACAATCCTAAAAGCACTAATAGCCTTTAAATGTCATCTGTTTTCTCTGAAACCTGAATCACCCACATAAATTTATCTCTCTCTCAATTCCACTGATCCTTAACGCTGATACTTGGCTCTTTCTTTAGTTTTTATTTGGGAGTATCCCTGCTCTGTGTAATCTTGGCTAATGCAATCTGAAAACTTCAGTTTGCAATTCATTTACTGAGAGACTGTACTAGTAATTATGGTATATTCAGTCCCTCCTGGTATAGTTAAACTTGAAATGTATTCTAAAACAAAATAAAAATGTATCCTGTTTCTACAGCAGTTAAACAATTCTGTTATAGCGAATGAGTTTCAGACAGCTATTGCTACAAATGCTGACCAAGGCAATGGTCACTAGAGTATAGGGATTTTTCTTGCAATATTTATGAATCCAATTCTGCTGTCAACACCTTGAGAAAGAGCTTGAGATAAAAAAGCTTGGAGTTTTCTCTCTTGCTTCCACAGTTTCTTTTGATTAAGAGTTTTCAGATCCAGCGAGACTCAAGCCACAACGAGACTTGCGCGCACATGGCTGCACTGTTTACAAACATGGTCCCAGAATTTCCACGGGGCTGTTATGTAACAGTGGAGAGGGTGCAATATTTCAAGAGTCAGTGGCGTAGCAGAGATTCCCAAAATCTATATTTCCCGTCCAGGTTTCCAATTACTGACAGCCACCATCGCAAATTATTGGGCGGACTGATCAGGGTATTTCATGAACAAATTTTGTTTTAATCTCCCTTGTGTTACGATTAAGTGATATTCAGCACTAGGGTTTAGAATGAGGTCGTCTGTGGTGAACCAAAAATAGAAGTTTTATTGCATGACAAAGAAATGGAGTTGGACAGCGCCAGTTAAACGTACGGGTGATAGTGAGTAAAATTCTTTTCTGCTTTCCACAAAGACTACTAGGAATTCCAGTAACATTTACAATTTGGCCAGATTTCAAACACATTTTTAAACCAATGAGTGCTTTTTGTCATTTCCATTTAATTAGCAAACTTGGGAGTAAAAACGAGAGTCCTGTAGCACTTTAAAGACTAACAAATTTCTACGGGCATAAGCTTTTGTGGGCTGCAACCCACTGCATCTGACTCTCCTTTTTACTGTATACAGACTAACATGGCTACTCCTCTGAAACTTGGGAGTGTCTCCTATTCAGATTCAAGTGGTGAGGCTCAGCAAAATGTAAATAGTGTGGAGCTACTATATTTGACGCCACAGACCCGTTATCGCTAGAAGAGAAATGTGGTTATTTTTGGTTTGTTTTAGCAGGCCATTGGAATATAGCACCCAGGAGGTTTAAATAGCTGTGTGCCACTGGATTAAATTGCTTTCTGGAGCCTAGGCAGAAAAGACAAAGCTTTCTTTTTCCCCAGTCACTTAGCTAAAATTGTATTGACTTTTTGCAGCTCTCCTTATGAGTTCATAGTTCAAGGACTCATTTATCTACTGTACTGCATTAAGATAACAAGATGTAATTACTCAGGAAAATAAACCTAAAAAATTCACATTTTTTTGTACTTTTTCCCCTTGTTTTGGTTTGGGGTGTGATCTATTTATCTTTCTTCCTTCCCTCCTACCCACCCGGTCTTAAATGGCCTGAGAAGTGCAAACTCAGCAGGGATTGGTAACAGTTTAACTCTTTGTCCTATTCTCAGCTCTCACAGCAAAGGTCAACAGCAAATGAGATTCACAGCTGCACTTGAAACAGAATCACTATAGATTGGCAGGAACAACGCTTATTTCCCCCCCTTTTCCTGTCCTATTTATTGAAACAGATACAGCACATGGTTAGAGCCAGAAGAAACTTTCTTTGGGTGGCTGTAATTGCTAATCTTGTGTTAAGAGGAAATGAAAGACTTGTGACTTTTATTTGTACTGGCCATATCTATAGCTTCTTGCAACTTCTACTGATAAACAGAAATAATTTAGAGGCTACTTCCTCAAATGTCTCTGAACTGTGGTCTTAATTTCAACAGTAGAAAGCAGCAAACTACTACAGCCGTGGTATCTGTGTTATCTGTGTCTAAAGTTGAGCTGGGAATTTTGGCTATGTGCCCTTTAAAGCCATGAATGTTGGGGGATTTGGGATGGGGAGGAGGCACTGTTTTGTGTTTTTCAAACGGCTGTATTACAGGGACCCACAAGCTCAAATTTGCATGGTCTTTCTGGGAGCAGCAATAAGTACCACGCATGTTTTAAAGGGAAATAATAAAATACTCAGCACTGTTAATTTCTTTACATCTGAGGAGGGGGTCTGTTTTGACACAAACAAATGTTCATGTGTATTGTATGCAAGCAAAAAATCCGCTTTCCCCTTCAAATAACCTCCTGCTCTGCTTCACATGACTGCAGTGGGAGCACGTTGAAGAGAGAGTTAAAGGGAGCTAGTTGGCTTAGTTGCATTAGTATTGGCGCCAGGCTTTACCTCTCAAGTAGGAGTTCCAGGTCACTCTGATGCTTCCCCACGTGGCCACGCGCACATGGTTAGAGTGTTTACAAACATGATCCCAGAATTCGTAAGGTCTGTTATGAAACAGCGAGCAAGTGCCGCATCTCGCAAGCTATGGTAACCTGGATTTTCAGTGTTGGTAGGGAATATTAAGATGCCTTTTGTGTACAAAACACAAACTGGAGAACACGTTGGACATTTGAGAAGATCGTTTTGCTTCTGAGTTGTTTGAAAACGTCACTGCCATCAGAAGAGAATTTTCCACTGTAGACTTAAAATAGCAGGTATTAACTAGGACCAGTGAGTAAGAGTTTCAGCAACACTGGAATAAAAGTGACTGTGTTCTTAAGCATCGTCATTTTGTTTCTTAACCAAACTAACTCAGAAAATAGTTTCTAAAAGATACAAAGCTACTACCACATTCTCACTGCACAAAATAAACGAACACTGTGTGATCTTGTGACCACACTCTCCCAGTTCCTTTTTATTCCTTATTAAAACATTTCCACAGACATTTTGTGCATAGTGTGTAGCAAACTTCCTGCTTGAAAATTCAGTTGTGGAAAGATTAAAAGTCTTAGTATTGTGAAGTTATGTATCTGGATACACACAGAACAGGAATACTGCTTAAGGACTCAACTGTACTTTGCCAAGAAGCCTTGGAAAAACGGTGCTGTATAGTCACGCTGCCTCAGGAGCAAACCAAGAATCAGATTTAATTTACCAAATTCTCCATATTCTATTTCAACAACAGTTCACTGACAGTTGGGTACATTAAATAAGTCATGTTAACTTTAAAAAGCTGTTTAAGTTCCATTAAAACAATAGTCTTGCTAGAAATTTACAGTTCACTAGAAACTGCAAGCAAACCATCAGAAAATTAATTTTTGACAGATTCCATTGTTGGGTTGGGTGATACAGCAAAAAACATACAATTTGTAAGAAGATGCTATTTTATATCTTGAAAAGAGAACCATATATGTGACTGGTTGCCAGATATGGACAGGCCTTTCCTGAAAATGCTGCTAAGTTAACTGAAAACAATCTACACCCCTTTAATAAATCTCTTCTTGTTTTCAATTTTGGAATCAAACGATTCAATCCCACCTTTGTAGAAGCCAATTATTTGATGAAGGACTTTCTTCTCCCATAAGTAGTAAAGTTAACCTCTTCTGCTTAGTCATAAAAGTATATCAAATAGAATCAGATGCAACTGGCTCACACCTTTTTGTATAGTGACTACACTACATGGCTTAACTCAATGTCTTTATGGTATTTAATATATAATTCTTCTCTGTTTTGAATTTACATGGTCCAGAGTGGTTGGCTGTTAACATCAACTTCATGATAATTGTAAGGGTTTGTTTCACCATAAATCATTCTACAAGTGTACGTGTATAGTTAGGTACCTTGAAAATAAATTGCTGAGGATCTAGCAAAAAGTTATAACTAAATTCTTTTACTTCAAGGGTTACATATGTTGTAAATGACTTGGATATATTTATATATTGTTATGCTGGTATAGGTTACTTGGATATATTTGATTAACCCTTTATTCTCTTTAAAAAGACATTAATAATTATAAAAGGTGCCTGACTGAAAACTCTGGAGAATAAATTTCTTAAGATAGATTCAGTACAAGTTTCCCCACACTACTCTGCCAGTATACCTCCAACTCACTACTAGAGGAACTGGTTGTTTGTAAACATGAAGGTAGTTCATTTTCCATATCTTTTTCCATTCATTTGAATACTTCACCTCCATGCCTGTTGAGGCCATGTCACCTCTGCTGGGTCTGCCAACATCTGTACCAGTTATGGCAATTTTTTTATGTTGATGCTTACCAATTCTGAACTAGCCACTAATTCATTACATATGAGCTATCAAATAGCTGTCAGATAACCACAGAGGAAGAAGAAATGCTCTGTATCCTAGGCCCTGACTTGACATTGAGAGCGTCCGGCCTCCCCATTTGGCTAATTTTAAATTGTATTCATTCAACAGAGACATTTGCATTTGTTATTGATGTCTTCTTACTGATGGGTGTTGTAAGTGTTCTTTACATTGCGTACAGTAGACTAGAAATTAATAGCCCTTTTAAAAGGGAAAACTATTGAAAATGGGTAACTCCTATCTGCCCATTTAAAGAACTCCCGGTGGTCACTTTATATATCATGCATGTACGACCAACCACACAGCACTTAGACTTCATTGTGAATCTCTGCAGTCACAGGTAAATATGATGGAAAAACAAGGAGGGTGCTGGTATTAAAGTCCTCTCTTAAATGTAACAGTAGCTTTTGAGTGGGCTAGATTTCTCATCAAGAGTACTATTGGAACATCTTTCCAGAAACTGAAAGACTCAAGGTTGCCTTTTACTCTTTATTAGTGTTAATGACACCCACGGTATTTTGTTTGGGATGGACACTGTTCGCACTTACTTATAAGATCCAAATGGGGGTGACGTGAACATGCAGACTGTAATTAAAATGTAGTTATAGTTCATATTTAACTTAAACAATGAGAGTCCTCTAGCACCTTAAAGACTAACAAATTTATGTGGGCATAAACTTCTGTGGATTGCAGCCCGCAAAAGCTTATGCCCGCAGAAATTTGTTAGTCTTTAAGGTGCTACAGGACTCTTGTTTTTGCTCTGTACAGACTAACATGGCTATCCCTCTGGAATATTTAACTTAGTGTTCTTAAAAAACACATTCCGATGACACCAGAAATGTATTTGGTCACATTTTTCTCATAGTAATTGTCATTGTAAAAGAACATCTTTGAGTTGCTCCATAAAGCAGGTGTAATCAAAGAGCTGTTACTGCAGATGAATATTAACAACTTTGCACATGAGATTGGAGGGGTGGGTGAGAGTGGTGAGAGATTAGCTTTGCATGGTAAAAGGTAAGTACTGATATTGTGTCAGTTTAGATATATATCTCAAAATACAGACTCTGTCATGAGTTTGTCATCTAGATAAAAAGGTAAAGGAAATCCTGTCTAACAAGTTTAGCAAAAGCCACACCTAAAGTCCAATTATGTCTTCAAATACCTGGGCACAGTTCCTACTGAAGTGAATGAGTTGCACCCAGTTATCTGAAGGCTGTCTTGGAACCTTATTCTAATTTCAGTTACATGTAGAAAATTTGCTGGTTGAAAATCATGGTTTGGAGAAAGCATTTCTTGATACAATAATAATTACATCTAGGAA
Source organism: Mesoclemmys tuberculata (assembly GCA_007922155.1). Classification (NCBI taxonomy): domain Eukaryota; kingdom Metazoa; phylum Chordata; order Testudines; family Chelidae; genus Mesoclemmys; species Mesoclemmys tuberculata. The sequence continues at coordinate 9,429,032 of ML675617.1, read as the reverse complement.
CAATTTTGGAGCGTGCAAGAAGAGAGGACACTCTAGACAAAATCATAACTTCCCAGTAGATGGGACCAAAATCCCACAGAAAGATGAAACAAACTTGAGAGAGACTTATTTATCTTCTAGAGTTTCCACTGATTTCTATCCTGGAGCGACAGGAATTATTGCCTTGTGGATGGGATAGGAGGCGTAGCCACTAAAATGTATGGAGCTTAGTGATTCACAAGGAGAAGAAGCTCCTCCATGGATCTAGTAGAGAGCGTCTACTTCTCCATGTTGCTCTTTGATTTCCTTTACCCATTGTTCCCGCAACAGAACATGGTTTCCTACCAGGTCTACAACCTATTTCCTCTTTCAAGGGAGAGAACAGAGGAGAAATTACACAATGACCCTGATGGAGAGCCCATGAAAATATATGGAAAGACTCTCATAGATGTCAGACCAGCTGCAGCTCATGCCCAGTGTTCTGGCAACATTATATTTTGATGGGTTTTTCTTACAGTAGCTTGACTGTTACTGAAGGGAAGGATTCCCCAGTCCCGCCAATCCCACAAGAACCGATAAAAAAGCATACCAATTGACCTGATCTGAACATTGCCTATGTATTTGCATGAAGATTTGACCATGTGGAAAATAGGATTTTTTAAACTTCAAGGCCTGTGACCTAAGAAACCACAAATTTGATTAGAACCAAACTTGGAAAAGTTCACAGAGGAAGATGCTAATAGTAAGAATTCCTCAAGTATCGGTGCTAGGACCAATAATGAGAAAGATGGGGTGATTATTGAGTGAGATGGCAAATTCTGCTGATGAGATACTATATTTAGGTTAGGAGTACAAGAAACTCCAAAAGCACCTAAGAAAACATCAGACTGCATGAGAACAGATTAAGTCAATGTTGACAAGTACATGGAAGTGTACATTGGATGAAACTTTAAAGTATGTGAAACACTGAGTTCTGAATCTGTAATCTGTTTTTTCTGAGACTAAAACTAGACGGTACATTTATTGGGGAAAGGACCATGTATTTAAGTCTGTATGAAGCTGAGCACACTGTTGGCACTCAAAATATAATAAAAATAACCTCAAGGGACAAAAAATCTAGACAATATTTCAGACAGCTAAATGAAGGCATATTGCTCAATATTTAGCAATGATCAAAAAAACCCACAACGTGAGGCTGAGTTAAGCAGGGGTTAGAGTACAATACTGAAATTATCACTGTACTAATGTGCTGACCTATCTATATATAGCGACTTCTACTGGATGGAATTAGAACTGCTTGACTGTGCCAATGGACATATACTACTACAAGAGATTTTTCTTTAACAAGTGGCAGAGGCCTGTGCTGTTGGCATAGGAGGATCTGAATTCTATATCCCCCTTGTTGCCATGGAGTTCCAGGCGACCACACGGAAGCCCTAGATGGCCATGTACCTCCTCGCTTTGCATACTGTATACAAGTTTGGGTCACATCTCACAAAAGGAGAGAGCAGAAATAGAAAACATCAAATAAAGGGCAATGAAAGCAACTGGTCGAAGGAAGGAATGATGTAGAAAAATAAGAACAGATACAGTAGGATAGAGGTGTATATACAGCCAACCAGGCATTTGTGTTTACTCATTTCCCATAGTATGGTATGAGGAAAACGAGGGCAAAATCTGGTGAAATTAAAGGGCAATACATTTTAACTGGATTAAAGAAAATGAATGCAAACTAGTGTAATTATAGAAAGAACTGGCTGCCACAGGATATTACTGAGGCAAGTCACTTAGGGTGGTTTGTTTTTTTTAAGTAATGAAAGTAGCAGACATTTACATGGAATAAGAACAATACTTGACATTATACTAATTAAGATAAAAGTTATAGGGGTTTTCAGTTTTTGTGCTTCAGGATATAAGCAGATCTCTAGCTGTAACTACAAAGAAAACAATATTGCTCACTTGGACAGGTACATTACTGTTTGACTGTAGACCTTTCTTTGAAGCATATGCACTGTAGCAGACCAGAACTAAATGGATAATTGTTCTTGTTCAGTATGGCATGTCCCTGTGTCCTCAGCCCACAAAATTTTCTCAACTTCAATATTCAGAAGACTACTACTTCAAAAACACAGTAGATAAAACTGATTACAAGAAATATAAGGAAATGGACTACCTAACCTGTCAAACTGTATTCTTCATTCATTTGGTGAGGGTCTAGAAAACTATGCTCAAGCTTTAGAGACACATCCTAGCATGGTCATCTAAACCATTATTTCTAAACTAGTGGAACAAAGCCTAAAATTCTTGAACTTTTGATGGCAACAAACAGCTTTTTTTAAAGAGCAAATTCAAGGAACAGGAAAGCTCTCTCCTCTAACCCTTTGTTTCTAGTTTTAATATTTAATGAACATGTGATATTGTTTTAAAGCTAGTTCTGATGGTCTTGTGAAGTTAATATTTAAAGCAGATGGTTGTAGTGCTTTAATAAGATGGTTACTATAGAAACACAGCACTATGAAAGCAATACTTTCTGCAGTACATGGTCTCCTCACTAAACAATGTAAATGCCCTTGATCTATGTGAAGTAAGCCCATGAAGGACCAACACAGAAAGGAAAAGAAAGGTAGTATGCCTATGTAGACTATTTATTTAACCTGGGACCAACTTAAACTGAACTGGATATTTAACATTTTTGTGGCTCACTGAGGAGCTGCTTGAAACTACACTAAATGTGATAGGTGATTAACTGTTTTTGCTTATCACAAAAACAAGAACTTAAGTTCTGTTAGGGAATTTTCCTGAAAAATCCACAGGAAACATGAATAACTTAAAATGATCTTGTATTAGAGATGGGTTGGAACCAAAATAAATGATCTAGCCACCATGATCTCTGGAGTGTTCAGATCCAATGTTTAGATGTGTAGCCATGAAACTGTGGTGCCTGTCTCTTTTTATTGTACCTTTGCATATCTAAGAACTTTGCCTATCAACAGATTGCAACCCCTTTGTTCTCAGAGCTGTTGCAGCTTGTTACACAGGGGAGACACATACACTGTGCGCTCTCATGGAGACTTGGTTTTATTTTTTCTTGTTTTCTTTCATCTAGAATAAAAGTAAATTCAGATTGAGACCCATTTTCCTCTGTATGTAGAAAAATACCAGCACCCCAATATTAGTATTTTGTCCCATTTTTTTTCATATTAGTATGCTGCACCACTGGTTTGACTTCTGTTTGGAGAATTAAAAACAAATGTTAGGCTAAATTTGAGTTTTTACTGAGTTGTCTCACTCACTCTCTAAATATCCTATTAAATAAAAAATGAAGAGAAGTACCAATTTATTAGTAATAGAAACAGCAGGTCTTTTTTGGTGGATGAGGAGCTCTTTTGTGCAAAACCAGACAGAAAAGTTACATCCTCATCTGGATGTGAGCAAATTTCTGGCTGTCTAGTGGATTGAAAAGTGGGTGTCTGTCATACTACAGTTGTAGTACAGGAGATAAGAGTAAGATCCTCTCATTACGCTTTCTGTGAGTAAGGGCAGAAAACTCAGGAGCCCATTGTTAGGATTTAAAAAATAAATAAATAAAGGGGGACTTTAATGTTAAAATCCCATAAGAAGTTCATTCATCTGACTTACAAAGTTCCAGCAATAACTATAAGAAAGAGACACCCTTTCGTAAAACCTAGGCATCTTGCTGAAACTCATGAGGTCTAATCAGCAATAAATTGTGACCTACCCTGAGTAAACGTTCCTAGGGGCTCACAGACCAATTTTGCAATCCTTTTGCTCCATCCCCTATAGGTTTTAACCAATCAGTCCCCTCCATTCCTACATCACCCATTTCCCATGTTTGGGTTAGTTTTCCCTTTCCCCTGTTAAAAATACACTTTCTCTTGCTTTTACTTAAGGTCTTCAGGGCATGGACTGTCTGTAGTCTGTTGTGTACAGTGTTGAGCATATCGTTAGTAGTAATGACACAGAGTCCCACCTTCAAACTCACTCATTTAATTACTTATTTCTGTATGATAACATCTGATTCCTTTATGGATTCCTGTTAGAACATAAAAGAAAGATGGGTAGAAGAAAAACGTGTGAGAACCAGAACGCCTCTTTTTGAATCCCACCTTCCTGCTTTGTCACTATCCTCAACGCCTTTCTCCAGAGACAAATCAAGGTGTTTCTTGGCCACACTTTGTTTTAATTACTTTAATTGGTAACTTTATTTCATACACACTATTCTGGAGTCCTGACTGCATTGTGTATTTATACTAAATTTTAGAGTAAGCATCTCTTATTTATATATCCCTCATCAATTCAGTAAAATTCTTTCTGTGGTAGAATAAACCATGCTGTACGGCTTTCCAGATGTAGTTTAACAAGTGCCATATGATCTAGTGGCATCACCTTTCTTGTCTATACACTATCCCTCTGCTAAAACAACCAAACAAGAAGCAAACCGAAGCGGTGTTTATATTAAAGAAATGCAGCTGATAGTTTCAATGATTTTTCCATAACTCCAAATCCTTATTATGATACTGAACAACTGTCCAGCACACTGATAACATGCACATTTTCTGGACTAATTAACTTGCCACGAGGCAGACATACTCCCCCCTATATATAACATGTCTTTTTTTGTCACAGGAATATTTTTATCCATGACTGATAGTATGAAGGAACTTTTCCTGGCTGGGCTCAGGATAGATATATTATGGGCTATTTTAGGTAATTACATGGCAGCTCTCAAGAAAGAAGGCTTCATACCGGACAAAGCTGAACAGGAGAAATCAGTCCCTCATATCCCATCAAAAGTAGTATTGGGAGACCACGTGGTCCCCCTGGGTTCTATTTCAGACTGTGCCACTGAACCACTGTGATCACGGGCAAGTGGCTACATCTCTGTGCCTTTGGTTCCCCATCTGGCCTCTGCCTGATTTGTCCATTTAGAATTGTAGTCCTTTTTCTGAAGAGCTTCTCTCACAATATACTTTTGTTCAAGGCCTAGCACAGTGATGCCCTGTCTCCCTGGTGTTCTGTTATGCTAAATGGTGTGCAAGCACGTAGGAAAGACCAATTTCTGCGCCCCCTGAAGTTTTTTTTAAATATATTTTTTATGGAAAAATACAACAGGTGGATGAATCAAACAGATGGCAAGAGGATGAGATAATGAAAAACAAAGTTTGGCATGGTATGCAATAGTCACATGCCACACCCTGCCTATTTGTAATATAAATGGTCATTCACAATAACATAAGCAGTAGTGTAAGTGTACAGAGATAACTGCTGGCAAATACTGACTTTTTGATTATCTCACAGAGGTAGCTGAAATACCAGAGTTCCTTTCCAGAGGCTATTTTATGAATGTCTTAGTGGGTGCACAGCTATAACCACACATGCTCCCACTGCAGTCAGTGGAACCATTTGTGGGATTAACTGATTGCTGATGTGAACAAGGAACTCTCAACCAGATCCATACTTATAGGAAATAACTGGGATCTCAGGTATTGTTCATAAGTGAAAACAGCTGAACCTCAGGCACAGCTGAGGGGAATTATTGGGATAGCTGTTGGGAATTATTTATAGTTAAATGGCAACCACAATATCTTAAGAACATGAGGACGTGAAGGCTTTCTGCCTCTAACGTTTTCTGGTATCTGACAATTCTGATACATTAATTTCTTCAAACAAATTTCTCAACTTTCAGGGAGTACATCCATGGCTTTAATTAGGCTGGGTGTGTAGGTGGGAATTTACAGTCTATTTATCCTTCCTCTTAATCTATTATTGTGTGTCCCATATGCACACCTGATTGAAATAAAGTGAAAGCAGAATGAATAGTCTCATTTATTTTCCAGACTACCAGTGAATAACATGCATGTGGGTTTTTTGTTTTTGTTTTGTGTATGAAATTTGCAGAGTAAATGCAATAGACACAATTCCAGTGTCCAGAATTCTTATTGATGGATGCACTAGATGGTGTAAGCAAAGGCTGTTGTAGGGTCCCATATCTAACAAGCATTGATTCAACACAAGTAAAAATTAACACCACAAAATTAACAAAAACAATTCTCAACCATCCCAATCTACAGGAGTCTTAAATGAGGAAAGACTACATGATTGGTCCTAAAAGTACCATGGCATTGTTACTGGCATTCTGTACACTATCTTTACAGTATGCATTATAAATCCAATATAGTTTTCAAAGCAAGTTAATGTTGAGTGACATACAACTCAGTTCAGAATACTAGCACAAGGCCTATCCACTATTTAAGTCCCATTAAGCTGAGATAGTGATACTTAAGTGCATAATCTTATGCTGCCATCTGCACAGGGGTATATTTCATCCTTCGTGCACATTTTTTGTATAAAAATAATTTATAAAAAAAAAAAATCTAATTTTTAGAACTGAGAGAAGTCTAATTGAAATTACATAGTAAGGCAAGCAGGATTTAGCCTTGTATTTATTGCTTGAGAAAAGTGTGACTATCAAGTCCTTAAGTATGAATTGACCAACACACAATACTTGATAAATTTACTAAAGCTGCTAGCCACTATAGGTTGTGAGATACACATAATCTTGAAAATTTAGAATAATTAATTTTGTGAAGGTTTGCAGAAGATCCATATTCCAGAAAAGGTTTCCCATTTGTTTCAGAAACAAAAGCCTGAAGTGATAGCTGTGAAGCTATGACATCATAAGGAATGTGTAACACATGTCTTGACATCTTTGAGGAATATGAATACATCTCCTTTGAGCAATGTTCTAAATTACAGGTGTTGTATTTTAATAGTGTGTGTCAACATGTATACATTTCTCACCAGGGATGAAACCACATGAAAAGACACTTTTTTTTTTTAAAGAAGAAAAGCAATCCTCTTAAAACACTAAGAAAAAATGTGGTGCTTTCTTGGGCCCAATCCAAAACCCATTGAAATTAACGGGACAACTCATTGACTTCAGCAGGCTTTGGATCAAGCCCTTAGATTCTGATTCAGCAAGCATGTGAATAGTCCCATCAATTTTTAGTTGGACTACTCATATACTTATAGTTAAGCATTTGTTTTAGGTATCTTGCTGAATTGAGACACTTTACTCATGAAGGTTCCATCAGGCGTGTTACTCAATGAATCAAGGTTTCTGGTAATGCATATATAAGGAGATAAAAATCCCACAATACCAAAAATCAGTTTATTTTCTCCCAGCCCTCTCCAGTTTTGCCTCTGCTCTTATTCTGGCAATGTGCGCTACTGTGCAGTATGTCGTGTGGTAACATTACCATTTATTTGATAGAGCCAAAAACTCGGTGTTTCTGTATGACTCTTGTGAGCCAAAGTTTAAAAGCATCTTCTCTTCCCTACCTCCTCCCCTGCTCCTGATCCCTTCAAGAAACGAGCAATATGAACAAGAATATAATTTTTGTTCTGAATGGAAAATTGGCTCATGTACGTCAATTACGTGTTACAAAGAATAACCACTTATGTTTAACCTTTGAAAGGAATAGAAAAATAAAATGACCATTTGTAATGTGCTGTTTACCAAAGTGGCAACTGTCAGGATAAACTATTTTAAGCAAAGGAAAGTTGCCTGAGTAGGACGATGGGAGAGCAGTTTCAACAGGGAGTGGAATAGGAAGTCTTACTACTAAAGATAAAATTAACTTGCTGCCAAGATGTGCAGTTTGTGGGAGGAGGACTACGTTCAGTAGTAGCACTTATTTTTCCTATGTACTTAGTCATGGACCAAATCCAGTCCTTACTTAAGTGGAGCAATTTGGCCTGCTTTCACAATGGATTGAACTCAGCCCTAGTGTATGTGTTAACCTCCTGAAATTTTTAGTCTTCAGAATACATGTTATTTTTCATATATTTAAGTAAACTTGAATCACAGGTTTTTAAAATGTTCTATTGCTTTGGCATTGAAGCAATCATGTCATTTGATGTCAGGATACTGTATTGATGAGCAAGGCAACTGGGAAGTAGCACTTGATTTAAACTAAAGTAAGATGGTTACTTTTATTTTTTTAACATCTTGCCCTCTATTTGACATTGTCCTATTAGTATTATCTTTATGAAAAGATTATACTGGCGTTTTGCTGTAGTGCTGTACAGTCATAACTCCTCCACTCATCGTAATTAGAGATCATTAGAATGGTCAGTAAAATTACTAGCATTAAACCTTTGGAAGAGAATTCTGGGGAAAGGGGAAGTAGAAACAGCATGGGGAACTGAAAGCTACAGGCCACAATTATTCATAGCTGTACAAGAAAGTAAAATGTGTCGCCCACAGATGTTTTAAATTAAGCATCCAAATAAAAGCAGCTTTTAAAATGGATTTGGATACCTAGCTTTAGGCACCTAGGTTTGTAAATTTTTGTCTGAATTCTTGAGAAATTGGCACGCTTTTTCTCTCTCTCTCTGGAATTACAACAGTATAAATCTGAGAGCAGAGACTTCACTGAAGTTACTCCTAACTAACACCAGAGTTGGTGATTTCAGAATCAGGCCCATTGTCTTTGCATGTTTTTCAAATATGGTGAAAACTAAAACGCCAGCTACAGCCTACCCAAAAAGTAGGCTATACTATAAGCTGAAAATTAACAGTTCTGCCTTCCTGATGCTATTTTGCATGCTGCATCATAATAATGTTTGTTCAAGATCTTTTTATTTACATATGTAAAATATGAGTGTGTGCTCAATCTTATGAAGGTAAATAATAGAAACTGAAGACCTTTCTCTACCTACAATTCAGGTGCAGTATGACAGCTGCCATGTGAATTTGCTTATGCTTTGCTGGTCTTGACCTGGAAATACCTGCCTCCGTAGGGATGAGAAGTAGTTAATTCTCACCCCAGCTCAGTCATGACCCTTGCCTGCACAGAGATGGACAATGACAGAGATCTAACTGCAGAATTACATGTGGTGGTAGTTTGGTGATGGGAACTGAGCTAGAATTACAAATTCATTTAATTTTTGGACTTTAAATTACACTGGATTTCTGGTAGTAGGTTGAAAGGAGAATGCGTTATCCACTAATCCAGCCAGACCTACTCTTGGAGGATATCGGAATTGTGATAAGCCCTTCCTGGTTATGTTTGGGGTGGAAAGTGTTAAAATAAGGGCATTTCCTTCTTCAGGAAATGGGTGCTTGTAATAGAAAGTTATTTTTAGTCTCTGTACACTATAAGAGTTGATATATGAAGCCTCTGACCTGCCTGCTGATAACGCATTACCTCATTTGCAGCTCCAGTGGTGATGTCCTTGCTTGAACCTGACAGGCATAGCCACATACAGTCATCATGGTTTTGTTTAGAGGATTGATCTACAGCCAAGGTCGTTTTTATTTATGATAACCCACTAACAAAATCTGAGCAAGTATCAACATTAATAACAGTGGGACAAATTCAGCTTTCAGTTACACCATTGTATTTCCAGAGTAACACCTTGAAAAGCCATGACTTACTCCAGGTTTCACACAGATGTAACTGAGATCAGATTCCGGTGCAATCATACAGGAATGCTGGGCCAGATCTTAGTTGGAGTAAATCTATTAATCAGTGGAGCTATCCTGACTTACACCAGCTGAAGAGCTGGCTAATTATGTTCATTTCTCAGAAAATTTCCAGAAACTCCTGGCCAATGCAAATAATACGCTCATTGTGAGCAATTTCAGACTTTCTGGGAAGCTAGATATGAATGGCACCTAACTACTGACTATTCATCTTTTTCCTCTGATGATTTTAACCACTGCCAGCACAGCTCTGCATCTATCAAGATGGTCAGACAAGCAACCATCTTCAACGACAGCGCAATTGCCTCTCTATGAATTAGGTAACATGAGACAGGCACGTATAAAATTGATTGGCTGGAACTTTTCCATCAAAAGAGCTAATGCATCATTTCTGTAACATGCCCCACATCCACTGGCTGAAAGCCACTAATCCCTAGTAAACTCTTCAACTAGGTTTGTCAGCCAACTCACAGTGCACTGACCTTACGTTGTGACACAGATTGAGTTCCACTGATGGTGGGTGAGAATTGTATATGTTTGTTGATCATTTTCAATATGAAAGTGACACAGCCACTACAAAACTAACCTGTATAAATTCTCCTAACCTCTGTCTTCATTTGGTTTGGAAATCTTATTGCCTTCGTTATTACAGGCATTTGTATCATGCCCATCACCATAAAGTATCTGGTCACTCTGCACTTGGCTTAGAATGAGGCAAGAACAAGCACCAAGTATAGGGAGTGAATAATTCACAACTCCCTTAGTGTCACGACTTTAAAAGGATAGAAGCAAGGTCTTTAATATTTTTATGGTCTCCTTTAACTGTAAACTTGGTTTGACCTTTTCCTTGCTCAGCTGACTTCCTACAGGGTGAAAAGGATTACTGCTTTATTTCAAAACTTGCCTTCATAGACTTTTGCCTCTACTGTATCTGTAACCTCTTTTCTTTTAATTCTAACCTTTCTTGTTTCACATTCTCATTCATCCATTTTGGTCTCTTTCAGGTCCCTTCTTTTGATTTGCCATCCCTCTCTCCTCCCCCTTCCCATGCCCAAAGAAGGTCTCACATCTGATTTCTCTAATCTAATTAAGACCTGCATTTATATTTGGAAATTACAACTCCTTCTCCCTGCTTAATTCATTGCAGTCGTTTGCTATTATAGTATCAGGTTTGATTGTAAGTTTTTTGGGTTTTTTCCCCTCTAGTCTTCCATTCTGTTTTTTGTGCTCCAGTATCTATCCTGTTTCTCATTACAGCCTTCAACTTTTTTTCTCATCAGTTCCTATAATCAAACTTTGCAACCAACTTTTTTCCCCAAAGGTGGTCAAATTAGAATAAGTTCCTTTGTAGATTTTTAACATACTGTAATTCAACTTCCTTTCCCTTTGGGCTCTGAGAACCTCAGGTCATTCACTTTAAAGCTTTATAATGCTTTTCTGAGATAACTCATGATCACAATAATAAAAATTCATACAAAACAATTGTGTGTGAATAAAACCACATGATCCCAGGAGATATTTCTAAAATGCACTACTGACTGCTCCATATCTCTGCATTGTTCTTGTCAGCAGTACGGCTATTGTACAAGCAAACAGTTCTGTTCTTTGGTTTCCACGAAACACTACAGTTGCTAAGTTTCTCTCCTTACAACAGCAGGAAAACAGTCAATGCAAATTACCACCTCTGTCACAAAACAACCTATTGGTTTTCATTCCATAGATCTGTCACAAAGGATAAACCATCCCTGACTCAGAAAAGCTTGTTTGTTTACATCTGTCCTCTTCCCTCGCATCTCACTGCACCCAAAGATTGTTACCATTGTGACATTTGCAGTAGCAGCTATGAAGCTACACTGCAGAAAGGGCCTTTAACAGACCTATTTACAATCTTAATCCTGTTTCACAAAGTCAAGGAGTCTCTGGAAGTACTAGCCAGCTTTGCACTTAATTACAACCTTCTCTGTGTTTCTCTACCAGGGCCCTCCCTCCCCCATTGCCTCCAAAGATTGTTTCCATATCTCGTCTGGTCTGGTCTCCTCTCCTTTTCTAGTGCTTGAAGAAAAAAATCACAGTTGAGGAATTGCCTCTTGTATAGTTTTCTAATCTTGGCATGTGTAGTATTCTCTTAACCCTTTAATTCCAGTAAGACTAGTATTGTCTCATTTTATCATTCATTCCACTAACAAGGACTGATACTACCAACTCATCCTTATTTTAACTAGAAAATCTTTTTTTTATTAAGAACTTCAATAATTAGCCAGCAATTCATGTTATCAGTTGCATTCTGAAAACAAAATGAAATTATTTATGAATGACATTATTAGAGCTATTCTAAGTATCTACTGTGCATACACAGTCTGATTTTTAAAACAATTTTATCATCAAATTACTTGTGCATGTTCAGTACCCACATTTAATTCAGTGGATTGCATTGGCTTGGAGAAAGGTATTTGTCTCTTGGGTTAGTGATGCAAGAGCAAAAAAGTTCTCTAAGTGCTCTTCGATACAATAAACTCTGAAGGGAACCATCACAGTTTACTGGTTTATAGATCCACTGACTCTCTAAATGGAGTATGATAGAAATACAATACTGGATAATGTCTCCATTCTTACGAAGAGCTGATTTTTACAATAATCCACTAATTGCAGAATTACCTGATTCAGGGTATAGAACTGCAATCTAAAAAATAAAAATCCTGATTAGGTATTTACCCAGTAGAAACTGCAAAACCACCCTGCAATTGAGGAAGTCTCAGAACATGCAATTTTCATAAAGTATTTTACCACCACTAAGAAGCAGTAGCATTTCATTCTAAATAATGAAAAAGTGCTAGAAGACTATCAGCACATGAAACAAAATCCATCGCAGCTGAAAAATCCAGGGCAATATTTTGGCCTTAAGGAGTGAAGTTTTATTAGTGATTGATACTCTGAAATTCTTCAGGATGAATGGGGCTGTTTTACACACTTTGTATAAACACAGAAAACTCTCACACAATCGGAGGAGGATCGCTTTCTCCCAGGATCGAAATGCCGTCACTTCTGAGTTGGACAATGACCATGGTTCTGTGCAGAGTGGAGATGAACAGTAATATATTACACCAACCTGACCTTACTTTGGTGGGCCCGGCACTGGCAGCAAGAGACGATAACCACACATTGAACAAAACATTCATTCCACTTCCTGCAGCACCTGTTCTTTCTTCTCCTAAATTAATCTGGCCCTGCTCAGCCTGTGAGAACTGATCTCACAGTTTAGATGGCTGCTGCCTTTTTCTTTTGAGCAGTTTGACCTAAGCTTAGAGCTTGGGGGAGGAGTTTTCATCCGAAATATTTTTCCACTGGAAAAAAATGCAGATTTGGGTCGACTGAAATGTTTTGTGAATTTGTCTCTATTCAAGTTGTTTCAGTCAAAGAAAAGAAATTGGAACCATTGAAACAATTTCATTGGGGGCGTCCTAAAATGAGTGTTTGAAGGGAGCAAAATCTACCTGTAGTGCAGAGGCAAGTCAAGGGAGCGCTGCACAGCCCCATTACAACCAGTGTTCTAGCTCATAGATCGGGAATAATGGCTGCTGTGTCTCCATACTCCACGTGCAGGTTCCTGACTGTAGGGTGACAGAAGAGTGAGTCCACTGGTCCCTTTCTCAGCATACTCCTCTCTGGGAGACTGAAAGCATTCCTCTCTGGTGTCAGAAGGCAGACCACCTTGCTGGCATGTGGAGTGCATCGGCCTTTCACTGAAAGGTGCATCGGCTTGTGCTCCTCTCCAACCCTCCATCGTGAGCAAGTCCATCTTCTTACGCACAACGTGCTAGATAATGTGTACTTGTTAAAATATTTCAATTTAATGGGATGCAGAGCAGATACAGGCCCTGATCTCCTTATAACAGTTTTACATCCCCTGTGACCATGGAGTCACACCTTACACAAGAGTGGAATCATGATCAGTTTTGTAGCTTTTTATTGTACAGGACAAATATACACATTGTTTGCACATATGTAAATATATCTGAGGAGACTCTCTATTGCCATGATCTCAGATTAATGAGAAAATCCTTGTTTTTACCTGTTAATTCGTGACCATCTCAGGGTTGCTTTCTTTCTCCTGTGGTTGGTTTTCCCCAATCACACAAACTAGTTATTTTTCATTAATTGAAACTCCCATTCCTTGCATGTTTCTGTGATTGTGACGTGATTATCTATGGTGTAGTCAAGTATGTCCGCTTGGAACCATTCATGCTTTTCACAGGGAATCATAATATGCAGCATACTTTCCAGTTTCCACTCCACTTCTGCAATGCTTTCTAATTTCTAAACAGTCTCTCTTGACAACTGTCCTGTGACAGTCACTTTTTTCCTTTTTTCAATGTTGGAAGAGTTTATTAGAATAACAGTTATTATTCCTAATTACCTTTTGCCTTTCTCACCTTTTCGGTAAAGCTTCTGTGTAGAAACTACCCAAATGCCGTTGTCTGGCTTTCTGTTCCAGTTTTAAAGAATCAGTACACATCTTCACAGTAATGTTAGCTAAAAAGACTACAGTTGGGAAGTAATTTTTTGCTTTTTCTTCAAATTAAACTGCCCTTAAGGGGTCCCTTCTTCACCTGTTCTTGTCTTTTTTTCAAAGTAAACAAAGGAAAAAGCTGTGTTCAGTGTTTCCTTTCTTGAAGGAAGGAAGAAGGGTTGAAAAATATTTGCTTTTTACCCTGCTATATACTGTTTGGGGTTATTTTATGAACATTTGTGTAGTCTCTGCTGCCAAGCAGCATTCTCAATTAACATTTCCCTATGGGCAGACTTTGATCAGCTTGGATCTCTGGCTTGCAGTGGGTTTTCTTTCTTTCTTTCTTTTTCCTCCCTCCCACTTACTAGGAAGGGGAGGAGTTATGTACGTGGGTGTATCTAAGCAAGGCCAGTGTTCAGTAAACTCTGGCTTGGCTTATTTAGGAATGGAGTAGCTGTATGGATCAAGAGCAGCAGCAGTTTGGGAACACCGATCTGAGCAGGAAGCTCTTTCTAGCCATACATTATTGAAGCAGGACGAGTTATGGACAAATAGGAATAGGAGGAAGGAAGGATTCAAGCCAACACAGTGTAAATGTATCCCAGCACAATGAGCTGAAATAGCTGGGTAGCTTTTGTCAGCGACTGATACGTCTGTGCACAAGCTAATTCATCCACCAAGCCTCTGAGGGTTTCTCTCTCTCGCTTTGTTTTTGTTTTTTTTTTTAAAGATGTTGTTACTACTTCTCACAAGAAAGTCAATGCTTTCAGGCTTCGAAACACAAGTTACTTTACATTTAACAGGGTTCCAGTTTTGTGTGTCACAGTGAAATGATGTTTTGCATCACAAACTCTCAGAAGACTGCAGTGGCATGTAATTGTAAAATAATGCAGAAAGTAGGTTCTGTTGTGGTTGCTGTTGGTTTTTTTTAAACAGCAGAGAAAACTAAGTTTGATGCTTTGATCAGCGACTCAGGGAAACCTGCTTGGTGACCAAATTTCCAAAGAATCAGACATTCTGGGGTGATTATTCTGGAAGGACTTTAAATAACATTAACCGAGCAGAGGAGGCACCTAAATGTGCAGTTTTTCAGGTTCTGAACACACCCTCCTTTCTGTTTTTATCACCAGTTTCAGCCCAGGTTTGCATCAGCATCATTTCCTGGACCAATTCCACCACCCAAAAAAAAAAAAAAAAAAAAATCACTGAAATCTGCGTGGTACTGAGACATAATAATTTACATTTCTAGAAAAGTTTTTCTAGTGAACTGTTTAAAAGTAACTTAAATGTGATTTACATTTCCCAGCACCCCTAGGAGATACTTAGTCTTTGTATCCCAATGTTGCAGATGGTAAAACTGAGGCACAGAAAAATTAAATTGTTTTCTAAGCTATGATGGCTGTCAGTAACAGGTGCTGTGTATAGTTTAACTGCAAGTTTTACAAATTTGAACAGACAAACCCTATTCAGCACAAGTTCCAGCTGCCCCCTGTTGCTGACAGTTGTTGTCAATGCGTAATTTTCCTAGTATAGGCAAGTTTTATTATGTGACTTGCACAGGTCACTTAAGCTAGCGGAAGAAGCGGGAATAGAGAACCCAGGAGGGTCTTGCTCTAGCCAGACTATCAGACCCTTGTTCTAGCCAAAAGACCATCATAGTTTTCACTTCAGGAGCCAACAGAGTTGCTATATTTTCAAAAGTCCAAGTTTTCTACCAACTCCATCTGCGCAGGATAGCCTGTGGTTGTGTGACTTCATTCAGTGCTATAGGCGGTCTGAAAGCTGTGAGTCTGGGCCTCCATTTGGTCTTGGGGAATGTGAGTTTTTGGAGCCAATGCACTGCCAGTCCTGCAGGGGTGAAAGCAAGCTTTTGCCTTCTCGAGTAGAACAACCTTGAAAAATTCTGCAAAGGGAATATTAAAGGGCCCCTCACGTGGCAAAGGGCGGAGGGTCCATATACCGCTGTTCCCATAGCAACTAGACCTCCACTCTGATCACCTGCTCTTATTGCCACCTTCTTGTTCCCCTCAATTTAATAGACCCTGAGACGGAAGATATGGCTTTGTGCCAGGCCTGTGTAAAAGGGAGTTTTGAGAGATTGGTGAAGAACTGCGAAATGGATGGCAAATGGAGGAAGTGCTGTGTATTAGTGAAGCGAGAACAGCAACCTGCGGACTGTTCTATACCAAAGACTGAAACTGCACAGCACAAAGCACAAATAAATAAAAGTTTGACTGTTCTGTCCACTTCCACATTTATGCAACTTCCTGATGTGAATGACTAATGAGCTTTTTCGTGTACACAGTTGGGCTTAGGAGGATTAGATTTGTATTGGTAAATGTCGATTTCACGGTGTATACACCAACTGATGAAAAATATTTCCATCCATAGTAAAAAACTTACAGAAAGGCAAGGTGGAAAAAAAATGCTGCAAGAGAACTTATTAGGGTTTGATTTAAGGATATGTATTCTGTTTTGACAGCTGAGGTTGACTGTTTTGTATTTTAACAGCTGTAAAGCTTTAGCTTTTTTAATCTGTTATCAAATAATTAGTGTGTGACCTCCCCTCCCCTCGTCCATAATTTCCTGCAACTGTGAAAATTTCAATGGATGAAAATCCAGAAAATATACCCAATAAAAAATTCTGCCAATCCTATACATAATGTACAGGTAATAGACCAAATTAGTCCCTAGTGTAACTATAGATGTCAGAAGTTCAATTTGGGCCCTTCTTTTATGGTAAACTGAGCCAGCAGAGGACTAAATCATCCACTTAAGTGGAAATACCTTTAAGATAGGAGGGGAGTGTGATATTGATGGTGACGGTGATGAAGTTTAAAAAGCAGATTAGGCAGAAAATGAATTGTACCATCTTATCATCCTGATACACGAATCGGGTTACACAGGACATAGATTAAAGTAGAATTTGGCCTTGAATGTTCATTACATTCCTTGATTTCAGAGCTATCCTGACACCAGTGACTTGCCGTACAATACCTGGCAAGGCATTCATTGCCATATTACTTCATTACTTGCTAATATTTGGAGCTAAAATACAGATTCAAAGCAAATGAGTTGTTTCTATAGCAAACAACAGGCAATTCACAGGAACTGAGAAGGCTGCAGCAAAAATGGAAACAACATAATACTCACAAGTCTGTTCTCTTAAATAGACCACATAAATTATCAATTGGGGAAGACCTGAATGAATATATTATCATTAGAGCTCTTGGGAAATGCTGAAAAGCCCTCAGTGTGACAGCAGGGGTGAGTGTGGTGCTACCATTACAAAAGAATCAAGATGAGCTCAATTCAAGACTCCCCTAGATTATATTTTACATATGAATGGGGAAGAAAACAAAATCCAGTGAAACAGAAAACATCTTAAATGGTTGATACCCCATCAGCAGTGCAGTCTAACCTGTCTTTTAGGGAGGTAGTGCAGTAAAGATTAGAAATTTGAGAGTGGAGACAGCTGCTCCCCTTCTGAACGGCTCTCCTAAACTGACCTTGTACAAGGAATCCCTCCTCTTTTATCCTCAGATAAACTCCTATCATCTGTAGTTACAGAGAAGCTGTCCCATTTCAGAGTCGTCATGTTGGATCTGTCATGCATCAGTGTAACTCAGCTTTGTTTTTAGCAGGGAATTGCAAGTCATGTTTGCCTTTAACAGGTAAAGGTTTATAGGGATTATTTAGTTCCTGTAGCCAACAAGCAGGAAATGCTTCCCGTTTTACCTTCCCCTCCCTCCTCCAAAGAAACATTACATCAGATGATATACTAGGGAAAAAAAAGTTCTCTTTCTCTCTGAAAGCTGAGTTAGATTTGCTAGCTGAATGCTAATCTTTGGTTTCCAGTTAATTTTACATGAATAAAATTCCCTTCTCCCAAGCTTTGGGTGGTTTTTTGGTTTGTTTTGTTTTTTGTTTTAATTTTCCATCTACTTTTCCTAGGGTCCTACCAGTATCATTGCTTTCCTCTTTCCCTGAGCAGATTATCTCCCCAAACCAGTTTGTTCTTTCCCTGCCTCTTTAAATAGTATTTGGAAGACACTCCCCCTAATACAGAGTCTTTATCTTGCCCCTGCATAGCATGAGCCAGCAGATTCTCTACTACTTGGAAAAACACCCCAAAAAATGGAAGGAGAAACAATGTCAATGATGACAAAGAGGATTTATTTCTATAACCCCTATCCCCTACTCCAAAGAGATTTTTATTCTGTGCCTGAACTCCAGCAGCAGAGCTCATCCCTTAAACATTAATAATTTCATCCAGTGTTTCCCTAGGCTGGTACTGGTAGAAGCTTCTGCTTTTCATCATGCCAGAAGTTTCTAATTCAGGGATTTCTTTACCAATGTTTAAAGTTTAAACAGCATGCCTCGATTCCAGAATGATCTTCCTTGCCACTGAAATTTTAAAAGTTTCCTCTTAGCTCTGTGAGAGAATACAGGATTTATTATATCCAACCTCCATCCCAAGAGTACAACTAAATTGGGAAGTCAGGCCTCTTTATCATTAGGGCTTTTCCCTTGAGAAGTAAGTGTAAAAGGGTGATTTGGTTACAAGTTAAACAGACTCCTCTTCTTAGAGACTCTTAGTACAGCCAATACTGCCTCTTTAATAGGAGAACATATCTTCCCTTTCCGTCTTTCTTCCTTTACTACTGTCTTCAAGCCTGGACTCCCCAAACTTCAGTAAGTACGTGCAAAATATTGCCTGCCTGCTATCTCAAACCACAGAGGGTGAAATCTCTCACCATCCTCACTTTTCTCTAGTTGTTCCCCATTTGTTTCAATGAAAGTTAAAAGCTGATGTTAAAATTTAACATCTGACCTTACTCCAGCTTTCCTTCCATGTGCTCTTCTGTCCTTCCTTACAATTTAGCTGGTGATGGGGGAGACCATTTTCTTTAACCTTTCTATATCTCTCTGCCTCATCGAAAGCTCATCATGCAAGATCTGAACATTGTGGACCTGCCAGGAAAGCACTTAAGCATGTGCTAAACTTTAAGCAGGTGAGTAGTCTCATTTAAGCCAATGAGACCACTCTTGTTCTTAAGCATGTGCATAAGTGCTATGCTGGAGTATAGAATCATAGAATATTCGAGTTGGAAGGGACCTCAGGAGGTCATCTAGTCCAGCCCCCTGCTCAAAGCAGGACTATCAGCTAAATCATTCCGGCGAGGGTTTTGTCAAGCCTCAGCTTAAAAACCGCTAAAGGTGGAGATGCCACCACCTCCCTAGATAACCCATTCCAATGCTTCACCACTCTCCTAGTGAAAAACTTTTTCCTAATGTCCAACCTAGACCTCCCCCACTGCAACTTCAGACCATTGCTCCTTGTTCTGTCATCTGCCACCACTGAAAATAGCCTAGCTCCATCCTCCCTGGAATCCCCTTTCAGGTAGTTAAAGGCTGCTATCAAATCCCCCCTCATTCTTCTCTTCTGCAGACTAAACAGGCCTAGTTCTTTCAGCCTCTCCTCCTAAGTCTTGTGCTCCAGCCCACTTATCATTTTTGTTGCCCTCCGCTGGACTCACTCCAACTTGTCCACATCCTTTTTGTAGTGGGGGGCCCAAAACTGAACATAATACTCCAAATGCGGCCTCACCAATGCCGAATAGAGGGGAATAATCACTTCCCATGATCTGCTGGCAATGCTCTTACTAATGCAGCCCAATGTGCCATTAGCTTTCTTGGCAACCAGGGCACACTGCTGAGTCATATCCAGCTTGTTATCCACTGTTACCCCCAGATCCTTTTCTGCAAAGTTTTCTGTACCTTGAAGGATAGAACTCCATGTAAAATTCCAACTGAAAATATATCTTTTCACCCTTCCCTTTTGCTTTGTGTTACTGTGTTTAACTGTAAAATGTTTTCGGATTGTGTTGGAATAAAGATGTTATAGATGTTTTAGTTGGAAGATGACATGCTGACCATGTGCTGGTTAATCCACAGAGCCATTCGGTAACTCCCACTCACTGCAGGATGGAAAAAGGATTTCCAGATACAGATAGACCCAGGGCTGTGTCCTTATACATCCTGCAGTTGGTGATTCAGGAAAGGAGTAGTTCAAATTAGGCTCTCTTTAAAAGTAATAAGTAGATTAGATGGGAGGATAATATTCTGGTGCAAGTATGAAGGATAAGGGTTATCAACACAGATATGTAATGCTACTCTAATATAGGCCTTGTCCACATTGGCAGCTGTGTGTAAGGTATGGGTAACTACATGCTGTGATGAAAAGCAGGCTATGTCTACACAGTGGTGTGTAGCTACATGTGGCAGTGAAAGGCTCTGACAGGGGGAGGTAGTAGGGAAAGGCCTTAGCAGCTCCTCACCTCTGAAACCATTCCTCACTGCAAAAAGGCAGGGGGACCCTACAGCACTAAAAAGAGCAGTGTAGATTGGAAGCAGTACTTGGAGGTGTAGAGAGCTGCACAGGGTACATACCCAAAGGTTCAGCTGTGTCTTTAGTTGCCTGAGCAGATGGTGACATCTACATTGCTATTTATACCCGTGCTAGGGCAGCGTGCCACTGTTAAGTATAGATGTAGCCATAGAAGGTACAGTGGGTCACTCTTTTATTTTAAGGTTTATATAAAGACTGAAAAACAATATTTTTAATCAATCATCTGAGAGGGCTATTGTAGTTACAAAGCAAGAACTGAATTTTAAAGAAATGTAAGGCTCCATCATAAGACACAGGTCGAGGAATCAACTTGGCAAGCTTTTGAAATACGGCGTCACAGTAGTAGTATGTAAAAGCCCATTTCCCCCCAAACGCTTGTGAAAGCCCTATATTGTTTAAGTGACACCTCCTTGCTTCTTGCAGGTTCTGAGTTAAATTGACTGAGGGCCTCTGCCAGATTACACCATTTGGTGTGGACCCTGCGGATTGAAACCTTCACTGGTGAACCAGGTTGCAGTGGCACAACAACAGTTGCAGCCTCAGTTACTGTGGTTATGATCAGTGCTCTAATTATTGGAGGAGGGGGCTGGCCCCCTTACTATTTATAGCAGTGGTTCTCAACCCGTGGCCCGGGGAAGCTTTCAGAGTGGCCTGCCACTCCCCTCTCGCTGGTTGCAGAAGGGAGCCGCTGCCTAAGGACCCAGGCAGAGCATATTGCTGCGGGACTAGAAGACCGAGGGCTATAAGGCTCCTTGCTGCAGCCAAAGGGACAGGAGACCAGCGCTCCCCTACCCCTGGCTGTAGCAAGGAGCACAGCAAAGTGCTCTGCCTGGGTCCATAGGCACCGGGGTCCCTGCTGGAGCCAGGGGGAGGGGAGCACTGATCTCCCATCCCCCTGGCTACAGAAGAGAGCTGCTGCCTAGGGACCCAGGTACAGCGCACAGGGCTCCAGGATGCATGCAGTTTCCCTGCTGCAGCCAAGAGGATGGGGGATCAATGAGGAACCCCTTCCATCTGGCTGCAGTCAGGGGTAGGGGGCCAGGGCTGCTGGGGGAGACTGGTGGCCTTTCAGGGTTGTAAAGACGATACCTGTGGCCCTCGAGCCAAAAAGATTTGGAACCACTGAATAATAGGGTCTACCTCACTTCTGGCTTGTGGCCCCCTTACTTCTCACCACTAAATTGGAACACTGACATTGAGCCCCTCTTCTTTCTTTCCCCATAATTTGAGCACTGTTTAAGGGAGGCTGGCTCAGCACTTAGCCAGAAAGGGGTCAGGGCCAAGGCAGTGGGAAACTCTACTTATTCAGCCGAGAATCTCCTACCACAGAGCTCCTGTGGCGCCCTCGTGGGTATCTGTCATATTCATGCATACGCGCTGGCATAGCATGGAACTGAATGACTCTCCTGCAGGATGCAAGATGCTTTACTGGCACAATGAGGTGCCAATTTGCAGAGTATTTAATTTAAGGTATTTCTCTTCTTTAAAAGATGCCTGGGTGTGGGATACTGTATTGCCCCGACAGATAATGTCCCTTTGCAACATGCTAGTCAGCTGAAGTGGGTTGGGGTAGAGTAGGAATAATGTTCAGTGTTAAGCGTTGCACTATTTCCTGACTCTGTCACACAGTATAGCATTTCCTTAGTAAGTGCAAATGTTTCTAATGCACTCACTACTTCCTCCCCTCCACCCCCAACCTTCGGTCTGTCCCGGAATTACATAAGTGGTAATTCTGCCGGCTCTGAATGATATCGCAGCAGTGCTTGCCAGGCTATGGCAGGAGCACTGTTTAACAGTTAGGGAAGAATACCGAGAGGACTGCTAGATTCTCATCTCAGCACTCCACTATGTAACTCTGAGAAAGGTAGTCTTTTTCTGTGCCTCCGTTTGCCCCATTATAAAGGACATAATGGCCACCTCACAAGAGGGTGAGGTTAAGTTAACGTTTGCAAAGTGCGAAGAGGTCTTTGGATAAGAGATGCTATATACATGTAAAGTATTCTTTTCATAAATTAGTAAAAACACTCACACTACAAACTGATTCATCACTTCGATCTCTTCATGAATTCAACTCTCAGTGGCTGTGTGCCACTGTCTCTCTGAATCCCAAACTGTACAGATTATCCCTTTGTGCTCTCAGTTAAGTTACGGGAATATCAAAATAACTAGCAATATGGTAGCATAAGTCTGTGCCAATGCAAAGGGATACCTACTGTTCATATATAAAAAAAAAAGGGTTGCTCCTTGTCTTCCCTTTCAGAGTACTAGATCAACTTGTGTGGATGCTACAAGAGCATCTCCCTTGTGAAACACTGAAATCCAGATCATTTGATGATCCTCGGTGTTTTCAGATCTGAAGATACGTGAGGATTTATAATCTTATCGCAATTCAATATCCCTTATTGTTTCTTACTATTGTTCTCTATCTTGCTTAGCTTCAACTCAATGGTACGCTCTCCATTCCACCCTTCATTCTTGTCGTTTTAAATGTCCTTTCCATTTTAAATTTTCCTTTCCATATCTCTCTTCTTCTTTCCTAGTTCTACCTACAGTACTCTAGTACACTGATCTTTCTTCTCATTGTGTTTGTAGCCCTGCATTGTTTTTGTTGGAGGGGCTACTACTGATCTTCTCATCTTTTCTGTTTCCTTTGTTTCCTGACAGCATTTCAGTATTCATTAGATTGCAAGTTCTTCCATTCAGGGCCTGTGTTTGTATAGTGCCTAGTAAAATAGGACTCCAGTCCTGATTTGTCCTTTTATTTGCATAAGTGAAATCCAAAATAAGGCAGTATCATACCAGAATCTGGGCATAAACTGATTGCCTGCATGTTACAGCTTAGATTTAAAAAAATTAACATGGGGGAGCATCTCTTTTTATCATGAGAATTTTTTTACAAAGCTGCATAACTCTTTGCTCACAGTGGGCAATTCAATAAAGCAGTTCATGCACACATAGTAATAGATAAAAATGGATTAATGGATTCATTTCTAGCGTCATGTTCTTTACTTGAACCCTCTGATCATCGAGGTGCTGGAGCTAGAACTGCTGTACTTGAATGCTATTGGTTTCTATATACCCACAAGGTAAGTTAAGGTCTATGCTGTGCCCATCACCATTGTGTCTCGTCATCTGGTCCTGCACATCCTTCAGGCAATGGGGGCATGGGTAAAATTGGAGCAGAAGAAAATCATTAGGTGAGCTTGCAAAGGCCTTATATTCAAATTGATGGTACTTTTGTGTTTGTTTGAATGTAACACAACTTTTGACTGCCACATCCAAGCAATTCCAAAATTTCAGGGCGTGTTCTAAGCACCAGTGGACAGAACCCTTGTTTTGTTTTGTTTTTTGGGGGGGGAGGGAGTGGGGAGAAGTGGGGGAATTGGAAAACTGAAAGAAGGAAAAGAGAGAACAAACGGAGCTCCTGTGTAGCTCAACCACAGTTTCAAATCACCTCTGCAATTTTCCGTGTATCCAACAGCTGGTTCATGGCCCTACACCTTCCGACATAACAATACTCTTATCTCTGTCCATCATCCCAAATTAAATAGAGTTTAATATGTAGACTCCAGGAATGACTTTTCTTCCACAAATATTAGTGGTGGGGGGAATAGGGGCATCCCCCTGTGAGCAGGAAGGGGGTACACACACAGCCCCTGGATTTGGGGAAGGGAGAATGGGGATACTGGAAAGGAGGGAGAGGGCGTACATAGCCCCAGCCATGAGGGGGAGGTGAGGAGGGAAAAATGAAGGGGTCTGGAATAGTAAGGGAAGAAATGGGGGGGGGGAGTGAAAGAGGTCCACAGAGCCCCTGCCAGGAGGGAGAGGTGGGAAGGGGGAGGGAGTAGCAGGCAGTCTGTGAAATAGAGGGGGATGCAAAGGTTGCACCCACAGGGCATATGGGTGGAAGTGAGGGAGGCAAGGAGTACCTGGGGGGTGTAATGACTTCAGCCTCCGGAATCTACTAAGTGTGTGACCCCTTATTTAGTTACCAAAAATAACTATTTTTAAAAGATAGCCAAGAACATAGACCAAGGTCCTGTTTTGCCTGGTTACCTCGGTATGCTGTAGAGCAGAAAAGGAGATCATTTTAAAGCATGGATGTAGCTTTGTTTGCGTTGTCCAGTACATATATGTTAATTCAAAAAGAAAAGGCTAGAAACCAAAATGCATCCTATTGGATGACAGAAACCAAGGCCCTTATCCTGCATTCTGATCCAGAGAGGCAGACCCTTCCACCTTGCAAATTCCTATGGATATCAGTCGGGGTCTGCCTGTGAGGATCATGGCCTAGTTTTATGCTTCCTACAACTTTGGAAAAAGTTCTCAAGTGAAGGCAGGGAGGAACACACTTATTAGTGGTTTTTTCTCTTTCTCCATTCCCTACTTGCTTTTTGGTTTGACTAATGACCGCGCCTGGAGGCCTCCACTAAGATCAGAGCCCCATTGTGCTAAGCACTGTATATACACGTGGTAAGAGCCATTCATACAAAAAACGGCACAGGGCTCCAGCCTGAGCCCCAAAGTCTACACTATAATTAAACAGCCCCACAAGCCCAAGGCATCTGACTTGGACCAGCTGCAGGCATTTAATTGCAGTATATACAGACTTTCTGTGACTTTCTCAGGGTCACACAGGAAATCTGTGGCAGAGCTGAAAATTGTACTAATATATCATAGTCAGAAATGAGAGGAAAAGACCATTCTTTCTTCCTTCCTATTCCATTTGTCTCTGTAACTTGGCTACTGTTATGCCAAGTGATAGCTATTAAAAAATTAAATTTTCAAGAATATTTTATAGAGACTCATTCAAGGCAATCTTTTCCCATTTAGTTTACAAAAACAACAATAAAAGGTATAAATGGAACTTAAATTGTCCCCTTATTCTGGGAATTTTGTAGTAGTTTCTTTATTTTACTCAAAAGGAACTTGAACACACACAAAAAAAAAACCCAAAAACAAAAACCAACAACCAAAACATACCCTGTTCGAATTAGAAGCTTATTCAGCACAGTAAACTGTTGTGTTCTCCAACCCAAGTAGTCATGGAACATTTCAGTGTTTGTTTTTGCAAATAGTCAGCTATTCCTGTTACTCTGCCTTTGCAATGTGGTGCTCTGCCATGACAAATAGGGAACAAGGCTCTACTGCACCAATTAAAAGAAAATAAATCTTCCTTCTCGGAAGGAATAGTTGTCAGCAAATGAGGTTCTGTGGATCAGAGAACAATTAGCAGTTCTGAGGAAGAGGCTGTGGTAAGGGCTAAAGACAATACATTTAAAGACTAGGACCCTGATTAGAACGTGTTTAAGTGCTTTGCTGAATAGGGGCCCAAATCCTCCTATCCTTAATGATTATTTCACCCATATGAAGTTAATTGATTTCCTATGTGAGTACTACAGGATTTGGTTTTAAATGTGGCTGCTGAATAGCACATAACAGGAACCAGCCTAGAGAAGTGGTTCCAATATGTTCAGGAGAGAAAAAGGTGTACAATGCACAGGCAATATGCAGCCCACATAGTATTTATCCGTGAAATTCATGTATTGTGTACGTCGATATTCTTGATAAGGGTGAGAAAAATTAGGCCATTGTAAAGAACCTGAATCATCTCAGTATTTTTTCACGTTTCTCGATATAAAATATATGCACCAAAGGATACAGGACATTGCCTCTAACTGTTCTATAGCCAAGAAATACCTTTGGACTATCAAATTGCCATAAAAGAAAGTCAGACTACCATACTGGTTTAAAATCAATAGTGCAAAATTTTTTTCCCCTGCTATCCTCAAGTGTGTCCAATCAGTATAGCTTATTTTTAAAATACAAGGGGATTTCACTGTGTGAAATAACTTTTATGATAAATTTATAAACAAACAATTAACCGAACCAATAAATGCAAGACCATCATGATTCATACTCCACAAACCAAAGCAAACCAAATGACCTTATTGCAGGATAGATTTGAGCTTGTTTGGGTAAGACTGTGTCATTGATCTGTCTGTAAAGTGCTATTCACACCTTATAAAAATACTAACGCGCTCGACAGTTATGGTCCCAAGCAATGTAACTTACAGCTGTGCTGCTTCGGTGTTTAAAATCGTTTCCTTTCTTTTTCGTATGGGTACAGGTTAGAAAACCTGACCTTGAATGCTGCATATACTTTAGGGTTATGCTTTAATGTAAATGCATGATTCTGTTGTACAGCTGATCTTCAGAACTCTGCCGCACACACAGTTTTTCACAGAAATAGAAATCCTGCTCATTTTGAGCCTAGTAGACAGCTATTGGGCTACTGCTATATAAATGTTCATTAAAACCCCAAATCATTTAAGCACGTCCTTAAATGTTAAAAAGAAGCTCTGGATGATGGATCGAGACATTCTGAAGAGAAATAATAGAAAATGGCACATGTATATTTGCTTTTCATTGAAAAATGTCCCTTCATTTTCATTGTGTTTTTGAATGATATTGTCCTTTAAGTAAGTTCATGGGGGAATACGTCCTTCCGTGGCTATTAGCCAAAATGGTAAGGGATACAATCCAATATTCTGAGTGTCCTTAAGCTTCTGATTGCCAGAAGCTGGGACTGGATGGCAGGATGGATCACCCGCTAACTGTCCTGTTCTGTTAATTCCCTCTAAAGCATATGGCCACTGTCAGAAGACAGGATACTGGGTTAGACGAACCAGTATGACCATTCTTACATTCTTAAGCATCCTCCATCTGAGGGCAGAAAATAGATCCAATATTAAACCCCTAAATGTAGGGGTTTTACCCTACAGGTTACTAAGCACTTCAGAAAGCTGTTCACCAATCTCACCTCCCATTGACTTTAATGGGAGTTGAGGAGAATCAGGACCCTTTTAGGGCCACTTTCTCACACTTGTGTAGTGCATAGCTCAACTGGGCTGTCAGCTGGTCTAAGCCTCCAGGCACCACCACAATACAAACAATAAGTAATAACTTCCATGAAGTATTCAGCACTTTGCAGAATTGTGCCCTTTAAAGTGCACCGTTAAACAGATTATTTTTGCCATTAAAATGTTGATGCTAGTCTGATTTGCTTTGGTTCCCCATATACTACTTTATTGCAAGTTAATTGCATGTACCCCAGGGCAGATCTCTCTCATTTTTAGTCTTCCATGTTTAGGCATAGCTAGCTTTCCATGACATTTTCTTAGTCATCAGTACCCATTATGAATTTTTAAGATATTGGTTGAAATATATTTCTGATTTATTACATATCAATTACACACAAACATTTGTGAGCTAGATGGGGCTTTTATGATGGGTTGTGTAATGAGCAAATCAGCTCTTGTTGTCAATTTTTCCCCCCTACAGTGAAATTATTAGCTCATTTTGTCATAATCAACCTGGCTGGCCATCATATTTTTAGGAAATCCAAAATCTAATGTCCCTTTATGCATTTGACAGCAGTATGCATTTCAGTTTAAATGGCTACATTGAACATTTAGTATCTTGATAACTGTCTCTCCCCTCCCCCTTCTTTCCATTTTTTAAAGAAAAAGCAGCTGTTCATTTTCCCAAAGGCTCTATAGAAGTTATATTACCAAATGCAGTTTTTTTTTTCTTTTGAGCAAAAGCGGTTGTAGATGTTGGAGCTTAAAGCCTGACTGCCCTCCTCCCTTCCCCCACCTGCCTATAAAAAAAAGGGGAAAAAAACCCAAAAAACTGAAGATTGCTGCTGGCACGATAAGGAGCAGCTGTGGTATGAAACTGAATACAATTACAGTTCTTTCAGGATTCAAACACAACAGCTTTAAACACACACACACTCTCTCCCCCCCCCCGGAATTTGACTAACACACGCAAGACGTTCCTTTAACTTCTTACTTTAGGTGAAGATGACCATATTTATCAGACTTCAGGCTAAAAGCCCAGTCCTGCAAACGCTTCTGATAGTGGAACTATTCATGGTTGTAAGCACTACACTTTGCAGGTGGGATTTGTATATTTAAATAAGAAAAAGAAAGTTCATCTGCTGCGCTTTCATGGAAGAGCAAAGAGGGGATGGATGGATGAAGTAGTTTATTTAGTTGCTTTTTTCTTTCGCCTTATAATTGCTTGATAAACTCAAGATGTTTCTCTGAGCTCAGACTTTTCAGCTAGAAGAATCATAAAAGTTTAATTCAAACCCAGTACAACCCCCCCAGTCTCTGCCAAAGAGATATATATAAATTGACCTCAGTGTGCTAAAACAAGTAGCATTACTGCTTTAAAATGAAGAGCTTTGTATTCATACTGCTTCTTTGTGCCCCAGAAGTATGTCCATGTCTTGGACAGACAAAAATCAATTAGTGAAATAGTATTTTGTGACTTCTTGGCAGAATATGAAGCAAACTTTGTAGAAAACTGACAAATGTTTGTGGTGGTGGTGTTTTATTTTAATTTACCATTTGGCATATGCTTTTTTTAATACCCCAAAATATCTTAAGGCCTTCATTAGTACTTCAGTCATTTAAAACTCTCTTAAATCCACGTGGGCTCTGGGAGGCCTCGGAAGATTATGAGCTGAATTGAGTTGGCATTGAATGGCAGCCTGCCAGAATGAAGAAAGGCTGACTGTTTTCAAAGCTTTGAAAATATTTTAAAAGGAGTGACAGAGAGGAGTACTGAAGTTCCCTACAGGACCATATAAATATCACTGTTATGAGGATCTGCCGTTGGAACCTAAAAGCCTTAACTAGAGTTAAAAAACCACAGTCTGCCATTTTTCTCCTCTTTTAGTTAGTTCTACATCTCTTCATGCTGCATCATGCCATAAAAAGAAAACATTTTAACATACAAACGAATGTGCTTTGAATCATAGGAAATGGAAGGAAAGTTGAAATGTCAGCTCATTCTGGGATTCTAACCCATAATCTTTGTCAACACACTAGTGCTGAATTTTCATGCTGTTCTAGAAATTGGTGACGTGAGAGAAACTTACCTTTAAAACAATACCTTTAAATAGACTTCCTGTCTATAAAGACTACTGGTTTTCCCAGTTCACCTCTGAGGCAGTTTCCATAAAAAGCCAGCCACCTGTCTCCCTCCAACTTTTTTCCTAACAGCATTTTAGCCAAATGTTTCATGCCATGAAATACATTAATTTCCCTTCTCAGTTTCTTACTAGTTTCTACTATTGCTGAGTTTTAAAAGGCAATGAAAATAAAACATGTTGTGCCTACTGGAGTAAGCTGAGTAAAGGGAGAACTCAAAAAATTTGTCACAACGCTGTAGGAGCTTTAGCCAGATACTGGAGTCCATGGCTTTCACCCCAAACTTGGATTAGTACAATGTCTTCATTAATGGCCTTCCAGAAAAATAAAATGGGGCTCCAGCTCCTGGAAAAAAGAAATACTATTACCAGAACGTTAACCTCAGAAAACAAGCTTTGCATATTCCAAAAGTCCTGAGGGAGTCGCACTGTGGCGCCTCGTTAAATATTGACATGATTTGAAAATGGCTTCTTTTCACTTATAATTAGTGCACAATTTGGGACGTATGCTCTTTTCTCTGAGATCAGTTGATGCCTGAGATCTCCTTAAGATAGTGTGTTGGCAATTCCAAAAATAAGATCAAGATTTGGGACCAAGTTCTCTTTTCCAATCCACATTAGTCTCCAGAAGCTGAAAACGTAATGTATTTGAGGGGATGAAAATATCCATACCAAACATTTGCTCTTATGGTATTCTTCTCTTCTCCAAAAAATGCAGTGCCTCAGTTCCACACGTCCTCTGTATTTCTCATGGCAGAGCTCCAAGAGAAGGTGTATTTTGCTAAACGGTTCCTATTTTACTGTTTGAAAAAGGTGGATCTGCAGACAATTTAGAAAGCAGCAATTATAATTGACTTGGAAAGGAACACATTATTCCTTAGTGCTTTCTCAGGTGTATAGTTACTAACGAGTAGTTAGCCACATAAGTGGTGCAAATACAAAATCTAAAACAAGGCAATCAGATGTATTTTGACATCCATAAGGGATTTGGGGTCTAGAAATCCATGGTTAGAATATGCTTAACCACGTTTGTATATGTATATTCATTATGTTGCATCTATGAGAGACATAAATACTGGTTTTTTAAATTATTTTGGGTTCCAAAGCTCATTGGAATCAGTGAAAACATCAGGAGTTCTCAGGCTTCTTTTCTGTCACACAGTTTGTTCACTGTGCACATGACAATGCTGAGGAGATAGCAAGATGGTTTTCACTCTGATACCCTCAATATATGGATGACACGAAGCTTATAACTAATCTATATGTGCTGTATCTGTTTTTCCAAGTGCTTGGCTGGGAACTCGGATGAAAATGTTGCTCAATACAAGGAAGTCAAAGGAGATGCTAGTAGATTGGAGTATGTTGCTGGCATCTTGAGGGTATGGAGAGATGGTGCCTGCCCACCTTTCTTTAGGGGTAGTTGTCAAAGAGCTTCACTTCTTGGTTTTTGGATCTGACCACTTTTGGATTCTCAGCTGGTGCTACTGGTCAAAAGCACCCCTTTTTCATCTGTTGTATATCTGGTAAAGCAACTGTGGTCATTTCCTCAGACACAGAATTTAGCAAAATAATCCATGCCATTGTTGCTTATAGATTACAATAATCCATTGTGATGTATATGGGACTACTCTTAAAGACCACACAGAAGCTTAAACTGTGACTGCCTGACAGCACTCCTTCAGGGATAAAATTGCATTAGCTTCTTATCTACCAGGTGACGTTCAAATTATGGATATTGATCTACTAAGGCCTTTGTGATTTGATACCTGGCTACCTGAGAATGTCTTTGTCCTAGTTACCTCTCCCCATGTGCCTCCATAGCAATGTAAATCAGTTCAGACACTTATATCAATAGGTCCTAGATTTGAATGTCTAGAAGATAGGGGCATAGTATCCCCGATAAAATATCCTCTACTATGGAATGTGCTTCCTTTCACTGGTGACTGATTGGAGTCCATTGACTATTACAGCATGTTATTTTGGTCTCTCTCTCCTCTTAAACTCCTATCGAGCAGGTTGAGGTTAGGGTTGTCATTTTAGTTTATTTGTGGGGAGGAGGAAAGAAAATATTTTACATTAATCAACTTACTATATAAACACACACACAGATATTTAGTTTAAAATATTACAGAAGCACATCACTACAACTTGTATAGTAATAGACTTAGCTCAGTAAAATCTACCCAAATGTACAGATTATGTATAGCGAGTCTCCAAAGAACAGAATATGGTGAGAGGTTTGGTATGTTCAGTTGCCCATTATCATCTCTCCGTAGTAACATTTGCAGGACCATAATCACCAGC
This sequence comes from Mesoclemmys tuberculata, assembly GCA_007922155.1. Taxonomy (NCBI): domain Eukaryota; kingdom Metazoa; phylum Chordata; order Testudines; family Chelidae; genus Mesoclemmys; species Mesoclemmys tuberculata. The sequence goes on along the minus strand of ML675617.1, from coordinate 9,397,315 downwards.
TGCTTCAAAATAGATAGAAGAAAAATGACATACCATTGTAACCATGCAGTGACAGGGCCACAAATCTAGGTGTAGTGATGTTTATTTTGAACTTAACAGAAATACAGAACAAGCTTTTCTTTATAAGCAAAAATACTTCTGAGACACAGGTAATACTGTAGTGAAGAGCATGGTTATATATGCTTAGATAAATCCTGAAAAGTCTTTCTGACCTGGTGGGGTTTTTGTACCCTGGGCGAAGTCCACTGAATCCCTGTCCTGCAGAGCAGGTGGAATTTTCAGACTCCAAATGGTTCAGTGTGAAAACATGAAATCTTTAAATGCTTGTCTACACATGGAGTTATTCCTGATGAACTAATCCTGATTAATTTAAAGTGTGGACACTTATTCTGGAATAAGAGTGAAAACTGAAGTTTTCGCTCGTTTCTCATTCAGGAGAAAACTCCCACTGGCTTCAAGAGCTCTTTTGCCTGAGTAAGACCTTCAGGATTTAAAGCCCATGGTTTGTAACTGTGTATGATGTTCCAGAGAAGGACTGCTGTGAGCTTTTTCCTTTCTTTTCTGAAATTCATAAACAGTTACTTTTGTAACTTCTTTCAACCCCAAGCCTCTCAAAGTGCTTTACAAACTATATGAAGGCATGAGGTTACCAACCATTGAAATTCAGCCACTTCTTGGGTGGGATAGGTCACTGTTTAAGTATGCAAAGTAACACTAAACAACAAATCAAGTCAGGAAGTGAGCCTACTAGTGTATTCAGTTGATATTAGTAGGGGAATTTAAATAGGCAGAATTTAACTATCCCAACTGGAATTTGGTCAGGGCATCTAGATGAATATGCCTCTCTTGCAGAAACCTGGCCTGCAAATTTAATGACTGCAAATGATTTTGACTTGTTTCATTCAAAAGCTACCATTTCAGAACAGTGACTCCACACATCATGCTGGGTAGGAGAGTAGTTTAGTAATGACACAGAGGGGACTGTCAGATCATTGCTATCATCTGTAGTTCCTTGACTTTTCCTTTGCATTCTCCCAACAAACTACCGACCAAGTTCAACACCACTGAGATCACAGCCCAAGGAGCTATGGCTGCATAAATACACTGTGAATGTCTGGGCTATCAGCAAGTCACCTTGGAGAAAATGCAGTATGTTCTTTGCTCTTTTTCTGGTTGATATGGAGGGGCTATCATACCACCCATCTTAATTCTGTCAGCCAGCAAGTGTTCATGGACATCCTAACACAGAACAGCCACTGCTTTTCCAAGTGGGATTCTAGCCAACTCTTGCGGAGGAGCACAAGAAACTCACCCCAATTTTCCTTCTATTCCTCCTGTGCTAGATGCACGCACAGCGGCTAGTTAGAATCTGACTATGGATGTTTACTCAGCCAAACGTCTTTGCATTCACTAAGTCCCTAGCACACCAGCACAATACAAATCGTTAAAATTTGAACCTCAGGAATTGGCTCAAAATAGAGAAGTTATCAAAAGAGAGCAAATCACCATAACTAAGGTTACTTTTGACCCAAAAAATATTTTTTCTTATCTAATTGTACATAGATGACTCTTTTTTTGTTCATGAAGATTGCAAGGGCACTCCAAAAAGGCACTCACAAATCTTTTAAAAAACAAATCAACACTAATATACTTGTAACTCCTTTTTCCCCCGTTTGTGCCCCGTATGTGGTAAGAAATACATGTACATCCCTGGACATTTCAAGAAGTCATAGTGGTGGGCAGATTTACAACTTGGTGGAATGTGAGATGCTGATCCATTTTCACAGTAATATGCTATTTTTAAGTCATGCATCAGGGCATCTTCAAAGAGGCCAGTCATAATTATGATGGATTAGACTGCAGAGTCAGTCCTAGATGCAGTAATTGTTTCACAGATGCGGCTGATGTGACTTGAATTTCTAATAAATTATAGCTGGGGGGAAATACGTGGAGCTGCGAAGTGCTTTGGCTCAAACACAGCCCTTACTGGAGGAGAAAAAATATACAGCTATATGTTGGTAAAGGTGAGTTTTCTTTAAAAGAAATAAAGTTCACCCCACAACCAATGTAAAAGGCCCATAGAGTCCATTGTAATCCTAAACAATTCTGTTCAACAGTAGCATCTAAAGCACATGGTGTCCTTGCTGAAATAAATACTAGAGGTATTACTGTTGCTTGGTTTTTCCTAATTTTAAATTGAATTACAAAAAATTACTGTGATTTGTCTGAGCACCTTTTATGGTTTGTAATAAGACGAGACTCAGAAAGATTGTGAATACTGAGTTTAGACATGGGGAAATCAAGAATAATGCAAAGTAACCCCAATCCTACATTTATCCTGAAGAAAGGAAATGTGGGGCTTTTTAAAGCAATGAGTGAAGACTAGACTTTAAATCCTGCTTTGGAATGCCTTTCACCACCTCCCTTTATGCTGGAGCCAATCAGAATCCAAGGGGTTGGTTGATTTGTAGTATGAGGCTTTTGAGAAGCCTGTGAAGAAGCATGTATTCTTTGTCATATATAGTAAGGAAGAAAATGCATGGCTTTCAAGGCCTGCATGATCATGAGATTCCCTCCTGAGGAGCTGGCACACTTTGCACAGAGGTTTGCATGCTGAGCTTAGATACAGGACACACTCCCCAAGCAGTAAGGCTCCTTTACCCATCAATGAAAACAGCAAAAGGAGCTTTTGAAAACATACAGTAAGACTTAAACTTTACCATATGTGGTAAACCAGAGTTCAGCCGCCAGTGTTAAAATACTGATATGCTTTGAGGACCTTTCAGAGGTTTCTCCTGGCTCACTCATATAGACTATTAGCTTGTTTCGGTAGAAATAAAAAATAATCGGACAGTGCAGTATTAATTACTGTTCCTTTTATTTCACTTTGTACTTTGCTGAGAATACTGTGTGATTTAGTTGCTTACACACTCATTTTTCATCCTTGGGAATTGTTCAGCTGCCACCTAAGGTATCAAAAGATTGCAAATAGGGAATGAAAAAGAAGGAATTTCAGGTTAGGGTGAAAGTCTGTTTCTTGAACCCTGTTGGGAGGCAATGTAATTCTGCAGCATCCTTGATTTTGCATTTCTACTTCAAAGAACTTTATGGGATGAGGGGAACTTAGTCTGGCACATCGGGGAAACTTTCTACAGTGATGTCTCTTATGCTATGAAATAGTCTCCCTAGGGAAGTTACAAATGCATTGTCACCTGGGACATTTAAAGCTAGACAGGACAAGATGCTGGAGTATATATTGTACGAAGGAGAATTCTGATTTGTTGGGGAGGGAGGGAGTAGAGTAGGTGACATAACTGATCTTTTCCAGCTCCAGTTTCTGTTTTTCAAATTACTTTGTAGACTCACTTCGTTAGTGTTGGGGTTTGGGAAGCGAAGTGACAGTAGCATATTTTCATTGTGTAAAAATAAATTTGAGCACTTGGAGAAAAGAGTTTCAGGGGTTAAAAGTACAGTTAAGAACAGTTGAGGGGGTGTGAGTATTATATGTCCAGCTGTCTAGTTTTGACTGGCATGCACCTGCGATGCTTAGATTGTCCCTGTTTTGAAATCAAAGCCCTGAACGGAAAGGGAATCCAAGTAATCTTATATAATGCTATCAATTCTGCTTATAGTAATTTTACATGGCCCCCAAGAGCAATTCTTATTTAAAGAGCATTTCTGAATTCTATTACTCACTTGAGCTTAGTAAGGCAATAATACCCCAGAATGCAGTGCACATTGTGTAAATTAGGTGTAATTTGATATTGTAAAAAAAATTAGAGAAGGATAAATATTCCTGTTCTGTGCTCTTGGAGGCAAATCTACTATGATATGAGAAATTTTCAAATGTAATACTTCTTTCTGTGGAATGGTAATATCAGCCACTTGTGAGGCTCTGTCTTGCTTGGCAGTGCAAGCAAGGATGAATTAATAATAGAAAGCCATTCATATTCCTTTTCTGTGCAAACTAGAAGTAATGTCTTCATTGTTAAAGTTTGCCTGATTTAAAATTTTTACCTCAGACTAATTCATACCATTAGCACATTATGTATTATTTGACTCATTTTCCTAACTCCCTGTCTGAAATCCTTCTAACATCTGCAAGGTGCTCTGTCAGTCTGTCTTCCGTCATTTGGGGTGTTGGTGAAGAATGATAAAACCAACAAAAGACAAATTATGGAGAGAGTGCAACAACAGCTTTCTCTGTATTTATTGGCATTATGAATCTTCAGTTGATCTGCCCAAACAGAATTAGACAGTTGTCGGGTGGAATTTATTCACTACACACTGTGGGAGCACGAGCAGCTTCTTTTTATAAATAAAATAAAGATTAGTCAAGAGAAGAATTTCCAAATGACCCAGCTCAAACCAAAGACACAGATTTTAGGCTTTGCTGTGCAACGACAACTAAAATACAATTCTAAAGGCATGCTCACTGACTGCATTGTGAATGTCAAGAAAATATAGTCCCTTCCTTAGGGACATGTAGATGTTTTTAATTTTTTCCCCTAAGTAAATGCATAATGGGAGTGTTAGTACTGTAAAGATAATGGATGGGTGTAGGGATTTCAGGGGAGAGTAGTCCATGTGTTTTTACATGTGTGTATTTTGCTAAGGGTGAGATCGTTGGAACACCAACTTTAAATGACCTTGTCAGACAGCTGACGAGTAAAGGGGCAGGGGTGCCTCTCTAATTGGCAAGCTTGGTGGCAATAATCCTTCAACTCACACAAAAGAGGCTTGGCATACTATAATCAAATAACAGGATTAGCTCTAAGTCTGGGAACTACAGTTTCTGCATGATTTTCCACCTTACTTGGAAGAAAAAGCATTACAGAAAAATACAGGCGAAGAGTATGTAAGTAGTAAATACTTACATTTTCATTAAAATAATCATTAATCATGCAGGAGATTTAGCATTAAGATAAGCATTTTTCTGTTTGTGTGATTGAACAGCATTTTCTCATCCCCACTTTATTTTTGCACGCCCTTTTCCATACTAATCTGAGTTTCTCCCCTGTGCATCCATTGTTAGAAACTTACTCAGTGCTGAAAATGTGCTTATTAAAGTTTGAAAACACACTTGAACCTGTTATCTGCTAAACTTTAGAACATATGTCAAATTAAAATGTGAATTAAGACAGTATTTTGCTATAATGGTTTCAAGATGACAAGTCAAGCATTTTTGTTGCACCATTTTAAAAGCAAATCCTTTTCAGTAGCAAAAAGATTGCCTGGTTCAGTTTCACTCTGCTTGCATACCATCAGCTTCACGTGTTCGTGCCCAATCTGATATTGTTTCAGTTGATGTTTTACCCGTTATTTATTAAAATTATATCACAATGCTGTATGTAAAAGCAACACTTTATAATATAAATGTCCAATACTATTGAAAAAACTCTCAGAAAACATTATTTTTTATTAAACAGGCGGCGGCGACCACTGTAATCTGACATGCTGTGCATAGATATAGGTCAGGAGGGCAGAGGCTCAAATATTGTGCGTCTTGTCCATGATCTGATGTGTATCAAGTAAAACTAAACAGATTCTTTTCCCTCCCTTTTTCCCTCTCTTTCAGATACGTTAAGAGGGCAGCCTTGTGGATGGCCCCGAAGCAGGCCAGATGGAACAGGATAGAACCAACCATGTTGATGGCAATAGATTGAGTCCATTTTTAATACCACATCCTTCTCAAGTTTGCCAGGTGGAGCCTTTATCAGTGAAGCTGCAGAATGGAAGCCCATTAACAGAGAGAACCCATACTGAAGTAAATGGCGACCATAGGTGGCAGTTTTTTAAGAACAGCTATGGAATACCTCACGTGACGGGAAATCCAAATAACCGTACCAGCCCAGACCTCCTCCAGGAAAAGAGAGAATATTCCAAGTATATGCAAAATGGTGGGATAAAACGCACTTTTAGTGAGCCTTCTCTATATGGCTTTCATCAGAACAAGAAGATTAAACAAGATGAAGAGGTAAATGGCAAAAAAGATGAGCAAGAGGAAAAAGAAGAAAAACCAAGTGTCTCCAATTCATGCAATGAGAAGGAATCTGTGAGTTTTACTGGACGAGAAAATGCAGCTTCAGATGTTATACAGTCTTCAAGATACAATTGTGATGGTTCAGAAAATCCTAGTGCTCTCCAGATTCAGAATGAGCAAGAGAGGGAAAACATTAATTGCCACAAAAAGGACGTTGTCTTACTACTTAAGAACAAGGCAGTGCCAATGCCTAATGGTGCTATAGTTTCTGCCTCTTCCGTGGAAAACATGCGTGGTGAACTCCTGGAGAAAACGTTGTCTCAATATTATCCAGATCATGTTTCCATCGCAATGCAGAAAAACACATCTCACATAAATGCCATTAACAGTCAGGCTACTAATGAGTTGTCCTGTGAGACAACACATTCATCCCATACCTCAGGGCACATCATTTCCCCACAGACCTCAAACTCTGAGCTGCCTCAAGTGCCAGCTGTAGTGGCTACTGAGGTCTACAATATGGAAGACTCCAGTAAACCACCTGTATTACCAGGTAGCTATTCACTTCAGAAATCAGATCTACAACTACAGCAACAAAACCCAGGCTATGATACACACCAGTTACCCATAGGAAACGGTAGTGTTCATGGAAATATGGGGCAGGTACCCAAACAAGATCTTTCTCTTAGTTCCAGCAGTAATCTGCAAGCTCAAATCGATAGCCTGGAGAGGTTTTCAGAGAAAGCAGAAAAAAATGGTGCTTTGTTTAAACACAACTCAATGTTCAGTTCTTCTCCTGCTTCTGTTCCTCCTCCAGTTCCAGAAATGAACAGCACTCTGTCCATTGGGGATACAGAAGGACATCACTCCTATGACAACAGAAATGATGAAACTCTTCCTAGGGAAGTGAAGAATGAAGGGCAGCAGGAGGGACTTATGTCCAAGATACCTGGACTTGCCCAGCAACAACCTAACCCTCAAAAGAAGCTTCCACAGGAGCCCAAGGTATCACAACAGGATGGCAGTGAAAGTGATCTGCTGGCTCCCGTGGTGACCTCCATTCAGCAATGCACAGAAGAAATAAAGCCAACATCAGAACCTCACACCCAAGATCTGCAGGTAGTTGGGAGTGATGGAGAGCCGCAGCAACACTATCAGCAGCTCCTGGGACAAAAAGAACATGAGATCCCTTCTGAGAAAGGAAAAGGCCAAGTGAAGCAGCAGACACAACATTATCCAAAACCAGGTTGGATAGAATTGATTTCCACTCATTTTCGCCATAGAGACTCTTCCCAGAAGTCCAGTGAGGCATTACTGAAGTCAATTCTTCAATTCCAGCCAAATCCAATGGAACAGACACATTCAAACCAGTATGCTGGGAAACCTGTTGCACTAAAAGGGCCTTCTGGACAGTCCCCTAGCCAGAAAATAATTCAACAGGAACAATTGCCTCAGGTGTACAAAAGTGAGGCAGCACAACTGCAACTGCATCCCATAGCTGACCAGCAGCTGCAGTTCCCAAAGCACTCACCCCAGCCACGGCTCACAAAGATGAATTCTCTGCTAAAGTCTTATGTGCCGCAGCACCATACGCAGCAGCTTCATTTTCAACCCAGACAAGAACAACAGGCCGAGCAGCCTTTGGGGGCCCTGTTAAAACAGCAGCACTTGAATCTCCAGACAACAGAGAATGAACAGTTCTTACGTTCAAACATTTTACAACAGATGTTGCAAAAACAGACCCAGCAAACACAACTGGCACGGAGTCCGCAGCTAACCCCAAACCACCACCACCATCATCAAGCCCTGCAAATGAAAAGTAAAGAACTCTCTCAAACTTTTTTCCATTCCCAAAGCAACAATGAACAGCAAATAGATGGTGCATCCTATAGTCAGCTTAAACTAGAAGAATGTTTTCAGACCGAGAATAAGTATATAAAAACAACTGAGTTCCCACCTAGCCCTCAGCTTGGACTAGAGCAGGTACAAAGTATGAACAGTAAATCTCCCCTTTACAATCAGATTCTGAAAACAAATATTAATCTGCAGCATCCTGGCCACGTGCACTTGGTTTCTGAGAAGAAAGAAAACCCCGTAAGTGCTGAACTCTTTGGAGTAAACAAAATGCAGGGCTTGCAACCTACACAATATTATCCAAATAGCATGACCCCAAAGCAAGATATTCACCATTGCTTTCAAGAACAAGAGCAACAAACTCAGCAGGCTTCAGTTATACAGCTACCACTCCAACAACCAGAGGGATGTGGTGGTAATGTGAAACAAGATGCGTCAAGCCAGCAAGCTACACAGATTCAGCAAAGGTACTTACCACACAGCCAGCAAACTCTCCCACAAGACCAGAAAGGATGTCACCTTCAGTCTCAACCCCACAAGGATTTTCAAAACCATGCTGCTCTCAGGTGGCATCTCTTACAAAAACAAGAGCAGCAAATACACCCACAAGTCAAACCTGAAATTTGTCCTGGTGTGATGCACAAGCCTATAAAAGTTGAGGCTGGCTCAAAGTCTAATGTCTGCATGCATCTATCAACTGGACAGCTAGAAAACAAAACATGGAAAAAAACAATTAAACAAGAGAATCAGCACTTTGGTAGTGAGAACATGCAACAAAAGAGTATCATTGAGACAATGGAACAGCAGCTGAAACAGATTCAGGTCAAATCATTGTTTGATCACAAAGCTCTTACTATCAAATCGCTTAAACATGTGAAGGTTGAAACAGCAGGCCCGATCACTATCCTATCGAGAAATTCTACTGCTGCAGACTTTGACAGTCACCCCCCAGCCTTAGATCAACAAGCAATACCTTCTGCTGAAAAAACCCCAACGAAAAGAACAGCTGGATCTGTTCTCAATAACTTTTTAGAATCACCTTCCAAGTTATTGGATACTCCTCTAAAAAATTTATTGGACACACCTGTCAAAACCCAGTATGATTTCCCATCATGCAGTTGTGTTGGTAAGTGTCAAGAAACATACTAAAAAGCACATTGTTAATTCACAATTAGGAAGGCTGCTTTCAAAGTTGTTGGGATTGTGGTTTTTTCCGGATGATTTCTGAGATTGCCAGCCATTAGTAAGGGAATGTTTCAGTTTCTTTCCAGCAACACTAGTTTTTACACTAAAAATGAAACACCGTGGTATGTGTCTGACAAAACAGTAATCTGTCTGGTTTTGTGTGGCAGCACACTAATGTACGGCATACACATTTAATATAAAGTATTCAGTCTGTTTATCTTTTTGTATCTAGTCTCCTTCAGAACAGGCATATATTATGCAAACATCTGATAAAAAGATAAGAATCACAATTTAATTTGAGGCGGTGGTATTTAAGTCAAGGTTGGAGAAAACTGTTTGTACGAAAGAGGTCTTGGGCCAAAACCTGAGATCCTTGCTCCATTTTTACTCAAACACACAGTGAAATTACTGAAAGTTTGGCCAAGTAAGGGTTGTCTAAAAACAGGAGGTTGGATTTTGCATGATCCTTACATAGGTGCCTTCTTCCTTTCTTCCCTTCCACTCCTCTGGCAATGACCAGTGTCAGGGCTAAGCAGAATTTCAGTCCCTGTGCTTTGGCACTGTGAGGAGAACTGGAGCATAGTAGCTGGCATGGTCCTCCTTTTTTATTCTGCCATGCACCATTTTTTTGAGCAATGAGTCTGCACGCTGCCTCTTACTATGGGTGCATTTTGAAGTCTTATTTCTGGAGGAATGATTCTCTGCTCTCTTGGATTGAGACAAAATGTGCAGTGCTTCATTGTGAAGTCAAATAGCTTTATTGTGACCTCCCGGATTTATACCCTGTCCCTCTCGCCCCAGGATAGTTCTCTAGAAATGCAAAGTTGATCTTCTCCCCCTTCTAAAATGTTTTGAGTTGAATCTCAGGAAAACTGACATGGGCCACATTTTCAAGCTTTAGGTGCAGAAGTTACATGTACTTGCAAAAAACAGATACTTAACAGCCCACTGATAACGATGTTTGCCAATGTGACCACAGAAGACGTCCCTTCTAAATATTTGGGTGAGAAATCACTGTACAGTAACTACTGGGAAATGCTGATTTTAATTTTGCTGTAACTGCAAATATAAAACAAGCATTCGTGCTTGCAAATGGGATAATGGTGTGTAACACCTACTTACACACACTGTCAAGTGACATGTGTAAATTTGTGTTTTGTAAATACCCTTGGGCATGATTTTTGGGCCTACATTAGACACATATTGTGAAAATTTGGCCCCCAAAAATTCCTAACAGGGTCCTCCTACTTGGCTAGTTGTGGGTAAGCTTTGCAACGCAACTTCTGATATTAAAAAAATATGCTCTAAGGCAATAACCTTTTATTTTATTTTAAACAGAGCAAATTATTGAAAAAGACGAAGGTCCTTTCTATACCCATCTAGGAGCTGGTCCTAATGTGGCAGCTATTAGAGAAATCATGGAAGAAAGGTAATTAGCACAAGGGCACAGGGCAGATTAACATTTATCCTTTTGTGTATGTCAGAATTTTTCCAGCCTTTGCACATAAAGAGGTAAACAATTGCAAATGGAGTAATTACTTGTAGGCTTAGCTACTAGCCAGTGTTGCCAGCATTACGCACTGTGCTATTCACCAGAGAGTCACAATATTTGACAGGGCTAATAGTCTGCTGGCTGGCACGGGCTGCCCACTTTGAGGCAGATGCCAGCAAACCCAAGCAGGGACAAGTATCCATGAGCCTGCCAAGCAAGAGTGTTGGCGATGGCTGCAAAAGCACAGACCTGGTGTTCCCAGTGGGCAGCGAACATGCCAAGATAGGAAGAAGATGGAAGGAGGAGAGCATCAAAAAGCAAACGTCAAGCAAAATGTTATATATAAAAAGACTTCAAATGGCTAAATCCTGCTCACTATACTCATGTGAGTAAATGGGAGCAAAGGAAGCAAGATTTGGTCCTAAAACCAAAACCTCCCCCTTGCATTGTATGAATGGAGCATTATTCTGATGGCTAGAATAAATTATATGTCATAGGGTGCTATGTTACTGGCATTCTCCAGATTACCAGCAAAACAAATGCTTAGGAGATGCATATAATAGTTTAGATAGAGATGTGCTAGTATCAACAGTGTTAAAACAGAGATCTCCAGCATACAGCAGAGAGCTTCTCCTGCCTCTTGAACTCTGCCGTGCTGCCCAGCCCATATATTATATGGCGTGCATAGACACTAAGTGCCAAAGCCTGAGGTCCTCACATTGCTCTCTCTTTTTACTTAGGCCTTACCCAGGCTATTTGGAGTTTGCTTGAGTAATGACTTCAGGGTTTAGACCTGATCTATTAGGGCCAGATTGAAGCTGGCAGGGGCAAAGGGGAGTGGTACAGTATAAGGAGGATCTTTCCCCTGCAACGCCTGTGCAGGGCTGGCCACAGCCACAGTCCTTGCACTCCCCCAAATACTTCTGGCTAGCATGGTAAGCAGCATTAGCATCTCCAACCAGGGTGTGTGGTGCTGGCTGGTGCCCTCTCTTGCCAATGTCCTCATTGGTCTTTAATTTGAACACATAAATAAGAAAAACCAAGCTGAACATTCCAATAGCAACATTAACTTGGCCACACAGCACATGCATAATGCTTTTTATTCCTGGTTAGAATTTTACATATATAGCAGACTGATGTGGGCCAAATACTACCCTCATCTATGTCCATACAACACCACTGATGTCAGTGGAGTTGCACAAGTGCACCTGAAAACATAATTTGGCTCAGTTGTGACTGTTTGTTGTTGGAACCATGATGCTGTGTTTATTGAGAGCTGTTCAAATTTGCATGTATATGGCAGTTTCTGTTTTGGTGTGCTGCTGTGTTACGCAGAAGGACACCACAACAGCAGCAAGGGCCTAAGGCAGATGCCTCTGGGCGACACTGAAGGGGGAGTGTGTTTAGAAATGACAAGAGGTCTCATGCTTCTTTTATAGTTGCACTGATTGCTCCACACAACACAGGCCTCAAACTGCCAGCTGATGCATGGGAGGGCATGGGGGGCTGGTCACGTCCCCTTGGGGTGTAAGCTACTGCCTGTGGTTCTTACACACTCACAACTTTGGGCCAGATTCCTCTCCAAAAATGTAATTACTCAAAGATTAGTTAGAATCAGACCAGGTCTCCAAATCTGCAAAGGGTTATGGATGCACTAACAAAGATATTATTTTAGTGATTCCTTATAGCCCTGTTTAGGTATAGAAGGCAGGCATAATCCTTATTCATACTTAACAGCTAAATGCAGGTGACTAGAAATGGATGATAATCTAGCATGAGTATGTCTTAAAATAAACGATTCATGTCTTTTTGCTGACTTATGCAGCGTCTAAAGCAGAAATCAGCAAAGAGAGTGAGTTGAACGTAACTATTGCATCGCAACTATTCCATGACAATGATAAACTTAAAAAATGACTACCTAGAGTTAAACAAAAGGTATCAAAAGGTAACAAAATAGCTATCAAATGACCAAATAAAGCAGATTCACTATAGAAAAGAGCAATAGGGTTTGAAAAATTTAGCACAGATGCATGATTTTTACTCTTTTATGACCAACTAAAACTGCATTTTACAAAATGGCCTCTCTTATTGTAGCAACATATTACAATACTGATATGAATGAGACTGAAACATTATGATTCGTCCCTTCTTGCTGAGAGTTAAGAGTTTATTTCTTAAGATAAAACACACAATTGTTCTTAAACTTTAAGTGTTTGTGAAGACCATATTCAAATTCAGCTGCTTACTGTATTTTTTGTTTGCTTGTTTGTTTAAGATTTGGACAAAAGGGTAAAGCTATCAGAATTGAGAGGGTCATCTATACTGGAAAAGAAGGCAAAAGTTCTCAGGGATGTCCTATTGCTAAATGGGTAAGAGTGATGTCCATATGTTGTTAAGAATAATCTAGTTCAGTTTGATCATTCATGTAAGTAAAGGTGATGACACATGTATTTATTTTAATTGAAGTAGAATTAAAATAGCTAAATATCAACAATATCTCAGGCTGCCCAATTGCACGCTCTCCGCTAATTTCTGCCCTCAGACCTGTGCAGTTCCTTCAGCTGAATTGCATGGGAGTGAGGGGATGCAAAAATTTGGTCTACAGTTATGAAAAGAAAGGTATGTTCTTTTAGATTTAAAGATCCAGAAGGTCAAATGCTCTTCTTACTGTTCCATTTAGCTTAGAAATAATTAATAGGTACAACAGCCCTACTACAATGTTTTGAAAATGCAGTCCACAGAGGCTATAACACACCCTCTTAGTAAACATTGTCTGCTCTGGCATGATCATTACTGAGTATTTCGGGTTGTTAGATAAAAGACAAGATGAGGACAAATTGATGCCTTTTTAATAATAGTCTTTTTGTATAGCAGACTGTACCCTCTTGTAGAAATAGCCACAGTAATATGGGCACTAAGGGGCAGGAACTGTCTTTCTGCTTTGTTTGAATTTCAGTTACCACAGTGTGGGAGTTACCATAATGTTTTACACGATAATTAATAATAGAAGCATATGAAGTCATGAAACTCGGAGTCTGACCTCAAGTTTCCAATTTATCACCTGGGTACAGCAGGAATCAGGGGTGAGAAATTGAGGGCATGCTTCCCTGTGAAGCGTTTCTAGTCTCTTCCCCCCAGCTTGTGTGGCTCTTGCAGAAGAGAGGCCTAAATTATTCACAGGCTTGCTTTGGGGAGATTTATTTGGGTACAGATAATTACCATCTCTACAGAGGGAAATACCATGGGGAGTATCCAGCTTCTCTGTTCTGCCATAATACCCTCATGGACATATTTCTTTTGGCTCAAAGAATAAAGGAAATGTTCTGCAAAGGTGGCATTGCACCTACCCCAGGTCTTCTATGCCCTTTGGCCAGGATTTATCTCATCTAGATTCCCTCTGTTTCAGAAAGCTTCCTGGCCCTTATCAGTACGCTAATGAATGGAGGCAAGAATCTGTGTCTCAGAAACATAGATTGAGGGGGAAAACATACATTGGCCAATGTAACATTTTACCATTACTGCTGAGATTTCATGTTCTCTTGCTTCTCACTAAGAAATGCCTTTTGGGGGGCGGGGGGGGCCAATGGTGTTGCCGTACATGCAGGTAGTTCGTAGAAGTAGTGATGAAGAAAAGCTGCTTTGCTTGGTGCGGGAACGAGCTGGCCATACCTGTGAAACAGCAGTGATTGTGATCCTTATCCTGGTATGGGAGGGGATTTCCCTGAGTCTGGCAGACAAGCTGTATTCTGAACTCACCGACACTCTAAGGAAGTACGGCACACTCACAAACCGACGGTGTGCCCTAAATGAAGAGTAAGTGAAACAAACCATATTCTCCTTTCCCTGAATTGTGCAGTCCAGCCACAGCCAAAAAGGCTACTCTCAAACAAATACAAGTCCCACTTAAATCTTAGATCTGACTTTCTTCTGACTGGTTTTACATTGGTGTCACTATTCGCCTCACTGGAGCTGCTCTTGATTTAGGCCAGTGTAAATGAGAGCTGGACAGGGCTCATGACTTCAGTGGGAATTGTAGTTGCCCTTGTCTAATAGAGAGCAGAATTTGACTCTCAAAAATTTATCTAGTGCAGTAGGCCAAATTCTGCGTTGGATACCACCCCCTGTAATACCAGTGAAGTTGTATGGGGGAGGGTTCTGGTTTAGAAGCTGCAAGACATCACTTTTAAAATTAACCAATTCAAGTTTCACATTCAGGGCTTGAAGAAACTTCTCTCACGAGCAAGCTACTTTTGAGAGTTTGAACCCCTACTGTCCTTGTCAGGGAGACAAAGTGAGCTTCATAAAGTTAATGAATACCTCTTCCCACACTCAACACTTACAAAATACCTCAATAAAAACAAATATTCAATATATGTGCTTTCCCATGTAGGCTCATGGGAGTGCATACCATTGCCCTGCAAAGAGAATTAGCTCTATGATTCCTATGTAACATTAATTAAGTGGCTACAGTTTTTAATTATTACAATTCATTTTAAATCCCCCTTCACGTACAGAAAAATTAGAGAAGTGAGCACACACTGTCTCAGTGCTTCATCTAACCAGAGAAGCACTTTAAAAAGCTTTGGGGCCAACAAAACCTTGATAGTCTGTAAAAACATTTAATGATTTGTAAAATCTTTGTTTGAGCAAACTATTTTACAGCTAGGAAATTGTACAGCTTGCTCCCTTTTACCTCTTTCTCCCTTTGACGGCTGTACACAAGAAGAAACCCCATTTAAAACAAATTGATTTTATTACAAATATTCTGTTCTCTCTGTTTGGTAACATGGGCATGGCTTTGTTTCAGGAACATAGTCCTATCCCAGTTGGCAAACAGCAGTGAGTTTAGTTTTTCCTAGAAAGTCAAAAGACCCCTTTTCCAACAAAGCGTTATCTTATGGGGCCAAAACCTGGACCAGGATATTCAAGCATAGAAAGGCAAAAAGGAGCAGAAATACTGCACTGATAGTGCACAAATAAGGAGAAATGCCACACAAAAGCAATCTGCCCCCATATACATGAAAATATGCCCTATGACATATATTGCATGCATTTTCACACTTGCAAGCTTGCTAGCTGTTGATAGCCACATAAATGGTTCTTTTGTTTCTTAGGCGGACTTGTGCCTGTCAAGGGCTGGACCCTGAGACCTGTGGTGCTTCTTTTTCCTTTGGTTGCTCCTGGAGCATGTACTACAATGGGTGCAAGTTTGCCAGAAGTAAGGTCCCAAGGAAATTTAAACTGCTGGGGGATGATCCCAAAGAGGTTGGTGTTAATTTTAAAGGGGCGTTTGCCTCATTATATTAAATGTTTCTGTTGTTCTTGTGGAGTTGAGGTACAGTAGACACAGGGCCAGAATCTCACTTGAATTCCACCCACGTAGGGAAATTAAATAGATGCCAGTCAAAATGGATTTACCTCAGCCACTGAGTCAGCTTAATTGACTGCCAGAATGCTGGCAGCAGGTCAAAGCCATGAGACATGAAACCACATATTCAGGTTTTGTGAAAGGGCAAGAAAGGGCATGGCCAGAACAGTTGTGGCTACATCAGGCCCATGGATATACTTTGCATGTGCAGTTTCCAAAATGGCAGAATAGAGGCTGTACTAGGTTGAGGGATACAACTTTTTGCAGTTCCGAGCTGGAATAAATTGAATGGAGACGGTATGAGGGAGCTGTGAAATACAGTAGGAGTGAAAGAATGAGAGGACTGGGAGGACTCATTTGGTGGACAATGCTGCCTCGCTGACAGTACAGGAAAGGTTTCCAGAGTGGGCTCTAAGATGTAATAAGTCCCCAGAACTGCGTGCTGATCATTCAGAGCGTGTCATGGAGCAAGCAGCCTTGCCTGTAGCTGGGGAACAAATAGACTTTGAAGTTCTGACTACAGTGGGTCCTAGGTACCCACAGCTAACAGGCCAGCTAACTGTTGGTCTGCTGCCTCTCTGTGGAGGGTTCTCTCTGATGGCCTCCCTTTCTTTATGGCATGCTCAAGTGTAGACATGGCCCCCAGGATGGGACTTGTCTGCTGTTGGATGGGCCATAGCTACTAAAAGCTGGGGGCATTTTATGCAAAACCCATAATATTTAGAATTTCTTACATGTAGTCAGTGAATTATCATGTAATTAGAGAGCTGGTCCAATTTTTTGGAGTCTCAACATTTTTATGAAAAAAGGCAAGAATTTTGATAACATTTTTAATGGATTTTTTTTTTGCCCTTTTTTTTTTTAAACCGTCTGTTCATGTGACATTTTTATAGTGTTGTATTATAGCAGTCACCATATGGACTGTGGGTTGTGTCAGCACACTAGATAGTCTATTAAAAACTTTCACATCACTTTTGACCCTCTTTTCCCCTCTATTATAAAATAGCTATGCTAGATGCTGCTGCAATGAAGAAAGCATAATACACATCACACTTGTGATCTACACAAAGAAGAAGTGACATTTTATGAGTTGTAACATGTAGGCTGAAAATGAAAGCAGCATATTGGTTCCAGATGTTGATAGCAGTCAAAGAAAGGGACACAGTGAAAGGTTTTTGATAATTTCATATTGTGATTTTGGGTTCCTGTGGACCCAGAGCTTAAATTGACACTAATAGGTCAAAAAAATTTAACGAAACTAGTGCATACCAAAACGGATGGATTTTTCACAGCTTTTTACTTGCTTTCATGAACATACAAACTCCTAAAAACATTTAGGTCTCTCTCGCTCTCTGTAAATCTGCTGCTCTTTTTAAACATTTGGAATGAGACCTGTGTTTTTTAATTTAAGCAGCAGATCTGAAATTAGTATTCTGGGCATGAAAAAACAGTGGAGCAACTTAAAATTATTAGAGCACTTCATGTTATTAAGAGCCTTTCATTTTGAAAGTTTGTACCGCTCAAAAAAATAAAAAATAAGTGGTCATTTGTATCCCAAATTGCTCTGCATTAAGCACACCCACAACTCCTAATTGCTTAAAAACTCTCATTTTTTCAAAGTCTGAAGTATTCCAATAATTTCAAATTGCTACATAGAGAGATAATTTCAGTGTGTTGAAGTGTTATAATTTCAGTATGTAAAATTCTCAAATTAGATGCATTAAATTGATACTGCTTGAGCATTCTGCCTTTTTTTCCCCTCCCCCTCTTAAGGTTTTTAAAGAGGAGAATATTTTTATTTTTCAGATAACCGTAATAACTAGTCATACCATGTTTGGTTTTAACCTTTACATACTAGGGTATGTCTTTTCTTATAAAGCAGATAAGGGTTATAATATATGATGCTTCCTCATGAGAATCATAGACGCTCAGGTTTCTGGACATACGATGTGCTTTTAAAAACAGTAAGGGGGTCATTATAACTGAGATTAATAGGGGCTGTTACCTCAGCAAGAATGCGTACGACGCATTTATACTAGTCATCTGTGGTATAGTATCCAATACCTTCTGAAGATGGTAGATTGCATGTATACCAATATGAGTGGTTAGATGATATGTAAAATTATTTCATTTGATAACAGGAAGAAAAGCTAGAGTCCAATTTGCAGAACCTATCAACTCTAATGGCACCTACCTACAAGAAACTTGCTCCAGATGCATATAACAACCAGGTAGGTCGAAAAGAGGTTGGTAAAGTCACTACATTAATCTGATTTCTGCTTTAGTTTGCCAATGCCTGTTCTTTGCTGTAAGTAATTGTTTACAGTTTAAGCCAGTGTTGCTCTTATATTTGACTAAATCCTGCTCACTCAAACAAGTAGAGATACAGATTTCAGTTAAACTAGTTTCAAGAGTAGAATCAACAGAATCTGGCCCAGTAAGAAAACTAATGGCTACTCTTTTCTAAATACATTATATAGCATTTAGCAAACACTTTGCCCTTATGATAGATAGGGTCCTTAAAGTTTCCATATTCATCATTATTCACTGGCTAGGCTGACAGATTTTCCATTTCCCTGATTTGCTCTAATCCAAACCTGTTTTTGCATGTTTGGTTCCAAGGCAAATCCATTGTTGGATTTTCCAGTTTAAATCCTGCAGAAATTCTGCAACAACATCTCATGAACCTTCAGCCCCATGGAATCTGAACATGATCCCTGTCTCTGTACTGGCCTTGAACCAGAACCCTAACCTCACTCTAATCCAGATTTTAATTCAAACACTGTCTCTTGTTTCAGATTGCGCAGGTTCACATCTCTCAAGTCTGATTTTCAGGTTTGAATGAAATAAATATCTCAAATTTAAAAATAAAATAATCACCAAAAGGGCCAGGTTTCTCCTGGTATGGAATCCAAACCTCAGGTTTCACATTTTAATGCCAACCCATAAATTTCCTCAAAATTGGGCTCATGTTCACTTGAAAGGTTCATGAATCTTGTTGGCGCTTTTGACAAATGTGGTCCAATTTTTAACTTTCTAAAAAACCATGAAACCAAGAATCGTGCGTGACTCGTGGTTTCATTGTAAACATTTCACAAAGCTCCATTAGTAATGAATACATATATAGAAAATATTGTACTGATGATCAATTATCTATTTTTGAGCACCATCGTACTTGGTGTTATATCAAACGTAGTGAAAGAGTGTCACAGTGTGCCAAGAAATTACAATATAATGGTCAAATTCTCCACTAATAACTTCTCCATACAGCCCATCTGAAGCCAATTTTCCAAGGAACTGCAATCTTCCTAAGCCTGTGTTTATAATTTACCAACATGCCAGACATTCAAAGTACTCTGTATTTTATCATTTGAAGAAACTGGCCAGTGGCAGGAAAATTACATGTAATCTTGAAGGAGAAGTCTTAATCAGCTAAATACACAAATATGATAATGGCAGTAGCATGGAGGATGACCAATGGAAGGCAACATGGAACTGAGTAGCAAGAAAAGCAAGAAGAGCTTGTATTCCCCTGACATTTTTATTACCGTAAAGTAATTTCTTGGAATTGTTCACCTCTAAGATCTATACTCTGCCATTGCCAAGATATTAGGAGGCTAACATGCTCTGTAGTGATAGGGTATTGAGGAGTAATTCCATGTAATGGGCTGTCCAGATAAGTTTCAGTGATAAAACTTGACTTCTGTTTCCAGATTGAGTATGAACACAGAGCGCCAGAGTGCCGTCTCGGTTTAAAAGAAGGTCGTCCATTCTCAGGGGTCACTGCCTGCCTGGATTTTTGTGCTCATGCTCACAGAGACTTGCACAATATGCAGAATGGGAGTACATTGGTAAGTCAGTGCTGCATAAAGCTGCCTTGTTTCAGCACTGATTTCTCATATTTAATTCATTATCTACATTTCTATTAAGTTTGCACATAATGCTAACTGCAAAAAGAAGAGAACAGCAGTAGTTGGAGCTAAAATGTGCTGTCCCTACAGGATTTTTCATTTAAATGAGACTTTAAAAAAAAAAGATCTAAAATAGATATGGGTGGAAAAACTTCAGTGGAACCATTTTCCATTGAAATTGAAAGAGGTTGTGAAATCATGTTGATTTTACAAAAATTCCATTTAGGAGTAAAAAGGGGGGAATTTCCGATGATGCTAAAACTTCCCATTTTGACATTTTAGAAGTGAAATATTTTGATTTTTCCTTTCAAAATGACTTTTCACTTTGAATTTTTAGAATTTTGTATTAATATAAAATAATGTTGAAATTTATAATGTATGTTATAACCAAAACATTTTGAGTCGGAAAGGTTTTTTTCCCCCCTCAATTTTATTCTGCAGAAAATTCAAAATGTTCAGGTTTCATTTCAAATCGGAATAAAAATAAAATGTCAAAATCCTTTCCATGATTTCCATTCTTTGCCCCGTACTAAATAAAACTCCTGCTCTTGCTGCACAAAACTGCTGCTCTCCAGAACTCAACACTATAAAAATATGCATGGCCTGGCTTCATTGATTTGGAGAGTTTGATGGGTTCTTTCTATCTGCTGCCTGCTGTCAGTCAAAACATAGATGCTGTGAAAACCTGCCAAAAAAATCATGATGAGCCTGCTGTAATTTGCAGTAACTGCATCAGTGGCTATAAGCAGGTGCCATTCCCACCAAGGTCTGAGCAGAACATCCAAATATTTTACCAAGTCTAAACATACTCCCTCCCTGGGGCTTGACTTGCTTGGTATTTCAAACAGCATTAGCAAAATATACACTTCTGTCTGAGTTTTCCCAAGACTGGCCAATTCTATGGTTTTCCTGCAGATCTTACTCTCTCTTAGCCCCTTATTCCCTTTGAGAGAAACCCACAACACCTCATATTTCTGGATGGAGTTCACAAAATGTGCCTACTTCTGTGTCTCTGCCGCAGCTCCTTTAATCTATATACGGTGTTCAAACATCTGACGTGAGGATGACTCAACAAAGGAGCCCTGCATTCCAGTGCACGACCCTAGAGTCTGCCATATTGTTACACTAAACTTGGAATTTCAGGGTAGTCTTCGAAAGTATATGAAATGTCTTGGGAATATTTTTTTTTTTAAATATTCAACAACATTGCCAATATGAAGCTAGCTATCATGCCATACCCTTAAAAAAGTCTTGCTGACTGTAGAGTTCCAGGGATTCTAGCATTTCAGTTCTCTGAACATGGAACCATTGGCCAAAAAATCCACATAACTTTTGGGAACACTTGGCTATGCTGCTTACTTCCACGGCCAGTATATGGAATGTGAGGAAAATACACATTTTATATAAAAAAAAGTGTCCATTAATATTGCCAAATATGGGAAGGGTGGGGGGGAAAGGTTGCATGCATGGATGCTGAATCTAGAATCAAAAAAGAAGTTAAAGCTTACAACTAGCTTTCCAAAAAAGGATTAGCATTCAGTTTATACCTACATTGGATGCTCTCTTTGGCATTACATCTGTCATGTCATGAGTCTTGCAATCTGATGTTGCTATCCAACTACATGCCATTTTACAGTTATGACAGTGTAAAGGAAAACTCCAGAGGTTTCTGTTCTTTTGATGTTGATTTGAGAGAGTTTTTCTGCTATCCCTTTCTGACAGGTGTGCACTCTAACCAGAGAAGACAATCGTGAAATTGGCCAAATGCCAGAAGATGAGCAGCTGCATGTACTCCCATTATACAAAGTCTCTGATGTGGATGAGTTTGGAAGCACTGAAGCCCAGGAAGAGAAAAAGAAGGATGGCAGCATCCAAGTCCTCAGCTCCTTTAAGCGCAAAGTAAGGATGCTGGCAGAGCCTGTTAAGACATGCCGGCAAAAGAAGTTAGAAGCCAAGAAAGCGGCAGCAGAAAAGCTTTCCTCCTTGGAGAATAGCTCTAGCAAAACTGAAAAGGACAAGTCTGCTGCAGCACGCCACAAACAAACCAGCTCGGAGGCTGCGGGTCATGCGAAACAGTTAGCAGGTAAATGCAAGAATCTTCTGTTAGTAAATATACTTGTTAATAACAACAATTAGCCTTAAATAGGGAGGCTGTTTATAAACAGCCTTAAGAAAACCTTGAGGTCCAGAAAGAGACAGACCAACAGTAAGTTGCTGGTGAAGATAAAAGGGGGGAGAACAGGGGTGATAACATTGGAGGGATATGTTATAGATAGGGGATGGCAGAATTTGATTTTTATTTTTTCTGATTTTGAAAATTAATAATTTTTTGTTTTAAGATTTTTTTATTTTAACAGTTTTTACAGTTGTTGGAAATGAAGGAGGGATAGAATTGGGGCTGGGGTTAGGGTAGCGCTGACAGCAGGCCTCTAGGGGGCTCCCAGCACAGACAGCGGGGCCACAGGGGGTTCTCTACACAGCCATGGGGCCCACAACACTGGGGAGCAAAGTGCAGAGGAGGCTGCAGTCTTGGCCCAGCAGAGCAGAGACCCCCCGGACAGGACTTCAATGAAATGGACAAGTTCCCAGCCACAGTGTATGGATGAACCTTTTCCGCCCAGGGACAGGCTGCATATTGCTGGCTGGTGGGTGGGTGAGTAAGCGAGCGAGCGAGCAGGGCGATGACAGCGGAGCTGCAGCTGGCTTCTTGTGCCACTACAAGGCTGGTGACACCAAATCCCTGCAGAAACAAGCAAGGCAGGCTGCGCTTCCTCCGTTACCGATCAATAGATGTTCATCGATTTCAGTGAGTCAAGTGAAATAAACGTTTACCAGCATAGATTGATTTATATATTGAATCCGGCCAAGCCTAACTGTAGGCCACCATGTCAAGAGGAGGAGGTGGATGAGGCATTTTTAGAGCAAATAACAGAACTCTCCAAAACACAAGACCTGGTAGTAATAGGTGACTTTCACTATACAAACGTCTGTTATAAAAGTAATGCAGCAAAGCACAAAATGTCCTTGAATGTTTTGGGATAACTTTTGGTTTCAGAAGGTGGAGGAAGCACAGCCATTTTAGACTTCATGCTGATGAACAGTGAGGAATTGGTTGTGAATCTGAAGGTTGAAGGCAGTTTGGGTGAAAATGAAATGATAGATTTTATAATGCTAAGGAAAGGAAGGAGTAAGAAAAGCAGAATAAGAACAATGGACTTCAGAAAAGCTGAATTTAACAAGCTCAGAGAACTGATAAATAAGGTCCTATTGAAAGAAAATCTAAGGGGAAAAGTTGTTCAGGAGACCTGGCAATTTCTCTGAGAAGCATATTAAAAATGCAACAACAAATTATTTTTATGTGAAGGAGAGATAGAAAGAATAGTAAAAGGCCAGCATGACTATCAGGAGCTCTTTACTAACCTGAAAATAAAAAAGGAATCCTGCAAAAAGTAGAAACAGACAAATTGCTCATGAGGAGTACAAAAGAATAGCATAAGCATGTAGAGCCAAAATCAGATAGGCTAAGGCACTTACATCTTACATGACTTGCATCTAGCAAGGGACATGAAAGGCAATAAGAAGAGGTTCTATAAATATATTAGCAATAAGAGCCAAAGGAAAGTGTAGATCTTCTAATTAGGGGAAAGAGAGCTAATAACGGAAGATGTGAAGAAGGCTGAGCTGTTTAATATCTATTTTGCTTCAGTCTTCACTAAAAAAGTAAATTGTGATCAGAGACTTAATACGATTAATGTTAACAACAAAAGGAAAGGAGTGCAAGCCAGAACAGGGAAAAAAGGTGAAAGAATATTTCGATAAATTAGATGTATTCAAGTCAGCCTGGTCTGATGAAATTCATCCAAGGGTACTTAAGGAACTAGCTGAAGCAATCTTTGAACTGTTAGCAATTATCTTTGAGAACTCATGGAGGACAGGTGAGGTCCCAGAGGACTGGAGAAGGGCAAACGTAGTACCTATCTTTAAAAAGAGAACCTGGGGATTTATAAACCAGTCAGTGTAACTGATACCAGGAAAGATACTAGAACAAATTATTAAATCAATTTGTAAGCACCTAGAGGATAATATGATTATAAGTAATAGGCAACATGGATTTGTCAAGAACAAATCATACCATACCACCTAATTTCCTTCTTTCATGGTTTAGTAGATGGGGGAGAAACAGTAGACGTGATATCTTGATTTTGGTAAGGCTTTTGACACAGTCCCACATGATACTCTCATAAGCAAACTAAGGAAATGTCTAGATTAAATTACTATAAAGTGGGTGCACAATTGGTTGGAAGAGTAATTATCATGGGTTGCTGCCAAACTGGAAGGGTCCCACAGAAGTCTGTTCTAGTCAATATTTTAATTAATGTCTTGGATAATGGAGTGGAGAGCATGCTTATAAAATTTATGGATGACACCAGGCAGGGAGAGGTTGGTAGCACTTTGGAGGACAGGATTAGAATTCAAAATGGTCTTGACGAATAGATCAACAATATGAAATTCAGTTAAGACAAGTGCTAATTACCTCACTGAAGAAAGTAAAATCAAATGCACCACTACAAAATGGGGAATAACTGGCCAGGCAGATGTATTACTGAAAAGGATCTGGAGGTTGTACGGGATCACAAATTGAATATGAGTCAACTATGTGATTCAGCTGTGAAACAGGCTAATACTTTGGGCTGTATTAACAGGAATGTCGTTTTTCAGATGCAAAGTAATTGTCTTGCTCTACTCAGCCCTCAGCTGGAGTACTGCATCCAGTTCTGGGCACGATGCTTTTGGAAAGGTGTGGACAAATTGAAGAGAGTCCAGAGGAGAGCAACAAAAATGATAAAAGGTTTAGAAAATCTGACCTATAAGGAGAGTTTAAAAGACTGGGAATGTTTAGCCATGTGAAAAGACGACTGAGGGGATATCGGATAACCGTCTTCAAATACATATAAAAAGGGGACTGTGATCAATTTTTCTCCATGTCTGTCCAGTGTAAAACAAGAAATTATCAGTTTAATCTGCAGCAAGGAAGTTTTGTGTTAGATTTTAGGAAGTGCTTTCTAACTATAAGGCTAGTTATGCCAAGGAATAGGTTACTGAGGGAGGTTACGGAATCCTTATCATGTAAGGTTTTCAATAATAGGTTGGACAAACCCCTATCAGGGATGGTCTAGATCAGGGGTGCCCAAACTTTTTGAATCACGGGCCACAATGCGTTGTAAAATTTGACAGAGGGGCCAGGCAAGGATCAGATGGATGGAGTGTACATTTATGTACACAGCACCCAACACACTGCACCCCAGCAGCCAGCACTTCAGACCACTCTCCGCCGTGAAATTGACTCGCCTTTGTCAATTTCGGTGGCGGAGCTGTAATTGCAGGGTACAGTCTCCGCCGTGAAATTGACTCGCCCTTGTCAATTTCGGCGGCGGAGCTTCACAGTGGGGCTCACAGCGCTGAATTTCCGCCATGAAACTCACTCTCCACTCTTAAATTCCGCGCCGCAGCTGCAGACTGGTGGGCACAATACCATTTTAAGAGCCGGTTCGCGCGAACCGGTTGGATGTGCAGACTGCCTGGCCCCATTTTAAGAACCTGGGACCCGGTTCGGCGGGCCGGATTAAAAAGCATGAAGGGCCGTATGTGGCCCGCAGGCCGGACTTTGGACATGCCTGGACTAGACTGTCCAAAACCAAATCATCATCTTTGGAAAACTCTAATATTTTGAAGGGAAAGTGTCCCAATTCAGGAGAAAAATGGGGGAAGGGGATATTTTGTGGGACATAAATGTTGAAAAATTTCAATATGGGAGAACCAAAATGGAATTTTATTGGCTTGCCAGCTCCCCCACTCTCTTTTGAAACACCACCACCTCCTCCCCACCATCTCCTCCAGTGTGGCTGCCAGAGAAGCAGCTGGGCTGTGGAGGAATTAGAGCTCCATGGCACCTCACGCTCCCCAATGGCCCACCTGGCAGGCCCTTGTTAATTTTGCTTTTTCCTTGAAGGCAATGAAAAATATAACTTTTATCCATGTATTTATTTATTTGGTAATACTGATGGTTTCCCATTTTGATTTTGCAAACAAGGACCGTTTCTGTCAGGAAATCACTCTGATGGAAAACGCCCAGACAGCTGCAGAAAGATTCTATCCCCTCCACCATTGTTGCCATTAAAAAGTCATCATGTACCATCAGTTGCTACACAGGTGGCACCCGAGGTACTGTCGTTATGTTCCATTCTAAGTTTAGGGACATGTGGCATGTCAGACACCAGTGCAAGTAAAAACTGGCTTTTTTTTTTTTAAATAGCAACCACTTTAGGTCACCACTTCCAAATCTTGCCCAGGTTGGTATTTATCAAAAATCCCCATTACTTGGTGGCTGTTTGAGCTATGTGAAATGAATTATGGTCCCAGTACAATTTTAGTGGACAAGGGTAACACAAAATAACTCTCACAAATGGCTTCAGTTGATATCCCTGTGACATGAGAGAAGCTGAGAATTGGCATAGGTTAACTACGCTTCCCCTTGAGAGATGGGCCCAGGGTCCCCACATGAGGGGGAAAGGGTACACTTTACCAGGGCCTGGAGGCCCTGGGGGGCCCGGGCCAGGCTGCAACCCCCCTTACCAAGAAGAAAATTTTTTCATGGCTCATGAAATTGTATGTATGGGATGAGGGATTGTGGTATGTGTGTGGGAGGGGCCCCATGTTACAAGTTTGTACTGGACCCAAAAAAATTATGCTTGGGTCCTGGATGGGCACTCCAGAATAGCTTCTAGGCACATTGTACTATACTTGTTCTGTGGATAAATGGCTCTTCTGCCTCTAGATCTCTCTTCCCTGGCACTTTTCTTTTCTAAATTCATGTAAACAACCCTATAATGTTCATGGTATATGACTTCTGAACGCCTCATTTGCTAAGAAATTTACATAAGGAATGAATTTTTTTTTAAGGGATGTTCTAGCAGAGAAATGCAAAGTAATCTGTGGGGTGGAGGTAGGGAATAGTTATCTCATCCCTCAAGCCACCAGCAATAAAAGCTTTTACCAAGAGAGGATTAAAGCGGGATCCTTTGATCTGCAGTATGCTGAAAGTACAATAATCAGGGAGGAAGAGAGAGACAGAGGGCCTGATTTTTATTTAAGGTGCTTAGTGTTGCAGATAACTCTCATTGATGGAAAGTTAACATACAGGGAGTTTGGTGCCTATCTGCATCTCTAGGCACCTAAATACATTTAAATATCTGGTCCTGGTCCCATAATGATACTATAAGATCAGGGTGAGCAAGAGGTGACCCCAAAGGATGTGGTCCGTGTGGCATACACACCCCACCTACTGTTGTCTGAGGTAGAAAGGCAGGAATGCTCAAGATTTTTTGAAAGGCCCCAAGTTTTGATGGATCACAGCCCAGTAAAGTACTGATGAACTTCTCTATCATCACCCACATTTGCTGCTTCAGGATCAAGAATAGATATGATTTCTACATAACCAGAAACAAATAAACCCACTTGACAATACCTAGATCTTCTAGAGTGAATTTCATCAGTAGATCTCAAAGCCCTATACAGAAGAGGTCAGTGTCATCTCCATTTTGGAAACTGAGGCACATGGCTTTGAAGTGACTTGCCCAAGGTCACCCAGTAGGTCAATGACAGAACTGGGGTTAGGACGCAAGTCTTACAAGTCCCAGTCAAGTGCTCTACCAGTAGGTCACATTACTGCCTCCATTAAAAAAGGATTAAATTGTTCTCTCTTGTGTGTATATTGTGCTAGACTTGATCACTACTAAAGTCTTATCTCCTGTAATGAATTTCACTCTTTAGAATTACATAGGCAGAATGACACAGTTAGGGACAAGTTTTCAAAGGTCTATGAACTTGCATGTGCAAATACCTTCTTTCATTCATGCAAAAAGGTGATTATCTAATCTGCATTAGCATCTATTTGTATGCACCCTTTTGGAGGCTGCTTTTGAAAATTTAGCCTTTATATTTTATGCATTTGATTCTTTCCTAGGACAGGTCACAACTATGATTTTTGCTCCAGGTTTTCACATTTCATCTTGCAAGAAACTTGGAAAAGTAGAAGTGTTTAGTCAACTAACTGTAAGAGGAATTGTATTTGTGACTCTAGAAAGAGATCCTTCTATTAATATATTTGAAAAATTTAATGGAAATTGCATTGGTTTTTTGATCTAAAGTCGAAGAAAAATGTTTTTGTTTACTTTTAATTTTTTTTTCTCATGTCTTCAGATCTTTTACGTCTTTCAGGACCAGTCATGCTACAACAGCAGCAACATCAACAACGTACTCTATCTAACAGCCCTCAGTTAAATCCTATCAACTCTTACGCTGGTTCAGGTCCTGCAAATCTTTATATGAGGCTGCCTAATCCAGCTAATGCTTATCCAAGCTCTTCATACACTTCAGATCTCTATGGAGGATCCAACCCCAGGAACCTTTATACAACCTCATCACAGCCTGCAGGATCTTATTTGAATTCTTCTCATCTTATGAACCCTTATTCAGGATCATTAAGTCAAAATAACCAATATCCACCTTACCAATGCAATGGAAGTATGCCTATGGACAACTGCCCCTCTTTCTTGGGTTCCTACCCTTCACAGCCTCAACATATAGACTTGTATAGGTATCAGAGCCAAGACCCTTTATCTAAACTAAGTCTACCACCCATTCATACACTATACCAGCATAGACTTGGGAATAACCAGAGTTTTGGTCCCAAGTACTTGAATTATGGAAACCAAAATATGCAGGTAGACTCTTTCAATAACTGCACCATTAGACCAAATGTACACCATGCAGGGTCTTTTTCCCCTTATTCCACTCATGAGGCTGACAGCCATTTTATGGATGTTGCCTCAAGATTAAAATCTAATCTTAGTCATCCAAGTGTGGACTATACTTCCATGAATAAAAATGGTGAACATCACCTACATCCACCTTCACATCTAGCACATGATTACCACTCAACTTCAAGTATATTCAGTGGTCCTCCTCATTCACTACATCTCCAAAATAAGGATAGTGAAATGACTTCACACACAGCTAATGGGTTGGCTAATATGCTTCCAGGTCTTAACCATGATAGGACTACTCCCCAAGGAGGTTTAAATAAAACTGATAGTCTGAATCTAGAAAAAGCAGAGGATCCCGATGATGTCTGGTCAGATAGCGAGCACAGCTTTCTGGATCCAGATATTGGAGGAGTGGCAGTTGCCCCGTCTCATGGATCAATTCTCATTGAATGTGCAAAACGTGAGCTCCATGCAACAACCCCTTTGAAAAATCCCAACAGGAACCATCCCACCCGGATATCACTTGTCTTCTACCAACACAAGAGTATGAATGAGCCAAAACATGGTCTGGCTCTGTGGGAGGCAAAGATGGCTGAGAAGGCAAGAGAAAAAGAAGAGGAGTGTGAAAAATATGGTCCAGACTACATGCCTCAAAAATCTTACGGCAAAAAATCAAAGCGGGAACCTATTGAATCACATGAACCATCTGAACCAACATATGCACGCTTCGTCAAGTCTCTTGCACAAAGAACTATGTCAGTCACCACAAACTCCACAGTAACTACATCTCCATATGCCTTTACACGGGTGACAGGGCCTTACAACAGATATATATAACTTCATACCTTTGTTGGTTACCTCATTTTAAAATAAAAGTTGTCAATAGAGTAGTTCTCATTTAGGTTGCAGGGAGGGAAAGAAACAGTATTTTTGTTAGACTTGTCAGTGGAAAAACCTCAGCACACCAGCAAAAAGAGGTAATCTTATCACCGCACTTATTTTCCAGTGACTTGTAAGTGGTCACAGATGTCATGTGGAAACAAGACCAAAGCATCCTATGCAAAAAAGTGTTTCACAATTTACATGAAAAACCCTGGCTCCATTATTGGAAGAAAGAATCTGCAAATGTAATTTTTTTCCTTACCGTTTTGCACATCTGTGACCACTTCTAATAATATCGAGTTTGCATAGTCATGGAACAGGAGCAAAAAATTAAAATACTGTAGTATTACAACAGCAGGAATCTTAAACTACCATCTGGTGCTGAATCTATGATGTACTGAAATACTGGAATTATGGCTTTTTAACATGCAGTTTTTACTGTAATCTTAATAGTCTCTTGATTTTATTTAACAAAATAGATACATATAGAACATAATGAATAGACAGCAAAACACTGAATTTGTTTGGATATTCTAAAACATGGTGCTATCTAAGAAAATGGTGTCTTTATTATAACAGTTAATGCCTTTATATTAGTTTAAAATGTTAATGGTGTACTCAGATGTCCTTGAACAACAGGGGGGGACCTTTTCATTCATGTTTGTATCAAATTTACCTGTTACTAAAACAAGCTTACTTTTTAACATATGGGATGAAAGACCTCTGGATTTTGCTCATCCAGTCAAGTCCTGGTTAAGGGACAATAATATAGAAAAAGATAGCTTTTTTAAATAGTGTTTCAGAAGCACTTTGTCTACCTAAGCTTGGCAACTTGAACAGTGCTAAGGTACTAAGACATTAAAAGAAAGAAAGTTTACTTTAATTTTGAAATGCAAAGAATTTTTTTTTAAACTTTTTTAAATATTTGGTTTTAGCCATACATCTGCTGGTGGGCTACATATCCATTTTTAAGAAGTCAGTTACAGTAGAAATGGGGTTTACTGGATACAAGGGAATGCTTTAGTATACAAACCACATTTTATTGGTGCTCGTCTCTCACAGCTATACTGTAACAATTTTTTACAATTATTATGACAAGTTCGTTGCTCAAACGAGTACAGTTTTAAGGAGATAATTCTATATTAACCACAGGTAATAATTAGCAGCATGTCACAGACTACAACTAGTTAGCTTAGGCTTCTGCTATATTTAAAAGATCTGTATGCTCTTCAGATAATTGAATGGCAGATTGCTTTTGTGTTGATAATTATGTACATTGTGGTATATGTCATTTCTCAGTGTAAGTGTCCTCTTTTCCAGGAAGATTGAGCAGACTGATGCCTACATAAGATGAATGAAACAGGGATAGTTCTGTGTGATTCCAGTGATTAAAGGGGGTGGGGGGAGAAAGGCAACTGGCTTGCTATGGTGGTTTTAAATCATTAATTTCTATTTAAAAAAAAAAGCAAAAGTTGTATAAAGTAAATTAAATTGTAAACAAAACCTTTTTTAATGCAATGCTTTAGTATTTTAGTACTGTAAAAAAAACTATACACACACACACACACACACACACATATATATATATATATATATTTGGGTTTGAAGCTGAATTCACATCATGGTGCTACTCAGCCTGCTACAAATATATCATAATGTGAGCTAAAAATACATGAAAAGATTTGAGTGATGTTCCTACTTGTCATATACCTCAACACTAGTTTGGCAATAGGATATTAAACTGAGAGTGAAAGCTTATAATATTGTATACCATCTTCCCCGCCCCACACACCCCCAGTAGCCTTTGAAAAAAATCTCTTTTTCTCAGTACTTGATATTTTAGCAAGTATAACTTGAACTTTAACTTTTTTTTTCCTACAAATTCAGGGATATTTCAGCTCATGTTCTCCTTATGCCAACATGTCACCTGTGTGTATGTAAAGCTGTTGTAGGTTAATAAGTATATTATTCTTGTGGGTTTTATTTTTTTCAGGGATTTAACTCTTCTCTTTTGAATCCCTCTTCTACTTTTACTTGTATAGGTATTGCTGTAACAAACTAATTTTGTAAATTTGTTAGCTCTTTTTATTGTAATGAAAGTGTTTAAAAGTTTTAGACTGTTTTGCCTATTTCAAACAAAAAAAGAAAGAAAGTAGAATGCACTGAGCTAATTAAAGGGAAAATTGTAAGGCAGAGGTTTGGCAAGTGACCCTTCGCTAGAGTGTTTCAAATCACTCTCTAAACAAAGCTGCTGGGATACTGTAATGAATAAATTTTTTTTAAAAGGTACCGTCTGTATGAGGGCTTCCCTAAACAAGCAAACCTTCATCACTTAGATATTTGTTGTGCAATATACTGTAAGATTAAGTTTGATCTAAAGAAATGTCATCTAACAGAATTACAACCCATTTCTCTCACATGAAAGGAGGCCTTTTGGTTTTATTGGTCAAATATTTATATTATGGCAGTTTTTGAAATTCTGAGTCTATGGCTTTACCCACTATAAATACAAACATTTTTTTAAAAAATGTTTGTTTTCATTGAAACAAGAGTTTCAAGTTTTTAAAACCTTGACTATAGTCACACCTTATGCATTAGGTTCATTAAATCATTTTAAAATTTAATCTCTTGATTTTTTTTTATTTGAATCATGCTCTTCATGCCATCCATAGTAGATGTTTGGTTAATACACCATTCACTGTCATTTGCCAAACTGCTGGCAAACAACAGCAGGAAGCTTAGTTGGGAATTCAATTATGTATTGTAAATACCTAAACTGTAATTTCTGGTGTACAGAACCCTGCCTCAGAATGAATGAAAAATTGCTTGTATAGGAATATCAGGTTGACTATAGCCATACTTGAAGATGCTTCTGAGTGGTGTCAACTTTACTTGAATGAATTTTCATCTTGATTGACGCACAGTGGTGTAAAGTTCACTTCTAAAGCTAGTGGTTAACTTGTGTAGGAAACTTTAGCAGTTTGACACTAAGATAATGAACTTCTGTGTGTGTTTGCCAGGCTTATGTTCTACCTTTTTTTTTTTTTTTTTTAAACTTTAGTTTCACTCATTTTCATGAAATGTTTGATAAGTCTATAAAAATCTGAGGATGGTTATAAATACTGTAAGTATTGTAATGTAATGAATGCAGGTTATTTGAAAGCTGTTTATTATTATATCATTCCTGATAACGCTGAGATGTGGGTGTTTTTAATAAAATTTATATTTATTTAATGCACTCAAGTCTGTCTTACAGAATTTTGTCTTTCATGGTGAATAATTTTTATCAAGCACATACAGCCACAATAGGGTGTATATAGTTCTGGTTTCCTCTGGTCAAGAAAGGTCAGTAAACTGAAAAGAATTCGAAGAAGTCAAAGAAAAATAATTAAAGGGCTGCAGCAATTTGGAGAAACTAGAGTTAATAGGTATTGCTTTGATAAAGGGAAAACATAACTATCAGCAAAGTTTGTAGCCACCAAAGAAATAGGAGGATTATTTACAGTGGGTTAAGAAGAATGGTCTAACTAGATACCCTAATACAGTTGAGTACAAGAAAATTTAAACTGAACCCAAGGAAAAAGCAAAGCTACCAAACTGTTTAAAATCTAAAATATTACACTCATACTCCCTGGTTAATAAAAGTTCTGGAAGCTGCATGACTTCAGTAATTTAGAGGCTTGACAAAATAGCAACTACTTCAACAGTTCCACTGGCTTCAATAATACCAGTTTCACTGGCACCCGCTTAGGAGCTGACTAAGAAAATATAAATGAGGGACTAATCCCACTGACTTTATTGTACAAGAGTATAATTATGGCCATACTGAGTCAGACCAACGGTCCATTTAGCCAAGAGCCGGTACCAGATGCTTCAGTGGGAATGAACAGAACAGGGCAATTTATCGAAGGAGCCATCCCATTAGTTAGACCCCCCGTTCCTGGCAGTCAGAGGTTTAAGGGAGCATGGGGTTGCATCCCTGACCATATTGGCTAATAGTCATTGATGGACTCCATGAATCCTCAGTGATTATATCAAATTTTTTTTAGAACCCAGTTATACTTCGGCCTTCACAGCATCTTCTGTAAGTAACTAACTTCCACAGATTGTGTGTTATTTGAAGATGCACTTCCTTATGTTTGATTTAAATTGACTGCCTATTAATTTCATTGGAAGACCCCTGGTTCTCATGTTATGTGAAAGGGGAAACAACACTTTCACCACACCATTCATGATTTTATAATGCTCTATAACAGCCCCTCCCCCCAATTGTCTCTTTTCTAAACTGAACTGTCCCAATCTTTTAAATCTTGCCGCATATGGAAGCTGTTCCATACCCCTAATCATTTTTGTTGCCTGTCTGTACTTTTTCCAAATCTAATATATCTTTTTTGAGATGGGGCAACCCAAACTGCATGCAGCATTCAAGGTGTGGGCATACCATGGATTTATACAGTGGTATTAGGATATATTTTCTGCCGTGTTTCATTAGCTATCCTCCAGTCATCTGGTACAGAGGATGGTTTAAGCGATGGGTTACATACCACAGGTAGTAGTTCTACATTCTCATATTTGAGTTCCTTGAGAACTCTTGGGTGAATACTATCTGGTCCTGGTGACTTATTACTATTTAATGTATCAATTTGTTCCAAAACCTCTGGGACAGTGCCTTAGACTTGTCACTTAAAAAAGATGTCTCGGGTGTAGTAATCTCCCTTATGTCCTCTGCAGAGAAGGCAGATGCAAAGAATTAATTTAGCTTCTTTGCACTGGCCTCGTCTTCCTTGCATGCTCCTTTAGACCTCAGTCAACCAGTGGCCTAACTGATTATTTGGCAGGGTTCCTGCTTCTGATGTACTTAAAAGGTGGTGGGGGGGGAGTTTTGGTTTTTTTTTCTTTTTGCTGTTAGTTTGAGTCTTTTGCTAGTTGCTCTTCAAATTATTTTTTGGACTGTTTAATTATACTTCTACACCTGACTTGCCAGAGTTTATGCTCCTTTCTATTTTCCTCAGTAGAATTTGATTTCCAGTTTTTAAAAGCTTATTTGTGTGTGTCTGTTTTACTTTGTTCTTCAGCCACGATGGCATTAATGTTCTTTATTTGTACTTGGCTGACGCTATATGAAGAGCTCTGCTGATTTACATCAGGCAGTCAAGTGACACCCACTACTTGAGTTTCTCCCACAACAGTGAGTTCCTGCCCTCATGTGAGAAACTGGCACAAAGAGGCAATTGGTCTTTGTGTTCCAGCTAATTGTGATTCACATGCTAAAGGGCATTTCTGCCTGCATTGAAAAAGATGAGCTCTGATTGGATCTAACTGACCTTGAGATGACCAGCTGAGAATCTAGATTCCAGCAAGGATCCTTTTCCCCTTCCCCCCTTCTTTTCTCCTGGTCATTTGGTTTGTCTTCTCCTACTGCCTTGGTGCTACCCAGATGTAGAACATGGGCCCATTCTGGCAAATGCATTGGAACTGGTTTTTCTGGGTGAGATCAGGAAGACTGCAATTGTGGTTTTAGGAGATGTGCAGGTATAAGGAATAAAATAGGATCAAGTTACAGGCTCTTCTTAGGAGAGTCCCAGGTGCTATTCGTATATTGCCTAGACTAGGTTTCTGGTAGCTATTTTTTCATACCTGGTTAAAACTCGAGGAAATGGGTGCACTAATAGACTTGGCACTAGTCTCATCTATGTTGTGTATACTACCTGTGCACCATGATGATTAACAATGAAAGATTGATTCTGCATTCTTTTAAAGCCAGTTACACCTGTGAAAGTGGGTAAAGAATGCTAGCCAAGTCAGAATGGTAACGTTTTACACCTACTTTGTATAGGTGTAAATGAACTACACAAACTGTAAGGCCCCTGGAACATTAAAGGAAGAACTTGTCTAGCTTCAACTTCTAGCCATTCAATCATGTTGTATCAGTCATGTTATACCTTTTTCTGCTAGATGGACGAGCCCATTGTCAAATATTTGTTCCCCAGGTAGGTACTTACAGACTGTCAAGTCACCCCTTAACCTTCTTTTTGTTAAGCTCAATAGCTTGAGTGCCTTCATTCTATTACTATAAGGCATGTTTTTCAATCCTTTTATTGATTCTCATGGCTCTTCTCTGAACCCCCGCCAATTTATCAACATCCTTCTTGAACTGTGGACAGCAGTATGGGACTCAGTATTCCAATATCAGTCACAACACTGCCAAATACAGAGGTAATATAACCTCCCTGCTCCTACTGAAAATTCCCCTGTTTATGAATCCAAGGATTGTAGTAGTCCTTTTGGTCACAGCGTCATACTGGGGGTGCATGTTTGGCTAATTATCCACTATGAAGAACCCCCGAGTCTTTATCAATCACTGCTTCCCAAGGATAAAAGTTCCCCATTGTAAGTATGGCCTCCAGGCCTTGCTCCTAGATGTTTACATTTGGCTGCATTAAAATGCGTATTGTTTGTTTGCATCCAGCTTACTGAACAATCCAGAGCTCTAGCATTGACCTGTCTTCCTGACCTGTCATTAGTTACGATGATCTCTGTGTCACTTACAAAATTTATCAGTGATTTTGTTTTCTTCCAGCTCATTAAATAGTGTAGGACCAAGAACCAATGCCTGCAGGCCCCAACTAGAAACACCCCCCTCAATGATGATTCCCCATTTACACTTACATTTTGATTCCTGTCAGTTAGACCATTTTTCATTCATTTAGTGTGTGCCATGTTAGTTTTGTATCATTCTAGGTTCTGAGTTTGTTTTTTCTTCAAATTGTTGTGTGGAAATAAATCAAATGCCTTACAGAAGTCTATGCATATTACATCAATAGTATGTCCATTCTCAATCAAACAGTAGTTTCACTAAAAGAAAAGTTAGTTTGACAGAATCCATTTTCCATAACTCCATGTTGGTTAGCATTAATTCTATTACCCTCTTTTCATTCTTCATTAATGCAATTCTTTATCATCCAGTCCATTATTTTGCCTGGAATCAACGTTAGGCTAACAGGTCTAGAATTACCCACATTATCCCATTTACCCTTTTAAAAAAATATTAGCACAACTGCAGCTTTCTTTAAAGATTTACTGAAAAAAAAATTAACAATAACTTTCTCGTGAGTTCCTTGGCCAGCTATTTTAAAACTCTTGGATGCAAATTATCTGGACCTGCTGATTTCAAAATGGCTAACTTTAGTAGCTGCTGTTTAAATCATCTGGTTTTCCCCCCCTCAAATACAGAACAAAAATATTTATTGAACACTGTGGCCTCTTCTGCATTATTAACAACTATCATTTCCATCTAGCAATAGACCAATACCATTGTTAGGATTCTATTTGTTCCTAATATGTTTAAACTCCCTAATGTCCTTAACTTTAGTGGCCATAGATTCTCTTTGTCCTTTTGCTTCCTTATCAGTTTTCTACTATTCTTAACTTCTGATTTATATTCATTACTATCAAATTCCTCTTTCATCCATTTATTATACATTTTAGCTGTCTTCACTTCCCCTCCAAGGCAGAAAGAGTTTTTTAACTCGATTGTGGCTATTGGGCATCTAGCAAAGCGTACTTATACAATTCTCAGTTATCATTTGCATTTCTCTGTTTAAATTCTTCTTCACCAACTGATTTGGGTGATCAGCTTGTGCTTACGTCCCATTGAATTCTACTTGAAGAGGCTTTGTAGTTGTATGAGATAGGAGGGTGGTGTGATATTTCAGGCCTTTATTCCAAGTAGAATTGCTTTTTCATCATGTTCTATGTAGATCAGCATTGTTGAAATGATTTGGAGTGCCATACTTTATCTCAATCCAAAACTAAAGCACTTGTTTGCACCTAAGATGTTCTGAACTGTTCTAAATTTAGATCAATCAGAAAACATAAATAGCAAATATTAGTGTGCCTGGGTGAACTTCAGTTGCTCATAAAGCTAGTAAACCAATTTCCAACAAAACTGCCTAATGCCTTACATCTTTGTAATATCTACAAACCAGGACAAGTTGTAATATCTGCAACTTAGAACAAGATTTCCTCAGACATGTTTGAGTTATACATACGCAAAACTGAGGTTTGGATCATGTTGTTTTTTTTAAATGTACACAAGTAGAATTCAAAAGCAAGTAAAGTGATTTTGCTCAAAATGCTAAGATAAGGACCAGCTTGAAAATATCAGTCACAAAGAAAGTTGTGATCTATTGAAAGAGAAATTAAAATTAAAGTGGGAACTCTGCTTTCATCCCAGTATAGATTATCCACCATTACTTTGGCACACAGTAGGAAATATTTAAAAAACAAAAGCCTTTATCCATATACACCACAAAGGGGGGAATTGGATTCTGGATTCAAATGTGTATTCTGTGTCTTGGACCTATCTGTAAAATATCTAGTGTCTATTATCTATAGATAATAAAGGCAGACACACACACCACTTTTTATTCATGTCTTGAACTCAGTGGATCATTCAGATGCCTAGAGGGGTTTAAGTGTTTGCAGAATTGGGGGACTTAGTTTCTTCTGTGCTTATGCTATGCATATTGTGTGTGTCTTGCTGACGTTTACTTCAATTCAAACAGTGCAGAAGTTAAAAATGATAAATTTCACAGTTTGCAAGTGAATTAATACTCTGTCATTTAACTGACTAAAGACCAAGGCTAAGGACCTGTCAAAGGCGTATTTTTTAAGACATTTCTTTTACACCCAATTACTTTTACCTTATGCAGCAACTAATCATTTTGTTCTTTGAGGCATGCAGTACTTGGCAATTTTATCTCAGAGAGAGTGGACTAACAATTTTATTTTTTCCCAAGAGACACAACCAACAGTTTTCTCCATCATTCACTGCTATAAATTTTGTTTTCCAGCTGAGCTGATGTGTTTAAGCGAGTCCCTTCATTTTTGGTCTATGACTTTTTTTCTCTAACTTTATTTTGTTAAGGTAAATATTGTGAAAGGAATTAATTCTTATGATGGTTCAACAGAATTAAACCTAATGTTCTGCCTAACAGTGACCTTTTTAACAAAATAAATAAAGATGGGCTAGTATAAAATGTGACCTTAGAAGGTTTGCTGTTGGTGAGTATTTCAATTTTTTTCCAACTTTCAAAAAAAAAAAAAACCACCCCAAAATCCCAACTATCATGAAATGTGGGAAAAGAATTGTCTTTATTAAAGATCCACCACCACCACCACATGGTACCCATCAATTAAGGAGAGAGAATTAAGTTAAGGAGGAGAAACCTATATTGAACTCTCCAGTGAGTGTTCCAGCAAAACCAGGAAGATCAGATGTGACATACTTGATATTATAGGTATAGGCAATAACAATATAGCTATAAATAAAACAATAATATATCTCTAAATAAAATAAACAACATTTCAGCCCTTGTTTATGGACCATGATGATCCAAAAGAAGTCACAAACCCTCCCCCTCCATGAAGCTCTCTTCTAAAAACCTGACACTTTTCAATTTCATTAGCATTGGATTCAAATAGACTATAGACTCAAACTTCAAGGCCAGAAGGGACCATCACGATCATCTTGACTGACCCCTGCACATCACAGGCCACAGAACTGCTGTTTGAGTTCAACTTTTTACAAAGTCTACAATGTTTTAATTGGAAATATCCTGAGTGTCTCTCTTTTAAAGAACTAATTTCTAATGGACTCATAGTAAAAGTCAATCCTATAGCATCACCTAGGCTTGACTTCGACTAACTATATCCAGATAAAAACTATTTGTGTCTTGTCTCCACTAGGATTTTACAATGAATTAGCTATTTCAATCACTTAGAAACATTTTATAAATGTTACCCAGGGTCTGACAGGTAGTTGGTGGCTTGTTTTTTGGAGGAGGGGTTCTCTTAGTTCCCACTTTTTTTTTCCTCCCAATTACTGGAACCTCATTGGATTTAAGTGTGAAATAATCTGCCTCCTTCATTTTTGTACTCCAGTTGTGATTTAGTTGTAAGAAGGACAGCACCATTTTCTTTCTATAGTAAATTTTAATGGAGAACTTTTCAATAAAAAGATGTAGTTGGAGGGAATGGCTTAAAGCACAGGTCTGCTCTAAAAAACAACTGCAAAAGTGATATCCTGAGGTTCTCAGTTTGTGTCTCAATAATTTCCGCATCTAACTTGCTTAGTTTACAAGTAGAAATATTTTTCTTCCTAATCTGAGGCTGGCTGGCTGTTTTCCTTCTAGTTCAACATCACCTGCAATCAACTCCATAAAGCAAATTAGCTCCTCAAGATGCTTATGCAATCCCAGGTGCCTTTAGTGGCTTTGCATGGGTGCAACTGAAAATAAAACTTAAATAGCTCTGTGGCTATACAAGATGGAATAGAGCCAACCCCCTTGGATGTGTCGTCTCTTGAGTTTCACTAGCAGGAATAAAAAAATCCTTTTGTCACTGCAGTCACTAGCTGTGACTATGACCAACCACAAAAAGGGAGCTGATCTGTTCGATAAGAAGATATTTTTTTCCATATTCATTTTGAAAGGGTAGAACCACAACCTAAAGTTTCAAATCCCCAGATTCCCTGCAAACACAAGTTCAAAGCCCAGAAGGGTTGATTCAGTCCTTCATCCTTCCAAGTTAGAAGAATTTCATGTGGGTCTTGCAGGAAAGACTTTTAAAACCTCCTGCCTGCTCTGCATGTAATTTAAAGAATCCCTAATTCTTTTAATCCTACTAGCCAAATCTCTCTCTAGCCCCCTCTATTGCATTGGCTCCACTACTGTGTTTATTATTGCTATTTAGCAAATATTGCTTTGTCGCCACCACCACCTGTTCCTAACTGAACTTGAAATTAAGTAGTTAAATTAATCAATCAATTAAAACTTTAGCTAATTTCTTCATTTATGCATCAGTCACATCGATTCCTTCCACC
>ML675617.1:9254451-9356530 GCA_007922155.1 Mesoclemmys tuberculata | reverse complement strand
TGCAGAAAACGTTGTAGGGCCTAAATAAACAGGGTCTTTACAAAGTTCAGCAACTGCATGGAGCCTTTTAAAATAAAATGTTTAGGAATCAGGACATTTGCTACTTATGGAAAATGAGATTTGACTGAGTTTGAATTATTAACTATTTCTTTGTTAATACTAATGAATGTTTGTGTTGGGGGTGGTGATTCCTCAGGGTCCATCTTATGATCATTTTCTATGCAAAGATGATGCAGTCCACTAGGTCTGATAGGACAATATGTCTGGTAACAAATTAGGATGTTATAATTCGATTGCATGAATAAGTCTGAGGAACGAGAGTAGATGGAAGGAAACATTTTGTATTTAAAATCAAGAGCTCCTCAGCACTAGCTATGGAAGGAAGCCTTAAATTACCTTCCAGAAAGAACTGAGATAAGAAAATTGTTTCTTATTGTTTGATTGTTTGATCCCCTAAGAGGAGGGGATTTTCTAAGTATGGCCCTGATGCAGGAAGCATTTGCACCTGTGTTTAAGGGGCTATCCATAAATTACATAACACATTAGGGTGTGAGTGCGTAATTGTGTGTGTTTGTTTCAGTGTTGCAAAGTACTACAGGGGTGAGTGGACAACCCCTAACTTCACACAGGAATAGTTCAACTGACTTTACTGGAACTACTCATATGCATAAAGTAAAGCACATGTGTTCAGGCTTGCAGAAGAGACTATTATATGCCTTTTTAGATAAGAGCATCAGCTGCTGGTTTTTTCCCTGAGAAAGACCCCAGTTAATTCTTCTGGTTACAGCTGGTATATATGATAAATGTGCTTTCTGAGTAGGACTAATTGCTTCTTTATATAAATCTCACAATACAATTTATTGGCTTTGTCTCTAGAGAGAACATTGCACTCATCTAGATTTTTTTATATAAATACACATGACTGGAAATATCACAAAACCCAGATTTCCTATAAATAGGATTGCTCTCTATTTGGTCATATCTGATTGCACCATTCCAGGACATAGTCAGGGGCATGATCCTCTGATGCACGGACTGTACTGATGTCAGCTTCCAGAGATAGTAAATTGACCGAGTTCTCATGGGATCAGCCAAAGATGATATATTTATTCATCATAAAAGAAACCTATCAGTAAAGTTAATGTATATTCTGTCCTCTGAAGAAGTGAAACCTGGCAGAGGTTCTAGAGATCCCTCTCGGTCTTCAATGTAGATCGTTTCCAATCCTTACCCTGAGCACTTTTTCAAGGGATGGGGGAAATTGACTGGAGGTTAACTCCTAGTTCAGTGAGGGTGTGGCAGTGCCCCTGTAGCCTATGGCCAGGTAGGACACCTAGTCTCATAGGATTGGGTTGAACACCAACTGAGACAGAGGATGGTCCATGCGTGCTCGCCTGAGACTGCAGATTTAGCTATCAACCTCTCTTTTCTGGAATGTGAAGGTACCATCAGTGCAGGGGGCACTCAGCGTTTATATCTGGTTAGTACCACGGATGGTCCCGCTGTTGTGGATGTCGACAGTCTAGAGGCATTGACCTTTGTGAGCTCCAAAGCTTCCAGTACTGGGGCACAGAGCCTCACCCCGCTTGGATGGTGCCGAGGAAGAAGACTTCCTCTTGGAAGAGGACCTAGAGGGGGATCTTTCTTCTCTTTATGAGAGTGCTTCATACTCTGCTGCCTGTGCAAGGACGAGAAGTCCTGGATTCATTTCTGGTCAGCCCCTGGATCAGAGGTCACCATGCTAGGAGGCAAGCTTCTTGGTGTGTCTGACAATCGAACAGGAAGGTCCGCACGCCCCAGGTCAGACTGAACCCTCCTAGCATCATCCATAAGAAATTTTTGAAGCTGATACTCACGCACGTGGGAGGTTCAGCTGGGGAAGGATCAACGAATACTGCACCTCAAAAGAAAGTGAGATTCTCTAAGGCAGTAGAGACACCTTTGATGTTCATTGCTGACCTTGAAGGGCTGGGAGTAGGAAGCACAGTTCTTAAATCCCAGGATCCTGGGTATAAGTCATCTCGCATTAAGGCGGTGGGGGGGAGAAGGAGGCTGAGTGTTCTAACTTATTCTAACTAACTAGAACTAATAAAATATTTGCAAACTATATGGACTCTCAGACTCCCGGGTGATACAAAGGAACTGGAGAGATGGTTGGTCTGCACTTCCCTACACACCCTCAGTTAGGAGGATGAGGAGAAGAAAGGAGCAGAACCAATGGGCATTACTATCAACAATCTTCTGGTCTCAACACATGGAGCGCATGCGCACCCACAGTGGAGTACATGTAGGGACCATCATTTGAAAAAAGACCTGGGGTCTCCAACATCCCAGGTGAATGCTCTAACCACTAGGCTAAAAGTTATAAAGTGGGCATCAGATGTGCCGATGTGGAGAGGGATCCAATCCAGTAGGCAGCCTCTGAGTACACCCACCCAATCAGGCCCCACAGCTGAGACAAGCACTCTTCCACTTATCTTCCCCCAGTTCGTGGATCACACTGAAGCTGACACAGAAGATTGAACCTAGATGCCTAAAGAGAGGCTACAGTTCACATGTCCAGAGGCACAAACTTATAAACCTGGAGAATTTTACAGTGAAAATTTCAGCAGTCACAGGTTTAAATGGCAGCAAAGGAAAGGTTTTGTGGATTGCTGTGGTCCCTAAAATTGGGACTTAAGCAACTCGCCTTCAATGGAAGTTAGAACCCTAAACATATTTGTTGGTGTAGGCTTAAATTTCTCAATGCTGCAGTTTCTCATCTGTAAAATGGGCATAACAGTGGTTCGAGGCAAAAAAGCATCCTTTTAAAAACTGGAAGTCAAATCCTCCTGAGGAAAATAGAAAGCAGTATAAACTCTGGCAAGCCAAAGGTAGCAAGGAAGAGCAACAAGCAAAAGACAAAAACTAACAGCAAATCTTTTTTAAGTACAAAAGAAGAAGGAAGCCTCCCAAACGGTAAGTGAGGCCACTCACCATTTCAGATACTAACAAAGCACTTCAGGAAGACAAAGCTATTGCAGAGAAGCTAAATGAATTCTTTGCATCAGTCTTCACTGAAGAGGATGAGAGGGAGATTTCCACAGGTGAGCCATTCTTTTTAGGTTACAAATCTAAAGAACTGTCCCAGATTGAGCTGTCAGTACAGGAGCTTTTGGAGCAAATTGATACATTAAATAGTAATAAGTCACCAGGATCAGATAGTATTCACCCAAGACTTCTGAAGGAACTCCAATATGAAAGTGCAGAACATACCATTAACTAACTGTGGTATGTAACCTATCGCTTAAATCAGCCTCTGTACGAGATGACTGGAGGAGAGCTAATGTGATATCGATTTTTAAGAAAGGCTCCAGAGAAGATCCTGGTAATTACAGGCTGGTAAGCCTAACCTCAGTACCAGACAAATTGGTTGAAACAATGGTAAAGAACACAATTATCAGACACATACCGATGTACATGATATTTTGGGGAAGAGCGAACACAGTTTTTGTAAAGGGAAACCATGTCTCATCACTATTAGAATTCTTTAATGGTTTCCACAAACATGTGAACAAGAGTGATCCCATGGAAATAGTGTAGTTGGACTTTCAGAAAACCTTTGACAAGGTCCCACACCAAAGGCTCTTAAGCAAAGTAAATAGTCAAGAGATAAGAGGGAAGGTTCTCTCAAGGACCAGTAGCTGGTTAAAAGACATGAAACAAAGGGCAAGAATAACTGGTCAGTTTTCGGAATGGGGAAAGGTAAAATAGTGGTGTGTCCCCCCCCCCAAGGATCTGCACTGGGACCTGTGCTGTTCAGTATATCCATAAATCACCTGGAAAAGGAGTGAGCAGAGAGATGGCAAATTTTGCAGATCATACAAAGTTTCTCAAAATAGTTAATGAAATTAATAGGCAGCAGGTTTAAACAAACATAAGGAAATACTTCTTCACAAAAAGCAGTCAATTTGTGGAACTCATTGCCAAGGGATGTTGTGAAGGCCAAACACATAACTGGATTCAAAACAGAATTAGGCCTTGTCTACACTACAAAGATAAGTTGACCTATGTTAGGTCGACTTACGGCTACCTGATGTCCACGCTACCCTCCTTGAGTCAGTACTGTGCATCCTCACCAGAAGTGCTTCCGTCGACCCAAAAGTCTCTCAGC
Source organism: Mesoclemmys tuberculata (assembly GCA_007922155.1). Classification (NCBI taxonomy): domain Eukaryota; kingdom Metazoa; phylum Chordata; order Testudines; family Chelidae; genus Mesoclemmys; species Mesoclemmys tuberculata. The sequence continues at coordinate 9,352,377 of ML675617.1, read as the reverse complement.
TCCCGCTGGCAGCTCCCTGCCATAAGCCCAGTTGCCCCGCAGCCTCCCACTGGGCTCCTCTCCCCCCCCTCCCCACTCCCAGCCAGAAGTGGGGTCCAACTGCCTGGGCTTCTCACCCCATTCCCAGATGGGACCTGGGTCCAGCCACTTAGCTCTCCATGAAAGCAAGGGACAGCTGGGTTCTAGCTTCCTGGCTTTCTTGTCAAACGCTGACTTCTGTCGAAAAAACTCTGTAGTGTGGACTAGCCCTTAGGTAAGTTCATGAAGGAAAGTCCAACGACAGTTATTAACCAAGATGGTCAGGAATGTAACCCCGCGCTCTGGGTATCCCTAAACCTCTAACTGCCAATAGCTGGGTCTGGACAATAGGGGATGGATCATTCAATAATTGCCGTTTTGTTCATGCTCTCTGAGCATCTGGCATTAGCTACTCTTGCAAGACAGGATACAGGGCTAGATGGACCATTAGTCTGACCAAGTATGGCCATTCTTATGGTCTAGGGTGTTGTGAAGACAAATATGTTACAGACTGTGAAGTGCTCAGGAACTATGGCAATGGGGACATGAGTGTATGCACTGTGGCAAATTGCCAGCTTCTCCTTAGTGGGTCTTGCACTTTTGCCTCTTGTAGTGGGCCAGGGCATCGCCGGTTACCCCGTCTTCCCAGGGACTGGAGTAGGGACCTGGGCCCGCCCGCTCTTCCGGGTCCCAGCCCAGGGGCCCTCTGAGTAGCAGCTATGTGCTGCTGGCACCTTACTTGCAGCTGCAGGCTTTTCCCCTGGGCCACTCTCCCCCCTCTGTCTTTCTGGCTTCTTGAGCCCAGTACCTTCTTCAGGACTCCACCTCTCTCCCACACACCGCTGTACTCCATTCTGTTCTCCTCCATGACTCCACACACCACCGTACTCCGTTCTGTTCTCCTCCACAACTTCACACACTCCTCTGCTCACCACACACCTACTCCTTCTACTCCACACTGTCTCTCAGGAGTAGAGGGTTTTTATAGGCATCTGGATGGGGCCTTAATTGGTGTCAGCAGACACTAATTACCTTCAATTGACTCTGGCTGGTCTATAGGGAATAAAGCCTGGATCATTCTAGCACTTACAGTACCTTAGATAGGAATGGAAGAGTTTAGTTTCCTTTTCTGCTTATGTTAACTCTGGAGTAGCCCTAGCCATTTTGCCAGCCGGGGTGGGAGAGTTTTTTAGTAAACTCCTCCTCTCTCCTCCCCCCCAGTGGCCAAGCAAAATAAAAAACAAGAAAACGAACAAAAAGAAACCAAACAAACAAACACAACCCATACACACCTGTTCCATCAACAAAATAAAGTTAGTGCCCAGGGTGACTGACTACCCTTAGAACCAGCCCTGTGTTAACTCATTTCACTTTCATATTTGAAACTTTATCCCTAAGGAAAAGATCTTGCTAACTGGACTGGTATTTTTCCCCATTTCTTCAGCTCTGTTAAAGGGGTTTGCTTTTGGAGTTTTCCCTCACCTCCATTTGCATGTTCTCCCAACCCTCTCAAAGACTTGTCAATCTATATCTGATGGGGAAGGAGGGAGAAAAAGAAAGTTCTCCATAAAATCTTCCAGTTCCTCTAGCCCATCTCAAAACATGTACAGACAAGAAAAGCTGCTCAGCATGTGTGGAAAATTGTTTTACTAAATGTGGAAGGAAAAGCATTGATTCAAATCCATGGACATGAGTAGCTGAAATTGCAGAGCGTTGCCATTAGTGCTCTTGCTGCTGTGAAATCTGAAAGGAGTGGAATGGCTGCTCATTCGGAGACCAACATAAAGGCAATGAAGGAAGCCAAAATTACTCTTCTGAATTTCCTCTCACTGCAGTTATAATTGAGCACCCCAAGGTATTCTGTTCTCAGCCACAATGATGAGCAGTCAGACCTGTCAATGCGTATATAGAAGATATCACAGGATTGACAGTCTGGGCAACTTTTGAATTGATTTCTCATAATGTGATCAATGAAATGTTTCAGTATGGCCCTTGAAATCCTGTGCGCATCACCAGAAGATAGGAAAGATGCTGCCATCTGTCTACAAAAGAACAAACATAGACGTGCTGACCTGTTGCTAATAAAGATCTATAGCAAATTATTTCTTTCCTGATGCCTAATGATACCACAGCTAGGACTTTATTGACCAGCTTGAAAGTAGTATTGGCCAGAAATAAATTCCCACTGGAAAAGTGCCACGCAGCTTTACAAAAGTATAGCTTGTCTGCAAGAGTAAAATTTAATGCAAAAAGAACAGCCTCCAGCATTATGCACACACTGTCTGTCTCATCATTTGAAGCTAGCTGTAAAAAGGTGTTAAACAAAATATTTCATCATGCAAAGCTTTTCTGAACCTCCTTCGTGAGCTAATTGCCCTGATTAAAATCCCTCCAATGACTCTCAGAGACGGAAACTATGCAGAGAAATGCATCTAAAATGTTTTGGTCAACTCAGAGACCATTAAGAGCATCATCATTACGAACTCGTGATCATATACGACAAAAAACGACTTGAGCATTTTTCTTAGCTTATAAAGCTGTAGTCAAGGCAAAAGGATTATCCATTGTTAAGCACACCTAAATGCGCTCTTGTTTTATCTCAGAGTCATAACAAGTTAATACAAAATTAAACTCTCTTTACTGAAGTCTAACACCAAATATTCAAAAGGTAGCCACTGTGTTTCTCCCAGTAGGGGAACGTATCAAGCAACTTTACAAGGTCTAGAATTCTAGCGCTACCTAGCCTAAACATGCCAAAAGTGACCAGTGATTTTTGGATGCTTCCACTTTTGAGTTCCCAATTTATTATGTTTTAATAGATTCAAAGGCCAGAAGGACCATTGTGCTCATCTAGTCTGATCTCTTTCATAACACAGGCCATAGAACTTCCCCAAAATAATTCCTAGAGTATTTTCTTTTTAATCTTGATTTTAAAATTGTCAGAAAGATAGAAAATCCACCACAATCCTTGGTAAATTGTTCCAGTGCTCAATTACTCTCACTATTAAAAACATATGTCTCATTTCCAGTCGGAATTTGTTTAGCTTCAACTTCCAGCCATTTGATCATGTTATACTTTTCTCTGCTAGATTGACAGGCCCACCATCAGATATTTGATCCCCATATAGGTTCTTGTAGCTTATAATGAAGTCACCCCTTCACCTTCTCTTTGTTAAGCAAAGTAGGTTGAACTCCTTGAGTCTAAGGCTCTGACTACGTGAATGAGCGCTCTAATGTAGCCACTCTAAGATAATGGAAAAGAGCTCTCCCGTCAGCTTAGTTACTCCAGCCCCCATGAGTGGCAGTAGCTATGTTGGTGGGAAAAACTCTCTTGCCAACATAGCGCTGTCCACACTGGCACTTAAATTGGCATAAATTATGTCGCTAAGGGAAAGTGGCTAATTCACACCCCTGAGCTACATGACATATAGTCTTCAGCTATGGCTACACTAATTTAAGTCATGTTTTCTCATCTTGTCACTAGTCTCATGGCTCTTTTCTGAGCCCTCCTCAATTTATCAACATGCTGCTTTAATTGTGGGCACAGAACTGGACACAGTATTCCAGCAACAGTCACACAGCCAAATACGTAGATAAAATAAGCTCTATTCCTACTTGAGATTCCCCCATCTATACATCCCAGGATTGCCTTAGCTCTTTTTCAGAGTCGCTGCTTCCCAGGATAGAGTTCCCTGTCCTGTAACAACAGCCTACATTCTTTGTTCCTAGATGTTACATTTACATTTAGCCATATTAAAATGCATATTGTTTGCTTAAGGCCAGTTTACCAAGTGATCTAGATCACTCTGAATCTGTGACTTGACTTGTCCTCTTCATTATTTACCATTCCCCCAATTTATGTCATCTGTAAACTTTATCAATTATTATTTTGGGTTCTTCCAGGTCACTGATAAAAATGTTCAATAGCATAGGGCCAGAAACCGAAGCCGGTGGGACCTGACAGGAGACTGATCTGCTCAATGTTGATTCCCCCTTTACAGATACCTTTTTGAGACCTATCAGGTAGAATGCATTAAATGGGTTTAAAAACTGCCTATCTCAATTTTATATTCTAGTTTTTTAATCAAAACTTCATGCAGCACCAAGTCAAATGCCTTACAGAAGTCTAAGTATATTCTGTCAACACTATTACTTTTATCAACCAGACTTGTAATCTCAAAAAAAGAGATAGTGTTAGTATGACAGGCTTTATCTTCTGTAAATCCATATTGATTTGCATTAATTATGTTACCCTTCTTTAATTCTTTATTAACTGAGCCCTGTATCAGCCACTCCATTATCTTGCCTGGGGTTGATTATCAATTGGACCCGATTATCAGAGTATGGGTATTCAGCCCATTTCAGGGTCCTTTCAGTTATCTCATGCTGGGCACCCAAAAATGCAGACAGGAAATCACTAAGCAATTTTTATAAAGGTTGCTCTGAAAGAAGTGTAGTGTTGAAAGTATTTTTGTGCGGGGACCCAAGGAAGGTCAAAAGCTGAGTAATAATTCCGTTGCTTTGATATTGGCTTAAACAATCACTCTCATTTTTATTCTCCTAGAGAGTTAGAAATAATAGATTTAATTTCTTCAACTTCTTGATCGATTCTACCATGGAATTTATATTTTATTATTACAGTGCATTGCAAAAGCTGAACAATAAGTTCTGGGGCACGGAGAGACAGACTGTAGATTCTATTAAACATTCCTGATTTTAATGCTGAATTCTATCATGGAACAAATTTCTTTCCATTGGGAAACAGCACAGTACTATCTACCAACTTTTCAAGCCGGCCTCCCCAGCAGCAGTTTTGCCAAGTATAAGCTTCCAAAGGAGAGCTGCATCATCTGAAAGACCATTCTTAAAAGCTACATGGAATTAAGATCTCATTTGCTCTAGTTCGTTCAGTACTAGGGGTTCCAAGAAAGTGCAAGACAAGGTCATCTTGCCTTTCTACATGGTAATATGCAGTAACTGTAACATGTGTAGGAATTTATCTGGAAGTGAGACAGCCAATTGTGTACTCATTTAGCTGATCATTGTATTATTTTCTGCATACAAGCACTAGTATTTGTTAATCTCCAGCATTGGGTTTGGCTGTAAAGAAATCATAGGCTAAACATAGTCCTTGACGCAAAATGTTTACAATCTAGATGAGATGAACTGGATCATTTGTAGCCACCACAAAAGGAATTACAAGAAGATAAAGCTTGTGACAGCGAAGGGGGGAGGGTAACTGAAGTCTGTGATGGGCAAAGAAAGAATGGAGAATTAGGAGCAGAAAACTGGGAGAAGGAAAACTCTGTCCATATGCTATCAATTTGCTTCTTAAAAAAAACTAGCAAAGAGGGAGAACTTTAATAAGCCAGCTTCTAAGCAACCAGAGAAACTAGTGACCAGGAGAAGCAAACTGGAGTTCTGTAAGGGAGCATGAAAGCCAGATAAACCTAACAAATACAGTCTAAATAAAGTAAGGCCAAAAAACAACAAAACCACCTTCCTTCTCTCCCCCCCACCAAAAGCTGTAAGAGTAAAAAGATGATCCAGCAGCAGAGTATCCAGAAATCCAGCAGCAGAGTAGGGCTATCCGGTCTATTGCACGGAATGCAGCATGTATGATTAAATGCCTTGTGAACAGATGAAGTATGTGTGCATTTGGTGCAAGCCGCTTATGGCCCTCGGAGATTGAATACAGGCTCTTGAGATCAGATGGTTGAACTGGAAGAGGTAAGGGAGACAGAGAGATCTATGCAGACGAGAATTTCTAGGACGGTGCTATGGCTTCTGCTCAAGCCCACAAACAGCTCAGACACCCTTTCTGCTGGTAAAACATCCAAGGCAGTTTATTTACAACATTAGTTTCCACCACTCTTATACACTATGCAGCCTCACCCCTACAATCCCAGGGAACTCTCAACTCCTGAGGCAAGGAAGGAAGAGCAATCTCTCTCTCCTTCTCTCTTTCTGCTCCCCCCTTTCCGACTTACTTCCTGTGCCTTTTGTATCAGCTGCCTAATGGCTTAATTAGTCTCTTAGTAATCCTCAGCCCATCAGTTAGGCACAGCTCTTTTAATAAGGTCTGCTCTGGAGTAATGAGAGGATAGACGTTGATAAAGTACAGGAAGGAGCTGAAGAGAGACCATCCAATTAGAAAGAGTTCCATTCAATTACATCACATGAAGGCGGACAACTCAATATTGACAAATTTTATAAGTGCTTGCATAAAAATACTAGAAGTTTATACACTAAAATGAGTGAACTTCAGTGCATGACTTTAAAATGAGGATATTAATATAACAGACCCCACAGAAACTTGGTGGAAGGATGACAATCAATAGGACACAGTACTACTGGGAAGCACAAATATAACAGAGTAGGTCGTGCTGATGAAAAAAAGCATTGAGTCAAATACAGTAAAAAATCTTAAATGAATTAAAGTGCATTGTAGAATCTCTATTGATAGAAACTCCATGCTTGAATAATAAAAGTATAGCCATAGGAATATACTCATAGGTGTGCGCACGGGGTGTGACAAGTGTGCCCAGGCACATCCTAATGCAATGGTGTCGAACACGCGGCCCGCAAACCTTTTTGGTCCAGCCCGTGGCTGCAGCACATGCCGCTGTGAGACCTTGCGGCACAGTGCGCTGCCGCCGAAGAGCAGGACTTGCGGCGGAGAGTAAAATTCCGCAAGATCTCGCAGTGTTACTTTCCGCCGCGAGTCCTATTTGCCTTAAAAAAAAAAAAAAAGTCCCTGGGTGCACACCCTAATGAAATGTGCTGTGCACACCTATGAATATACTACTGACTAACTGACCAGGATGGTGATTATGAAAGACACAAGATTAATAATGATAATTATTATTATTATAGTAACAATAATAAACATGTTGACTGAGTACATGTCACCTCAGGATGGATGGAATGCACAGATAACATTTCTAGACACCGTTAATGACTTTCTTGGATCAGCTAGTTCTGGAAACCACAAGGGCATTTGGTTTGGTTCTAAGTGGCGCACTGATCCAATGGATGACTATAGCTCCACTGGTTGGAAATAGCGACCATAATGTAATTAAATTTAACATCCGGCAACGGCGTGAGGGCAGGAAATACCAAAGAAGTCCACCATGGTAGCATTTAACTTCATGAAGGGGAATAACATAAAAATTAGGAAGTTAATTAAATGGAAATTAAAACTAACAGTCACAAGAGTGAAATACCTGCAAGCTTCAGGGAAGCTTTTTAAAAACACCATAATAGAGACTCAAATTAAATTTAAAAAAAACAAAATAGGAGTAAAAAAATGCCATCATGGCTAAACAACAGAATAAAAGAGAGAGACTGAAGCAAAAAGGCAACCTTTAGCAATTGGAAGTCAAATTCTACTGAGGAAAATAAAAAGGAGCATAAACTCTGGCAAGTCAAGTGGAAAAATGTAAGTAGGCAGGCTGGAAAAAAAAATTGAAAAGCAACTAGCAAAAGACACAAAAACTAAAAGCAAATTTTGTTTTAAGTACATCAGAAGAAGAAAGCTGCCAAACAGTCAGTGGGACCACTGGATGATTGAAGTGCTAAGGGAGCGTTCAAGGAAGACAAATTCTTTGCATTCATCTTCACAGCAGAAAGTGTGATGGAGATTCCCATACCTGAGCCATTTTTTTAGGTGACAAATCTAAGGCACTGTCCTAGATTGAGGTGTCAATAGAGAAGGTTTTGGAACAAATTTATACATTAAACAGTAATAATTCACCAAGACCAGATGATATTCACCTGAGGTCTGAAGAAACTCCAGTATGAAAGTGCAGAACTACTAACTGCAGTACTTAAAATATCATTTAAATCAGACTCTGTACCAGATGACTGGAGAATAGCTAATCTGAGGCCAATTTTTTTTTAAAAACCCTAGAGGTGATCTTGGTAATTTCAGGCCAGTAAGCCTAACTTCAGAGACAGGCAAATTGGCTGAAACTATAGTAAAGAATAGAATTATCAAACACATACATAAGCACAATTTGTTGAGGGGGAAGAGTCAACATGACTTTTGTAAATGGAAATCATGTCTCACCAATTTATCAGAATTCTTTGACAGGGTCAACAAATGTCTGGACTTTGATATAGTGTACTTGGACTTTTAGAAAGCCTTTGACAAGGTCCCACACTAAAGTCTCGTAAGCAGTCCTGGGATAAGAGGGAAGGTCCTCTTATGGATCAGTAACTGGTTAAGACAGGAAACAAAAGGCAGGAATAAATGGTCAGTTTTCAGAATGGAGAGAGGTAAATAGTAGGGTCCCCCAAGGATCAATACCAGGACCAGTGCTGTTCAACATATTCATAAATGATCTAGAAAAAGGGGTAAACAGTGAGATGGCAAAGTTTGCAGATCATACAAAATTACTCAAGATAATTAAGTCCAAAGCAGAATTTGAAGATTACAAAGGGATCTCACAAAACTGGGTGATGGGGCAACAAAATGGCTGATGAAAGTTACTGTTGATAAATGTAAGGTAATGCACATTGGAAAACATAATCCCAATTATACATATGACCTGATGGGGTCTAAATTAGCTGTTACTACACAAAGACCTTGGAGTTATCTTGGATAATTCTCTGAAAACCTCTGCTCTATGTACAGCTGCAGTGAAAAAGCTAATGGAATGTTAGGAACCATTAGGAAAGGGATAGATCATGAGAGAAAACATCATAATGCCACTGTACAAATCCACCCACACCTTGAATACTCTGTGCAGTTCTGGTTGCCCCCATCTGAAAAAGATATATTAGGACTGGAAAAGGTACAGAGAAAGGCAACAAAAAATATTAGGGGTATGGAACAGCTTCCATATGAGGAGAGATTAAAAAGATTGAGACTGTTCATCTTAGAAAAGAGATGATTAATGCAGGATATGACAGAGCTCTATAAAAAAATCAAGAATACTTTAGAAAAAGTGAACAGGGAAGTATTATTTCCCCCTTCACATACCAACAGTCATCTGATTAAATTAATAGGCAGCTGACTTAAAACAAACAAAAGGAAGTACTTCTTCACACAACACACAGTCAACCTGTGGAACTTGTTGCCATGGGACGTGGTGAAGACCAAAAGTATAATTGGGTTCAAAAAAGAATTAGATAAATTCATGGAGGTTGAATCCATCAATGACTATTAGCCAAGATGGCTAAACCTCTAACTGCCAGATGCTGGGACTGGATGGCACAGGATGGACAATTTGATATTTGCCCTGTTCTGTTCATTCTCCTTGCAGCAGCTGGCATTGGCCACTACCAGAGGACATGATATTGGGCTTGATGGATGATGGGTTTGATCTATTATGGCCATTCTTTTGTTCTTATGTTAAAGGAAGGGTGGAGGGGATAGTTTGAGCTGTGAATTCAGAGTCACCTTTAGCAATACTGTAGGAAGCCAACTCAAAGAGAAAGGTGGCAGCTAGTTTATAGGATTGTAATTTCTCTGCAATTCTAATATAGGATAATGTATTTTACCTAATGACAAGTTATCTGTTTAAATAATAATTTGACAAAGCACCTACTATCTCCTCAGGCATTTACAAAGACAAACACAAACCATTAACAAAGATTACTATAGACCCAAGAAATCCAGCCACCTCTGGGATGAAACTCAATCATTTAGCATGGAAAATGATTTCACAAACTGAAAATGCAGAGGGAATTCAGGAAAGGAGAATATAATTTTCAGAGCTGGCATTTAGCTGGCCACGGTGTTAACACCCCTACAACTTTAGTTATATCACCAGGAGATGTTTAAAGGACCACCAGTCATCAGGACTTTGGTTCTACATCTCAGCTGACAAAATGAATGAGAAATGAAATGTGCAGTAAGTAAAAAGGTCAAATTTAACTCAAATTTAACACTTGTTTCTTCAGCAGCAGGGACCTTGGTGATGCAAGCCGCCTTTAGAGGAATCCACAGTGACACAATGCAGTCAGAACCACCCATCTGCCAGGAGCTGGTGCATTCTAATTAGTCGGTGGCACTGGCTAGGAAGAAGGTATCGAGAAGGCAGGCAGGGGAAATAGTAATTCAACACATTTAGAATATTGGGCTTGCCCTGCTAGAGTAGGCAAATAGTCCATCGAGTCACCACCATCACACATATCATCATCGTCCCTGTTTGGGATTCTTAGGCCCCACTGCAATATAAATATATAATAATACGAACAGTGGGAGCACTGCCTGTCCTCCTTTGAGAGAAATCACTCTTCCCCTCCCCCAGGAAACTTTTCATTTGAAATTGGCCAATCTTGATTACAGCTTCCTGTGGTTAAGACAGAGAGACCAAGGAAGGGAACAGCCCACCACTAAACTCTATTAAATGCTCCCAGGGTATTGCACTGTTCCCCCTCTACTAAGCACTTTTTTCCTGATTAATGTATAAGGATTCGTCTGCTGAAAAATTTCTGACAGGAAAAAGGCTTCAAGACTCTGCTTATTTTTATCAGTTTTTATTTTTCATCGTATAATTTTCCTTAAAAGCTGACTATTTCAGTAAACTGTTTTGCAGAACCTCTCCCCCACATGTCCGTCTGCTACTCACTATCAATCAAGAGCAACGCCCACGGTTAGCTCGTGAGCGAGAAGGCATGGAGAAGATGAGTTGCCATGATCACTTGCATTAATTCAGGAAGGCTGAGAATATGCTCTCGTCTATAATTTGTGAGGGAGGAAGGAAATGCACATTTGCTAATGTCTGCTAGGTGGGGGATTTAACCTCCTGGTAGAAACAGTAACTGAAGTGCAGTCCCTTGGTGCAACACATTGCCAAAGTGTCATAAACTGGCAACCTTTGTTTTTGTTTCCTATCCCCCTCCCTCAGTAGCAACACAATAACTAGCTTAATAAATATATTTACCTCAAACTACAACTGAAGGTGAGGGAGGAGAAAATTCTTAACTTGGAGGGAAATTAAGTTTTTTTTAAACAAAACTTAAATTATACACGGAGGTCAAAATTCACAAACAGTCATTTCAAACATTTCCTGACATAGCCTGTCATATATTACCATGAGAAGCATAAAAACAGAAACTTTAAGGGCATTGAGAGGGAATAATTTCATTTAATGTAAGTTAATTAACAAGAAATCAGCCAAATTACCTTAAAACCTTTTCTTAAACTATGCCACGTCCAGCCCTCAGTTTCTTTGTGCTTAATTTTAAGGTGATGTACAAATTTAAACAGAAGTTTGGTCCATCCAGGCTGGAAGACTGTAAGATGACTGGATATCTAATAAGGTGACATTCAAAGAGCCAACGGAGAGAGGACATTTTTTTTTATGAGCACCTACTTAATTTCAGTTTTATCCCATTTCAGATAAAGGTAGCCTTTTAAAGGATCAACACCATTTTCCTTTCCAGTCAGATGTTAGGGCTTATATAAAAAAAATCCCTAAGACCATCCAGAGATCATTACATCTTATACATAAACCCTAGAAGAAATATATTTCCTATGTCTAAGATATCAAACAAGTAAGGAAAGAGAGAAAAAGAAAAGAAAAACAAGACAATACAACCTAAAGAGTGCCAGGTCTTATTTATACATCATAAAAGGAAAGGAAAGAAAGGACAAGCCCAACATTTCTTAAAGACCTATTTTTGTCTGCAAAAGGTTTTAACAGAGATGGACTTCTAGTAAAGGTGAACTGGACCTGTACTGAGCACTTTAAAGTTTTCTTTTTAACTAGCCTTAACACAGAGGATTGCCTAATAAGGGGGTATAAATTTCACTATATACGTATATATTCCCTTGGGCCACATTGTCAGCCTTACTCACACTGGGATTGTCTGCACTAGGATTTTTAAGTGTTTTAACACGTGTTAACACATTTTAGTTAGACATGCTCACTAAATAGTGCTTTACTCTGGGGCGCCACCACCACATTGATATCAGAATCAGGTCTCAAAAGCAAACGCAACATTGGCTAAAGTAAGAAGCTTCCCATTCTAGCAGTCTTTACACAAACATTCATGTATGCAAGCACAAGGAACAATTGCAAAATACATCCCCATGCTTAAATGCTGAGGAACAGTAGCAGTAAAAGTAAACATGAAATAAGGGAATCAGTAACATTCAGATGATAAATTGAAATTACACTTTTTAGCTGCACCAAAACCAAAACTCTTGTATCAATAACAATCTATCTGAAATTACTTAAATCATAAACAATTTCACTACAATTTTCCCATTTAGTTAGTGTTCCAAAATTAACCTCTCTGTAAAACAAGCTAGGATTAAAAATTACCAAGGCTCTTAATTCTCAGGCATTCTCTATTCACTGGGGCCCTGATCCTGCCAGCCAACACACACACAGGTAAACCCTGGTGCTCGTATGAAATCCCACTCAAGTCAGCTGGGGCACAAGAACACCTGAATCAATTTTCCGGATTAGAAAGATTGGTATACTATTATACAGTTGGCCTGGTGTCTCACTGGAATGTTTAGAATCTTCTGAAGCATCTGACAATGTACTGTCAGAGATGGGATACCAGACTAAACAGGCCATTGATCTATTCTGGATTGACAATTCCTATGTCCTTATGGTACAGATGAAAAGCACAAATTGTATTATATATACACACACGTCCCATACACACAAACTCTTTTATATATAAGTATGACATCCCCATCCACCCAAAATTCTCAAAAGCAAGACAATAATAAATTATGGGATTTAACTGTGTTCTAAAGCCAACACAGCATGTTTTCACTGACACTGACAAAGTTTGCAGCATCACCAGGGACTTCCTTCTGCCCTCAACTGATAAGGAAACACACTACACACAACACATTAATCTCCCCCACAGAATAACACAAATCCTTAATCACAACCTCATGCGTCCCCCCACACACTGAGCCTGTGCACTTAGGTCACAGTTGTCCAAGAGTAACCCCTTTTAAATGAAGTTTTTTATTTAAGGAATTGCTTAAGTTTGGGGATAAAGGGCATGGAAATGGGGCATGCATGATTGAAATTAAGATTTTTTTCATTGTCTTAATTCATATAGTGAGAAAATATCCATAAAAATAAATTCTATATTATAATTATAATATAAATAAACATAAATAAATGATCCCATTATAATAGGTAATTTATTGTGTGTTGTGCCATACACCATGTTTCACATTTGGTCATTTTACAGTTTTCAATGGCTTAGGACACACAGCATGTCTCAGTGAAGTAGGTGGGTATGGGTAGCTTCAGTCCAATTGTAAGTTAAGAAGGAAAGCTACAAATATAATGGTAAGGATAGGGGGAAAACAATGGTGAAGAACCTGATGATTTCTAATATATATTTGAAGATAGCTAGCAATGAGTTTTAAGTATATATTATCATTCATGCTTTTCAAACCAGCCATTTATTAACAAAAGGTTTGAGAAATAGGCCAGACTGAAAAACAGTTAAATGTTTCATTTTTTAAAGTCATTTGGGTCAAACTAACAGATTTAGTTGCAAATCTCCAGAAAAAGATTCAGTATTTACTCACAAACTAAGTGCAGTAAATTTGGGAAGGATATACTGTATCTTTCATGCAAAACAGAGCTGAATCCCTACTTCAGGTGAGAAACTGAACTTCAGCTTAATTACAGTTCTGTTCTTTGTGATGTTCTAAGCTACCCTCATAACAGTTCCTCCCCCTTTGTTTTTCTACATTAAGTATCTCAGGTACTGACCTCGTTTGCTGAAGATCTTTGTCAGTCTTTTCAGAACTGGGAACATGATATCACAGGAGACTAAAGTATGAGAGGCGGATGTGAGGAGATACTAACAGACCAAACTCTCTCTTGCCTTACTCTACAATCTAGACATAGTAATTTACACCTGTGTAAAGTGGATGTAACACACTGCCTTCTGATTTGGTGGCATTGTCACACCCACTTTGCACAGCTGTAAATGAGCACAAAGTGGAGAAGCAGGTTCATGAGGTTTAAGAGTAAGATATTACAGCAAAGCTACAGTGGAAAGCCCTGTAGAAATGGCCATCATAATAAACAGAACAATTGCACTTACAATCTTTCCTGGTTTGTACTCATCACTGCTGCCTCCCTTTAGACATAAAAGTGTTATGCTGTTCAATGATAAAGGAATTTCCTGTTGTGGCCATTTCCCTGCTAATTTACCTTTAAAACTTGAAAATGGGAAAGTTCTTCCATTCATTCCAATTAACTGATTTAAGTGGAAGAAAACCTTCATTTAATTGGTTTGGAAATTTTAACTTTGACTGTGTGATCCCAACTGTCTCTAGCCTGCCCCATTCCCCATTCCATGTCCATGTTTGTTGTCAGGACTAGTTGTGTGGTCCAGTAAAAAGTTTCTTTGTTTCCATCCAGCAGGAATGCACATAGTTCTAGCGCTCAGTGTGGGCTGTGTGTATACTAAAAGTTTTTCTCCCTGTTGCTAGCACTGCCACATGTCCACCACTATCAGCACTAGCGAAAGCATGCATGAAGACAAGGCTCCAGGCAACAACTGGTTTTCAACACCACATCATTTAACCACACTAAGAGCAAACTGACATAAAATGAAAAAAAATCTGGTGACCTTAATTATGCTAGCACTTCCACTGTCAGTATCACAGATGGATCTGAATCAGTGGAAGCAATGGTGGGGAATATTTCAGCCAAAATCCTCAATATAGACTGATCATGAAGAGTGAACACCATCAGACTAGCTCAGAGTGCAGGTGATATGTGGGTGATCAATGCATGTACCCGAGCTACCCCAACTGCTGGCCCAGTGAAGCTACCATGCACCTGCACTGTTTTATACATACTCATGTAGCTGCCCCTCCTTTATTTCAATTTTCAGTGGCAGGTTTTTGTTTTATAGGTATGGATTTTTTTAAAAAATTTCCCAATAAAAAACCAAGAGAGGCCACCACATGCTCTTTGGGCAAATTTGTTAAAAAAGCAATAGAGGGAAACAATCTCAGCATCCCTCTCCAACGTACAGTGGGGGTGGTAAACCTGTGACTCCCCAGGTATTATGTGATGGCAAACAAAAACACACATTAAGATACCAGCACCCAGAAAGCATGAGGCACTTCCAATGCATGGCATCGGGAGCAATAGGCTGGTGATTTTATGAAAGCATCTCAGATGCTACTGTAATGTGTTAAAAGCTTAAGTTTCCCAAGGCAACGGAAAACAGCCATTCAAGGCAGAATAGCATCCCTCTTCTTCTATTAAGAAAGGCCTGGCAGCGTCATGTCAGAAGATAAAGAGGTCACCACAAACATTGTTGTGTTTGCAGACAGTTCAAAGAGTCCAGAAGCAAACAAGAAAAACAATTGCTCTAATGTATTCATGCTGAATTCGGCTGCATAAACAGGGAACCTGGAATGGCTTATAAACAGCATAAACCAGTTTATACTGGTTTACAGAAAACTTCCCTGCAGGATATAAAATGACAAAGCACTCAAGCAACAAAGCATATTACACCAAACTGCCATTGGCTGATCAGTGATCCTCTGGGATCACCACGAGTGCAATGTCAGGAACTGGCTTTGACACATTAGCTCTTTGGGGTGTCGCATATCCCATAATCCTCACAGTTTAGTGTTTTCTCACAGAAACTTCCACTGCCAGAATGGTAGCAAGGGAGAAAGGTCAGTGTGGGGTATATGTTAATCTAGTCCTCTCTACTATAGTAGGCAATTCCTGTGGTAACCTATTATGACGACAGGTTTAATGTATATAAGGGTGTGAGTTACCACTGGCTGCTGCATTTGAAATCAGGCCAGGCTTCTGTCCAGATCATGCCTGGAGACTGTGGGTTTGAGTCAGAGGAAGAATCCAGCATTTCTCTTCCACTCTCAGCATTCCAAGTGTCCTTCCTCCAGCCCGGGTCTCCTCTCCTTGACCTGTCCAATGATTCCTGTGGTAAGGGGACAGCTGCTCCACTGGCTTCTTGGTCTCCGCTCCTGGCAGATGGGAATAGAGTCCCGCTTGGAACAGCTAAAGCAGGCTGCAGGCAGCTAAGCAAGGCATTGTGGGGGGAGTGTTGCTTTGGTGCCTGATGCCACATGGTGGCTACAAGGAGGAATTGCAGGTCGCACCACAGCTGCAACCTCCTGGGTTGCATCCCTCTCCCTACCTAAGGTCACATCCCCCTCTTTAGCCCCGGCTGCTCTTTACATCACATACCAGGCCCAGGGCATACCACACGCAAGCACAGAATTGAAATGGCCCCGTGCTCCATGTGTTGCTAACAAAAGGCCCAAACCACAAGGTACACACCAGAATCTGAGTTTAAGCAAAGTTGCATGGTGTTTGGGTTAGGGGACATCTTATATTTCTGCCTCAACATGTTCCAGTGCCTCTACTTCCATATCTGATCCAGAAAAGCTAAATTAATTTATATTGAAGTGCAATTCTACTCTGAAAAGTGACTACAAATAGCATAGCAGAGATCCATTTTTATTGTGTCCCAACCATTCCAGATCAAATCTGCTCTTTTCAGCAAAATAATAGGGGGACGTGTTATGTAACCACTGCCCTTTGAAACTCTTCTTAGAATCTGAAAGTCAAAAGTGTATTCTTCTGATCTCCTATTTCATGTAATTTCTTCCTCTCTTATTTGAAGTTGTAACACAATTCAATTTTGTTGTTGTAGATGCACCAATCAGAATACAATCCAGCTCTCAGCTATGTTGGTGCTGCAGAGTAAATACACGTTCATCAGAACTGTAAACAAGTCTGACCAGAAATATCCAGGAAAGCTTCCAGGCACAGAAGTCTTTGGGATTTTCTCACATTCAGCTTTTTCAGGATTGTTCCCATTAAGATCTGTTAAGTAATAGAAATGGGTGCCCCCTTTTTAATTTATATATAGTCTCTTTTCTTACCATAGCCTCACAAAATTCAGGACATTCAATAGAATGATTCAAACAGCAATCTTGACACTCATTCATTACAATGCAGTCTTTTCACTCCCTGGTTACTCAACATACAGAGTTAAATAAATGCTACAAATTGTACCTGTATCCCTAGTTGTTAGTGTATTTCCTTCATATTAGTTGCTGAGCAATAAATCACACTGCAGCATTATGAGATTATAATGAAAACACTGGGGAGGAAACTTTTTCTTTAAATGTTTCAATTCATGTAATTCACAACTCACCATTACCGTTTCATTTAAAAAAAATTTGCTCTGCCAACACAAAGAAGTAACAAAATTAAAGCATCATTACCGAGTGGTCACCCAAGTATCAACTGGGCAACACTTAAAAAAAGTACATAGCCTTTATAAAGAAAAAAATCTGATTAGATTAAACCTCTTCAGACTAGGTCATTTCCAAACATCTATCTAATTCCAACAGCAAATGACTGTAGCTCCCATAATTTATGGATCCCAGGATGCACTTCCACAGCTGTAATATCATTATTTAAGCTTTTTATACCCTTAGCTTACACATTTTGTAAGTCATTGCCCAGGTGACAAGTTGACAAAAAATCAGTGATGAACTTGGTTCACCTTGAGTAGAAAGAGTTATTTTCTCTTGACTGTTCATACTAGAGATTTTTAATGACAACAACATTTGAAGAATAGCCATTCAATCTGAACAGTCAAGAATTCCCCAGCGATAAAGTAATAGGTTTAAAGAGAGCGTGTTTGAGAAAATGAAATAGCTGCTTGCAAGGGTTCGGATTCATATCCTCTGAGGCCACCCCAGTTGGAGCATGAGTGCTGCTACTTCCCAGACCCTGCATCCTCTTTTGCCTCCTACTTCTGCTGCTGCCCTATGAAAAGTGCCTCATGTGGTAGCTTTATGACAAAGGGGCTAAGTGAGTTCACCATTTCCCCATCGTCTCCCCATATTCCTTCTCCTGCTTACTCTTGGTGTTGACCCCATGGCATGTGTTTGAAGAACAGAATGTAACGCTCTTCTAGTGTGAGCTGATGGCCAATTGAGGAACACCGTTTGTATTCGGCCCGTTGTGTTGTAATATTGTTAATGGTAATGATATGACCAATGATTTTTTTCAGTAGCATAAGTGTTTGGTGTTGTGTAATGTGAAACGGAGGTACATTGAGTAATTCAGTGGTTTCACTTCCTGTAAGTCATCCTTAATTCATTTTCATGCTGCAAGACTGTTGGCTAAATGCCTTAGTATTTCATCATTTTTAATGTTAAAAACCATGGAGAGGGGGTGCAAAACAGTTGACTAGCAAGAACAGACAAATGCAGTATGAATAACTTCTCAGTTGTCCAGACGTGATTGGAAATGTAAAGTAGCTGCTGCACAAAGACACAGACTACTGAGCAATGCGAACAATTCTTGCAAGGACTAGATAATAGGACGCTAGTAATTTCCATTTATAGTCTATACCAGGGGTGTCAAACATAAAGCCCGCTGGCTGGATCACCGTTTCAGTACGCCTGCAGCCTTCTCATAAATCTTTGGGCTTGTCAGCATAATCCAAGTCCACATTACAGGAGGAGAGTTGTAGAGCATACCCGTGTTGCTCTCTAATTCTCCTGTGTGACTTGGCTAGTTTGCACTGATGCAGTTCTGCTTGAAACAGGACTAAATCAATCCGTACTAAAAAACATTTAGCGCACCCCACAGGGTCCACCTGGGGAAGTTAGAGTGCAACACAGTAATGTGTTCTACAGATCACTCCCTGGTAGTCCAGACTTCAGCACAGCAATCCAGCAAAACCTCACATACAAGCATAGAGCCACTTGGTTGCGTTTCAGAGGCTCTGGAGAGGCATACGCCTGGCAGAAGCCAGTACAGGCCAGGTGAGGGGAAGTGGTACTGAAGAGTGCTTAATCTCCAGCTGGAGAAGAGACACTCCAAATTAGCAAATAAAAGAAAGGACACTTCAGATACGTCAAATGGTGAATGTAAGTAATTACCAACCTGGTTTATCTTTATCTCTTTCTATTGTATTAACTTTTGCTGAACATGGCCCATGCCAAATGGCAGAATAGTGGATCAGGCCTGTCATGAAATTATACCCCAGTATATACTATCTTTCATAGGGATCTTATAAGTTATTTACAAGCATTAATTAAGCACCAGGACACTCTTTTGAGGTAGATGGTATTACAGCCATTATGTAATTGGGTAAACTAAGGAACAAAGAGAGGCCAATATACAACCCTGAGAACCTAACGTTAGGCACTTGGATGACCCACTGTGTACAGAGGTGCCAGCTGTGACAGAAAATCCCTATTTCCTATGAGCATCATTATTAAGAGCAAAGTAAAAATTATGAGTCCCACCTCTAAACGTAGAGGCAAAGTAACCAATGAGTTTGCTCATCTGTCTCTCTCTCCTCCTGCCTCACATTCCTAGGAAGAGGTTGCTGTGGTCCGTGCATGCTTGTGCTCTTCCCCTCCCCCTTCACAGTGCTATGGTCAGAGGGGATGAGGCGCAAGGGCACGAGGAGGCAGGAACTGCAGGGCGTTCAGACTTTAAACACAGAGTCGGGGCGGTCATTTCTGCCCGCCTGTAGCGACAGGCCTGACAATGGTGGATTTGTATCGCTCAGCATCACCTGAAATTAACAGAATCTGGAAGGGTCCACCACCACTGAAGACTAGGCCACTTCTGCAGATGCCTAAATATAGAGGAAGGTGCTTAAATTTAAGCACCCAGCTTTGAAAATTTGGCCTTCGTGATTTGCTCCGAGTCACAAAGCGATTCAGTCTGAAATAAAAGCCGAAAGTCCTGATACCATAACTTCTCTCTCGCTGTAACCTCTAAAGAATGTGTGCAAATCAACCTATATAAGACATCTAGTCAGAGTCAAGTCTTGCTGTATGTGGCTGTGCTTTAAATCCTAAATTTGGAAAATCAGTTATCACTGTGAAGGTATTCCACAAAAGGAAAAATTAATGGGAACCTGTTTGCTTTGGATGGAAGGTTACCAGTATGTAATTAAGCTTCACATTTTCTTCAAGGTTTTTTTTTCTTTTAATGCTATACTTGTTTACCTGCCCATCTTTGAAATGTGCTTTTCAACTTATGTCGAAACATGATCTAATTCATGGGGCGGAGGAATCGTTCGTAACTTATTGAGGGGAACTGGATGTCTTCATTGAAGCCATGCAGCAATCAACGAAACTGGTAGGAAGTTTACACTTTTACAAACCTGGAAGTCTCTCTCCATTTTTCCTGAGGCTCCCACCTCATCTTTGGGGGGTGGAGAGGGAAGTAATTACTTGCACTGTCCTGGCTCTCTTCTGGAGAGAAGAGGATACTACTAGGAAGATACCACATTTATAGCAGATGATTCATTAAATAAGTCAACAAAATACTGTATCACTGTAGACTCGTCCTCCTTCAGTGACGGCTGGAGCCCAAAATAATGGGTGCAGCTATAGACAACGATCTTCTACACCACCACTGCTCCAGCCCTACCACCACGGCTGGATCTTGTTTTCCAAGTGAAAATTTGAGACATGGTGGTCGCAGAATGTGTTTTGATGGGATTTTCTTGAGAGAGAAAAGGGAGATTGGTGGGACACTCGGAAGAAAAAGAAAGGGCCCCCTTTCCAATTACCCTCCTTCAGAATGTAAAACTCGGACGGTACAGTAACGGGCAGAGTGAAAGAAAATATTAAATATCCTGTCATTTTTTTTTTTTACTGTTCTCTCAGCCACTCTCCCAGACCACAAATTCATTTCACCTGATTCACCAATTAACTGAATTCCCCTCACACCAAGCCCTGTCAACCTAACATACCTCTCTCCAACCTGAGAAACTCCCAATATGCCTTCATATGCTTCCAACACAACCCACCTCAGAATCTCTCTCTCTCATATATATATCTCAGGCTGAGAACCCTCATCTTCCCCCCTAACCTATTCACAGCATGGAATAATTCCTCCTCAACTCTGAACCTTACCCATCCAACACCCCCGGGCTCTGAACAGCTCTGAACAAATGCCCAGACCTACAAAGGTCCCTTTTTATTCTGGAAGGATTTTGAAATTTCTCCAGTTGCTCTATAGGGGATCAAAAAAAAATTATAAAAATTTGAATTTCCAATGTTTTCAACGAGTTCTGCTCTGGACCCAGTCCTTCTGCTGCCTCTGGAACTGGTGCTGCAAGGCCAGAAGTTCTTGAATGGCAGTCAGGTATATTGCAACTTCCAAAGATTGGAATCATCCCGTGACGGGTGGTACTGCAGGCTGCAGCGTATCTGCAACACGACACAGTTGTGATAATATTGGTGGGGCTTAGCCCCATTAGTCGCTAATTCCCAGCCACCGCAGGCTCTTTCTGAAATAATTGGGACCAGGGGAACAAGTCTGGATGAAACAAACCACTGGAATATTTGCCCATCACATGAACCACAGACAGTTAAATCTTTTCAGCTTCTTCTTTTTTGTCTGTATGACTCCTTAGTTCTTGGTTTCAGATGGGAAGAAGAAACACGGTAAGAAAGGCACTTCTCATGCTATTTTCAACCTGGCCCCATCCCAAAGCGATTTAGATTAGCATCTGAAAGACTGGATGCTGTCGCAGACTCTTTGAGCTTCACCCTCCCACCACTCGTCAGATAACTCCCCTAGAGATGTGGAAATAGCGTTGAGCAGTGCTTTGAGCAAAGGAATGAGAGTCAGGGCTGCTGGCTTCTACTCCCAACTCTGTCATTGACTTGTGTGACTAAGGCAAGGCATTTAACCTCTCCATGCTTCAGTTTGCCCTGGTGTAGAATCCATCTCCGTGAAGTACTGTGAAGTTGAATGCTGGTAAAATATAGTAATAATGTCAAAGGAAATACACAGTATTTTCTAGTCAATGGTTGGAGGGAAGGGTAAGGGGTAAAACCTTGACTTCACTTTCCTTGTTTCTTGTAGGACTGAGAGCCAACTGGAGTTTTTCTTGTTATTCTCACTCTATTTAACTGCACTATCAGTTCCAATAATATTTAAAACAAATCTTGGAATAAGGATAGCTTTGCCTGAACCTATTTTGAAAATTAACAAAGCAAGAAATTGACAATTAAAAATTAACAAAGCATTCACTCATCACAATTACTTCTGCTGCTAATAGTGTCATTCAGTTAATAAAGTTGTAAACAAAGCCCTCTTGGAGTTTAACTTCGTTTAGAGTTCTTTAATGTGTAAACATTTGATAGCTGCTGCCCTCGAACACATTAACATTTAAGCATGTGGTCAAGTTTTTTGTGAGAGAACATTATCAGCTTGGATAAAGCTGAAAATATGCACTGACAGGGTCCACCAGAATTCCTGGTTAATGGAAAAACAGCAATTGATGTTAACTATCAACACTGTTGGAGTATTGTGTGCAGAATGGTTTTCATCCAATACTGATCTAGTGCTTTTTCGTGACCCCAAAGGAATCACCTTCATGCTTTTATCTACATGACAGATTGGTAGCAAACAAAAACGGCAGGCTGCTCTCCTTTCTTCTCTAACCCTCCCCCCTTGCCCCCTTACTATACACTAACTTTCAGAGCCATCTCATCTCATGTGCAAATTAATGTACAGTGCCTTGCACGATGAAGTATTTTAACCTCATCCCCATTGAGGCTGATGGCTCCCTGGCAGTAGTGTGTTTTTCACATTAACAGACCATGTCAGTAAATTCTGATTACCAAGCGTAAGGGGCTAACATAAATGATGGAAGTGATAGCAGCTTAATTCCCAGAAGACAATAAGTCACATTGCAATTTGACTACACGTAAGTGGAAAGAACTGATGTTCTCATTCAGGGAAGCTCTAGGACTCAGCTGGCATAAGGACACAATTATCAGCTTTTAGCCCCAGGGAAAGAAAAATCTCTCCCCAAGCTAAATAGTGCACTTTCTCTCTTGTGAATACAGGACTTCACTTTTCAGCAAAATGTGATACTTAGTGCAGACAGACAGACAGTGCTATGAAGATGCAAGAATACAGATCAAACTAATGGAAGATTTTCTTTTTAAATTAGGTCCTTGCCATATTGTACTCTTATTATTTAGAGATACATTAGACGTTATTATTTAAACTTTATGCACTTTGGAATAGGGCCTGTATGTTGGGCCAGGTACAGCACCAAGAACTTTGTTGTTAATTACTGAATAATAGTTCTCAGATGGAGGATGACCTTATACACCTATCCTGAAACAAAGAAGAGTGAGAAAGAAATATATAGATGGGCAAAGACCCAAAATAAGAAAACTAAAGACAGTGGTTTTATTAAAGATAAAAGTGGAAATACATCAATCAATGAAAACAGTGGAGAAATTACTTTGAAAGGCTTACAAATGAAAAGACTCCAAGAGAACCATGATGTATGATAAAACCAAACCAAGATCTGGTGGCACTAGTTTAAAAGAAGTTGCAGAAGCATTGAGCAACATGAAAAATAAGAAAGCTCTCGGTCCCAATGGCACACCAACAAAGTATGGAAGTGCCTCAGACAAGAATGCATCAACATTGACAACTGCATCATGAGGACTGAGATGATACCTGGAGAAAGAACATATTAGTACCAATATAAGAGAAAAGAAGACATGTAAGACTGTGGTAAGTACCACAACAAACTCATGACCCACAATGAAGATTTGGAAGAAAAGTTATTGAAAAGAGACTATGAAGGGAAATAAAGGTCAGTAACAATCCATTTGGATTCATGGCAGGCAAGTCAAAGGATGCTATCTTTGCATTAATGTAATGCAATGGAAAAATGTAGAGAAAACAGGAAAACACAGCACATAGTATCAATCGATCTTGAGAAGGCTTATGACCACATTGAGAGAAGTCATGTGGTGGTGTACAAGAATGACACACACCTGAGGACTCTATCAGACTGATCCAGGACACGTACAAGCATGCTGTCCAAAATTAGAAGGCCATGTGGAGGAACTGAACAGCTTCTAATAAGAATCAGTGCACATCAAGGCTTGATACTAAGCCCCTTTTTGTCATTTTGGTGCTTGATGTATATCCAGAAAACGCCCAGAGAGTGGAATCCTCGTGCATGCTTTTTCCAGATGATGAAGTGTTCATGAGAGAGAGCAAAGAGGAAGTGAAAGAAGATTTAGAAAGATTGAGATGTATCCTTGAAAAAAAATGGATGAAAATCAGAAATAAAAGAGTATATGGTCTGTGGATTCAATGATATGGTCTTGTTATCTTCCTGCAAGCTATGTCTGGGGGCCAGCCACTACCAAAGGTAGTTCAACTTGAATTTCTATACCTTTAGTAGAGGATGATTCAATAGGACAGGATAATGTTGAACTCAGTGACGAACTTACATGAAGAAGAGGAAAAGCATGGACTAACTGGAGAGAAGTAAGCCGAGTGTCTGTGACAGGAGAATGCCTATCAAATTGAGTTAGACCTGCACTTTTGTACACCTTTGGATCCTGGGCACCGAGGAAGAAATGGGAGCAGAACTTGAACATGGTGGAAATTACAATGTTAAGATGGATGCTGGAAATTACAAGAATGTACCACGTTCAGAACAAACAAAATAGTGTGAAGATGGTACAAATTATAGAAAAGCTGAAGAAATCCAGGCTTAGATGGTCTGGGTATGAGAAAAGAATATATAGAAACAAGGGTGTTAAACATAGAAGTGGAGGACCAGAGAAGGGTTGGAAGACTCAAAACTAGATGGATGGATATCATACAAAAGGGTTTGATCAGCTGTGGATTTTCTGAGCAACTGCTTCAAGACAGACTGGAAGGGAGGACACAGGGCTGAGCCCATATAAGACTAAAGCTAGAAGAAATAATGAAGGGGAGGGAAGGAAGACCTAGAGGTCAGGACACTGGAAAGAGGTTCAGAACTGAATTTAATCCCCAAATCAGTCAGAAACTTCCTTTGGGGCCTTGGGCAAGTAACTAAATTTCACTGTGTCTCAAGTTCCCCCTCCATAAAAGATTAATAATATTTTCTGTCTCCTATCTTTTGTCTTTGCTATTTAGATTTAGATCTTCAACTCTCTGAATACATGTAGCGCACCAACCACAGTTAGGCCCTCATCTTGAATGCAACCATAATACAAATTATAATTAAAATAGGAAGCAATTATGGTAGCAATCTGTTTCCATTTGAATTCCATGTTTTGTTTTCTTTAACTGATAATTTCCTAAAATAGTCTTCTTTTTGGCTGATTCTCCAGGTTTCTTTTCAGCTCAAATGGGGATTTTTGTGAACATGAACAATTTGAGGAAAATCCCTGTAGCCAGTTTGGAATTATGACTTTTTATCCACAGAAAGCAGCATAACTTTTTAAAATTCAAAATTGATCAATTCAGTTGATCAAAATTTATTGAACAAAAATGACTGTCAACTTTTTTTATCCTTCCCCTGTAGGTCTTTTGTTTCAATATGAGATCATTCAATTTCAAAAATTTCCCAGGCCTTGGAACTAGCACTCAAAATACTTTCAGGTAGACTTTGAGGGTACCAGTATGATTCTGATGAGCCATACCGTGTGTACAGATGAAGGCGTGTATACTTCACAGAAATACCATTATGATATTTTCAAGAACTGTGTCATTGCCTCCAGGAAATGAGAACAGAAAAGGTTTTCTGAGAGAAAGAGAGAGCAAGACTTACAATTTCTTTGCATTACAGTTACATGGGTGTGTCAGATTATTTTGTTTCAGGCTATGAAGTTGAGTGAAATCAGACTCAGAACTCCTTTCCAGGCACCACAAGATATAATGCAATAAAAACGCTGTAAGAAGCTCCATCTCTCCCTCACTATAACCTTAAAGTTATGGTATTCCCATCTGCTGAGCAATGGATGATAGTTGCACATGAGTTTACGGAAAAAGAGCCAAGGCCCTCTGATGATATTAAAAAAACACAAGATCTTGAAGTGCTAGTCAATTCTGATACTGGCAGAATCCTGAGCTGTAGTTTCCCTTCCATTTGGGTCACATTTATCCGTTCCCTATATTATATGGAAACTCACCATCTCCGCACCTCAGATATCTTCTGAATTATTTCTGTTTTCCCTGGACCTTTTCCCATGCTCCTGATACATCAGTCTTTCAAAGGTTGTCCTTTTTCCATTTGTTCTTTAGACAGATCCTCTCTAAACTGCACTATGCTCACACCCCAAATCACCTCATCTTGCAAGATTTCCCCCGTCCCCCTCAAAGTATATCTACACAGGCTGGAGCCCGGGCTCTGGGACCCTCCGGGGTGGGAGAGTCTCAGAGCCCGGTATCCAACCCAAGCCTCAAAGTCTACACAACAATGAAACAGCTCCCTGGCCTGAACCCCATGAGTTTGAGTCGGCCGGCATGGGCCCAGCCACCGGTTTCTTTGACAAACTCACACTCAGCAATAAAAATTCCATAACAGAATTCCATAACTCCACTTGCAAAGGTTATTGATGCCTAAATGTTTGGTTTAAGAAACTCATGATAAAAGACTACTTGATGTTTAGTGTTTCCCAAGTATCAATTAATGTTCACAACACCGCTGTGAGGTAGAGATATATTGTCTCAATTTTACATATGAAGAAATGGAGGAATAGAGGTTAAGGCCCAGATCCTCAATGGTAGTTAGGCATCTAACTGTCATTGAAATCTATAGGACTTAGGAGCCTAAATACCAGCTTTGAAGATCTAGGCCTACATGACTTGTCCTGGCCACAGATCAAGTCAGTGCCCAAGCCAAGGATTAGAACTTCTTGGTTCCTGACCTAAACACTAGACATTTGTGAGGAATTAATAAATCTGGCTAGAGCCAGGCATGAACAAGGCGTACTAATTAAGCTTCTCCGCACAGTTCTGCTAATAGAATTCTGCCCTGACCCGTAACAGTCAGTTTCAATACTAGGCCTCTTGGGAGGGCAGATTGCCAACTGTGCGCGCCTGGAATGTGGCTTTGTGATGTAGGATGTCTCCTAAATAGCAGAAACTAGGAAGAGATTTTCGATTTGGGGCCTAAAACAACTTTGTATTGAGGTCTATTGTGACTGAAGAGTAAAATGTTGAGAACTCCTAAAGTGACCTACATTTCCTCTTTGAAACTGGCTATCCATAAACAGGTCAGCAGGAGATTTAAAGGGCCTATTTAAGACAGAAGACACAATGACCAAGGCCTGGTCTACACTTAAAAGTTTTGCTGGCATAGATGTGTCAGTTAGGAGTGGTGGAGAAAATCACATCCCCTAACTGACCTAGCTATACCAGCAAAAACCCTAGTGTGGATGCAATTACAATGGCAAAAGAGCCCTTTTGCCAGTAAAAATTATTTAATTCTAGTACACTGTATCTAGTATAATGTGAATCTCCTCTAGAAGGGTTTGCCAGTACAGCAAGGAGACAAGGCCCACATTCTCTTGCCATTGGGGAGTACCTGCTCTTGCACTGTGTAGGAAGTGGGACAGCTGTGCAGCCTGTAGGAGAAATCAAGCAAATTAGAAAGCAAATGTAGTTCCATTTTATGGATAGGCAACTGAGGCATGAAGAGATTAAGTGACTAGTCAAAAGCCTCCCAGGAAGACAATGGCAGAGCCAGGAATTGAACCTACACCTTCTAAATCCCACTCCAGTGCCTTGGAGTCAAGAAGTTCCTTCCACACCTCAGCATATTAAAAGACACCCTACAACAAAGTACTTAGAAATATTGCTTTTACGGTCACCACAGCAGCAGCAGCAATCAGATGCAGCTGCACACAGTAAAAATGTATTGACAGGTTTCCCAACACTCCTATATCTCTATCCTTATTTCAGCACCAACGAAAGAGCATAATATCTTGATAATTGATAATGCCTTCCTTTCTGCTAAGTGCAGCCATTTCACCGATTCTTTGCACTGAACGATGAAGCTCTAGGAATCTACTAACCATGATTATAACACAAAACAAACAAACAAGTAAATAGATAAATTAAGAACGTCACTTCAGAATAGAATTTTGTCCATAGGTAGACATGCTTTATCGTTCTCAAGCACTAATAGCACAAGTATATCAACAATCCAGGACAAGGAATACAACTGGTCAAATGAATTTGTATTGAATTTGGTGACTTATGTAGAAAACCTAAAGATTCTATTAGGATGCCTTAAGGGGAAAAGTTGATGGGTTTTAGCACTATGGTGCATAATCTACCAGCTGCTGAGATATTTCATGCACTGAATAGTGATCTCATCATTTTCCGCTTTCACATTTTTTAAATTAAGTTTTTAGCCCTTCCGGTTGCAAAAAACCCTCCAACAACTGATTTATGTTGCTGAATGACTGTGTTCAGTTATGTGATGGCTGTCAGATCAGATATGGGAGATGCGCGTGGTATTTCACCCAAACTCTGCCCACATTCCCAGCATATCTGAGTGTTTCTGCTACGATGATCATCAGTGAAATAGTTAATGCTAACATTTAAATAACCACAAAGGCTCAGAAGTGATACTCCACTGGGATGAACTAGGGGGCAGTTTTTACTATTCAGTCATTTTTGGTCTATCTACAAACTCTGTCTGCAGTCTCAGTAAGATAATACTGTACCAGTCCAGTTTCTGCAGTTTAGAAAGTCAAGCCATATGAAAACAAAGACTGTATGCAAATAAACCAATCAGCCTACATGATATCTATGTGAAGCAATGGTCTTCGTATATGAACTACTGCACAGAAAAAAGCACAGGTCCAGAATTAAGTACAGGAATGTCTCAGACTCAAATCGTTAAAACATTTTTAAAAAGTCAATTCCACCAATGTATAAAGCTTGTTATTCTCTTCTTGTCTCACTGACAACCAAGAGTGAAATCCTGTCCCACCGAAGTCAGTGGCATAGGATTTCATTCCAAGGCTCCAAACCTTCATCTTCTTAGGCAATCCAACTGTAAGATATCAAGTGTGTGTATATATTGCTGTAATATTTGGGAAAAATTGCTTTAAAAATCAATCATTCTATCCCTCCTATTTTATGATTTGTCATCTCCAGTTGTACATTTAATTTAACTTCCTCATCTGTCCATTTTCAACCTGTTTTCCCTGCAATTAACTTTTCACTCCTTCACCATCTAGGTCTCTTCTCTCTTTCTTACTTCCTGGGCTCAGCCCAGGTTATACCTTGTAAGAAGTCATCTTAAACTTATCAGTAAAGAGAAGAAAGAGGATTTTGTCCTATAAATCACCGTCTTGTGCCTCTTCTGTGAAACTGAATTAAAACTGAAAAATTCAATACATTTAAAAGAGCCAGTCTGGAGAAAGGCCAGGGAGAAGTGTGGGGTAACACCTTCGTGAGTTTAGGATGCTTGCATGCTGTAGTTCCCAAGCAACAAAGCAAGTCTCAGCCACAAGCAACTCAAGGTATCTCATCCCAAATGAATGATGAAAAGCTGCATTCTGCTCCCTACCCGGACCAGTGCTGAACAATCTTCCAAAATCCACTTCAAGCTGCGATTCCCTTTTTTTTTTTTTTTGTTCAAGGCTGTCTACTGCTAGTAACGGAAGTGAAAACATCCTAACAGTGACAACCACGTATTGTTTCCATGATCCTGTTATTTTCACACTTTAAAGAAAGTGATTTTATTGGATGCTTGTTTCCAGCCAAGTAAAAGTCAGGCCCCGTTTTTCATGTGTGACATTGAAGCTTGGGTTTGGTGTCATAAGAAGCTTAGCAACTATTTACAACAGCAGCTACTGCTTTATTTATGCAAAGGGTGCATTTACCACTACAATAAGCAGCCCCGCCCACAAATAACTTAATTAAGTTGGCATTTTCCTGGGAAGTTGTCCTTAGAAGAAATATACAATAGATCTATCTTCTAAAAAGGTTTATTATAGATTGCACAAAACCTAGGCACTCTCTTAAAGACTTCTTTCCAGAAAATATTCTAATTTTGGGTTTCATGTTTGTTCCCAACTGCTTTCATATGTAATGGCTATAGAACAGTGGCTGGAGCTGTACAGTAGCTAAGGTTCCCATCACATTGGCTCCAGTTTTAAATACAATATAAAAGCACCTTATTAGATGAAGAAAGCTTTGACTGGAAGACCTATTTAGAGAAGGTAAGTCTGTAGACAGCTCTGCAAAAATATTGCTGACTTTTGATGTTCCATCTCCTGACATCTCAAAAGCAGATGTTTTCCCTACAACTTTTCATTCAATTCGCTTCTGAAATAGATTTTTTTTACAAGTGTTTAATTTTCTTGCTAAAATTTACCGAATTCCTTTTTATCCCATCTGGGGGGAAAAAAACCACCTTAGAAAACCTATACGAACAAATGTAGAAAACATGAAGACAATGCCATATCCTCTGTTTTTTTACATTCCATAGGTATGAAATAGTTTAACATTTTAAACAACATTTGCTACAGCACTGGACATTTTGGATCCTTTTAGTTGTGCAGCACTCCAACACACTCAGAGTTCAGTGTTATTTACTTGCAGTCTAAATAGATTTAGACAATCTGTTTTTCGTCCCCTTCACCAATAGTTCAGTCACAAATACACTAATCTGGCTCCTTATGGCTCATCGAGGGAGGAATTTTATTACTAATAAAGAGCTAACAACATCCTTGTTGAGGGCTAAAAGAATAGAATTCTAACAGATTCTGCTTATATTGATTATGGGATCTACTTGTGATAGGCCAAGGGTACTCATTTGTAACCTATATTTCACCTATGGTTTTTGTATTTGTTCACACCGTCTTTTCCTTTTCTGACTCAAAAATAATTTTTAAAAATGACAACTGATGTATACAGAGTGTAATTTGATTTTATAGAAAACCTTTCACAGGCCAGCTGTCCCAAAATGCTTTATAAGGCAGTGTATGCAGCGAAGTTGCAGCCATGTCAGTCCCAGGATATGAGAAAGTGGGTGAGGTAATATCTTTTGTTGGATCAGCTTCTGTTGGTGAGAAACAAGCTTTCAAGCCACACAGAGTTGTGTGTGATCTGAATAAGATATTACCTCACCCACCTTATAAAACCACCTTAGATACCGGTACAGCCACTAGGTATGCATCTATGGCTGCTGTCATGTTCTCTACAATAGCCCCTCCATAGCTCTAGATGGTTTTATATTAAGAGGGGGGACGAGAGCCCAGGATACTGGAACGAACACATCATTTTCAAGCAATGGCCACTGAATTTATAGGTATAACACATTATGCTACAGGATCCCTGAATAAATGACCATACTGAAGTTCCTGGATAAGAATGTGTCAGATGCAATATGCCTTAGAGATGAAAAAGCACTATGTAATGAGTGCTAATGATAATATCTAGCTCTCACGCAGCAGTTATCAGTAGATTGTAAAGAGTTTTACAACAGAGGTTAGTATGATTACCTCCCATTTTCCAGATGGGGAAACTGAGGCACAGAGGGTGATGTGACTTACTCAAAGTCACTCAGCAGGCCAGTGGCAGCGCCAGGAATAGAACACAGATCTACTGAGGCCCAGTCAAGTGCTCTACCCGCTAGGCCACACTACTAAAGTGGTTTTAAGCCAACGACATGACCTTTTGCAATCAGAATTTGCTCAGAAATAAGTGATAATATAAATCTACCTCCTCCTTTATATTAGAGCCACAGCATCACAGGCTGTGTCTACACTAGCAATTTTCTAAGTTTCCCACTCTTGCCCAAGCTACAATGCAACTCCAGCAAGTAGTGGTAATAGGAATGCTAATGTTGCCACTGTTTTAATCAGTGCCCTCTAACCCTTTTCACGGTAGGTCTCAATACAGGGTGGTTAAAACACCAGTAGTTTGTCTAAATCGCACTCTTTCTGTTCCTGCTCCAAATGGAGACTTTTAGAAAAAATGCCAGTGTGCTGTACATGGCCTTGCCTATTGAAGTAGGAAATCTGGAAAGTATTTTTACACTAACAAAGACACAAAGCTTAATTCCACACATTTTTACCAATCTTGCCCAATTGGATACCTCCCAAACATGAACAATTCTAAAAATGAAAGAGGCAAAAATCCTTTCTGGAGGGACCACGTTAAAAAATGGTCAAGACAGGATGTACTCCACAGAACACGTTTGCGCATCCTTGCTGTGCTTCATCATGGAATTTGCACTTCCTAATTCAATTCAGTTTCCAAAGTGCTGTTATTTTTGTCTATTTTTGTTAAAGTCAGCAAATATGCTGCAGCCACAAGTAGGTAAAACTTGCAAAAAGGTAACTGTGGATGTGAACACATTATGGACAGTCTATCAAACTGCATATTTGCATAAACATTTAGCCCACAATGTAGGGGATACTGTCTGTTTGAACAGGACCATGACCAGGACAACCCTACATCCTTGTGTCCTTGGTTGCCAGAACAGCCCACCTACATTAGAGCAGTTTGAGGGCTGCTCTAATGTGCAACAGTAAACCAGATTATCAGAAATCAACCTCTGTATCTGGAAGATGTAAATGTGTACTGAAGCCACCTTTGTTTCCCATCTCTTCTGCTATTACACAGAGTACAGCTTGGATGGATTGGAAGAATCCCAGAATTTTCAAGTTTTGAAACAACCCCCTCCCCCCTCAAAAAAAAGACACACAGAAAGGAAACAATTTAAAAATGTCAGTGTTTATTTACATGTAAAAGATTTATGCTCCTTGAAAAAGTTGTTTCAACAGGAACCGAGCAATTAGTGCATTTGCCTGTCTTCAAAACTCAGGAAAAAGTGATGATTTCAGATTTGATTATGTGACTTCAGAACAGTCCGATGATCACTTCTTAAGAAAGTGCCATACATCCACTAAAACAAAAATACACATTAAGAATGGTATTAATTCTACATGGATAACCAGATGCAAACACTTGGAAATACAGCACTCTACATTTTCAGCTTCTTTCTTGTCCTCCCCTCCCAAATACATACAGCTCCTTGAACTGTATCACCAATCCATGTAAAAAGAGTGCCCCAAAATAAACAAATTTTATTTTGTGATGCAACTTTGTTGAAAATTACATCCTGCAACAGTGTATAGCCCTTAAGTAACCATCTATTGCATATATCAAAGATTAGGCAGAGTGTGGTCAGTTGTGTGTCAGAGGCTTGAGATGCACTATTTTAGTAAATAAATTCTATTTACTGGCATACCATATAAGGGCAAAAGAAATGCAACTTGCTTTCCCATGGAATTAATTACACAGATGTTATTTTATGAAGAATCTGGAACAAGACATAGGATTTTAAGTTTCTTGTCTTTCCCTTCCCCACTCTTATTTGTAATAATGCATATTCCTCTCTCATACAGTACTTTTGGCATTAAAAAGTCAACAGCTTTTGTTCCCTTCTTTTTTAAGTAAACAAAGCCTGTTGAACAAACTTTGCTGGGAGTCCTGTACCTCAACTAAAACCATCGTTTTTGTTAACTTGAAAATCAGTTCCACAAGAATGGGGAGAGGCAATTTTGCTTTAATTAGCACTGAAAAAGTAAATTTTGCTTAGTTTGGTTGAATAGTTTCTTTTGTTTCATTTTTAAAGTTACCACAAGAAAGGATTTAAAAGAAATAAAAGTAAGCAAAGCAATATTTCTTAGAAGGAAATGTGGCCTTCCATAATTTCTGAGAGAAAAATATTAGCATGACAGCTCAATTTAATTCTAGACTGACATGGGCTAGACTACAATCTCCTTATCGACACTGAGTAGTACTTTATACCACTAGTAATCCTTTTGACTTCAGTGGAACTACTCATGGCCTAAAGTACTATTCAAGAGGACTGAGGGGACCATAATCTGACCCTATGTAAGAATATTTATCAGTTCTCATGCTTTTTCAACTGATCTATTTTTAAGTCAATTTATTTTTTCAGCAAATGAAACAAAAAGGCATGTGGCCATTTGGAGTAACAATAAACTACCTTCTGCAGAAACAGAATCTCCTCTTGCAGGAGGTGGTGCCTATAGAAAAAAACCCACAATATTAGTTACACTCCATATGTAGAGCATCCAAACTCTAGGTTATTTTATTGTGAAAGTCAACAGATATTAGCACAAAAGAAACATACCGGTGATACTGTATGGCAATACTCCTCTTTCACACCTCCACTTTTTCTTACTATCTGCACAAATATCTGTCTCTCAAACGCAGGCACAGACCTACCAGTATCTGTTTAGAATAAAAAGGATTTCCTCTTCTAAGATAAAGAGGATATTTTTATTTGCAAACAGCAAAGGTGAAAATATCTTTACTATATGATTAAGTTTTTTGGTAAATTTACAGTTATATATTTCCACAGCTACTTTTTTTGGGGGGGAGACAATCTATAACAGGGGGGAGAGTCAACCTCATTGTGTGAAGGGACACATTCTGTATGTAACTGTGGTCCATGGGGTTTCGTATAAATTTAAAGTTACATATATCCTTCAGCCTACAGTGGCTCCACATTGGTTCCAAAAAGATCAATACTAGGAAATACAGCTTTTAATCAGTTGTCATTAATTTTACTTGCCCACCTATTGTCACATCTATTATTCCTCAGCAAGAAAATGTTTCCACATTTTGGACCAGTATTATTTCTGTCCTTAGTCTCACTTCCTTTCCCATCCTTCTATTTCTCCCCTCTCTCCTCTATTTTCTATCCTCTGAAATTCCTTCTCTCTAATAAATCCCAATTCCATGTAGGCTTCACTACATGGAATCCCATCTGCTAAAATTATCAGCAATTAAATAGTTAATACTGACATTTAAGTATTAGCATCTGGCTTTAAAGCCATCATCCCATGAGATTAATAGGAAAGGGTAAGGGAGTTCATCACTAGTAGGGCATGTTTACACTGCTAATGAGAACTCTTACCTGGGATTTACCATAACCTTACCCTACTGTCCACACACATCATCATCAATATCACAGAAAATATACCAGGTTAGTTTTTTTTTTTTAATTTGGTTGGGTTTTTTAAATTCTCAGGCGAAGACTGCCCCTTTTCCACTCTCTTTTAAAAGGTACTTCTGCCTGGAGAGTATTCCTACCAAAGTACTTTTAACCAAAGATATGTTTCCCAGCAAAGTCCTTTACTACATTTTCTTTCCAGTATTATAAGGGAAGAATTATGTGATAAGTCTGAGAAAAACTGTTCTGCAAGCTATTTATAGTTCATCTTGGAGGTTTTCCAACTTTACCAAAATGTTTTAAGCAGACTCCTTGTAGAGTGAGTGAACAAGCAGTTTTTGGGATTAATGTTAAACAAAGGCATGGCTGCCCAGGTCAGTTTTATAGATGGCAACACTTAGTGTGAAGAAAACAGTACATTTTAACACTGATATATCCTGCTACATGTTCCATTGCTCCAGCATCTTATCGTCAGTGCCAAGATAAAGAAACACCAGAAACTTCCACCATCTACAGACCATTATAAACTCTTGCGTATGTCTGGCTACAGAATGCCAAGGTAAATCTGGGTATTTCAAATGTTCGGTACCAACTACTGTCATACACAGATGACCTCTTCTGAGCGCTCTGATTGTACCAATTTTACTTTGTGTTAACTCCATCAACTGAAGTGAAACACTCCTGACTTTCTCTAATGTGAGCATAGTCAGGCCAACTGAAATTCAGCTGGCAGAAAAGAATCAAGTGAGGCCAGGGAGGAAAGATCAATAAAGCAAAAGATACTTAAGAGACAGAGAATGCAGAAACACACGCACACTTACAAAGCGGTCAACACTGGATACTTAAAAGGAAGGCAGACACGATCCAAAAGTGCACCCATCAGAGTAATATAACAGAGCTGAAATTAATTTCCAATACTGACAAGTCATTTGAGTATCAAATATAACTCTTGTAAAATTATGAAGGGCCAGACACCAACACCCTAAATCATGCTGAAGTCAACAGGTCTACCCATGGAGTAAGGTGTCACCCAACAACAACAAGGGTATCAGAGTCTGGCCCATTGGTAACTATATATCTGCGGACTCAGTGCAATAAAGACTACTTTATCATTTGCTTTTCATTTTGTTCTTAGGCATGGAAATTCTAAGCATTCTATTCTCTGTAATAACTCATGACTTATAGCAATGGACTATGCCTTTTATTTTAGCAGTTAACATACCTCAGGGGGAAAAGAAAGGCAAATACCACCCAACCAATACAAAAATCCTCTTTAAAATGGGTTAGAAAATGAGCACGGCAGCTGTTCCAAATAGTGCAAGTGACTCAGGAATCTTGCTCTAGTTGAAATATGTTTCCAATTATACTTGTAAGTCAGCATTCCACTATAGCTTTTATTTCTCTTGTTCCTATCCATAAGCTAATGGAAGGAAGTAAAAGAAACCACAAAAAAAGTTTTTGGTTTTTTTTTAAATTTCCAAGTACATGTGAAAAACCCCCAGCCATTAAGATTTTGCAGCTGATCTCTGTATACTATCAGTTCAGCTTGCAAGAGCTGAATGTCTGACAACTGAATCTGGCAATGCAGGACTGTGGAAAAGACACCTGTTTAAAATGTATCTAGAATTTGACAATTTGCTCTCAAGAGAATCTTAAAGGCCGTACTGTTTCCACTTCAAGTTACTTTTGATTGGAAATTACATACATTAAAAATACAAAGCAAAACATATTGTGCATTTCATTCAAGGATAAATATGTGAAGAGTGATTGGACTACCTAGATAAACAAAAACATTAAAGAAGGAAAATCTGTAAAAGAAACAGAAGCAAAAGGGAAGGGGTCTAGTAAAACACTACACAGAAATAGCAAAACCATTCAAGGAAAGGCAAGTGAGGAATGAACAGGAAGAAAAAAAAACCAACCACTGGTGGCTACTATAAACACAATACCATGGAACATCAATTCAAATTTGATTCAAAATTTAGATTTTGTAAACACCAGCAGTAGAAATATTTCCACTGATATTAACCCCCCCACACACACAAAATATGCTCAGTTGTTTTAAAACATTCACCTGAAATGTTTCAAATCCAAACAGTGCAGCACAGAGGAGGACTTAAAACTGGCAATTATTTCATTGCTTTTCATTGTCCAAGCTGACGGTATGTCTGGACTTGAATTTTTAGTTGTGTTTAACAGGTGTTAATAAAAAGGATTGCAAATTCTAGCATAGACAAAACACAAACATTTGCTGGTAGGTGTGTTTAACCAGATAAACACGACTTGGAATGAGTATTTGAGTACTGAAATCAAACATTTCTTTATTGTAGATACTAAAATTTTACAACTGTGCTAATTAGTATGTTTTATTCCATGTCTAATAATTCAAGTATAGACATACTTTGAGGGAAATGCAGAAAGAAATTCAACAGAATCAACAGTGAGAAGTTTGATTTTGAAATTTTTCCGCTTTAACCAGCTTTGTTATTTGTTAAAGATTTATTTGCTTACAATACAACATTCTTAAGACGACAGTATCCCTTTTACAGTAATGTTAGTTGAGGCACAGAAATGGGAAATTCAGTGTTAAGCTTTCCCTTGAAGGTATAACTGTTGTATTTAATTTTCTGGCAATACTTTTTAAGGGAGTTCAGTTTTAACAGCTTGTTGCAGAAAATACCATAGGTTCCCATTACAGGGAAACGTATGCATCTTCACTAGCTAAAACAAACAGGAGTATGAGACTCACCAGTCCAGTATATAAAAGGTCCTGTTTTTTCATCACTGATATGCTATCACTGATGTAAGCTACTGAAGATTTTAGCCTGTATCTTATGAGTGAACAGTGACAAAGTGAGGCATCTAGGAAAGAACCCTCTGAATATGCATATGTACAGTATGCCTGGTTTTTGAAAATAAAAACAGGAGATTTTTCAGATCTTGGTTTTAAGAGGCCTGAGGTCTCATTTGACACACTTTGCACAATTCTATAACCGTGTGCACAAATTAGGACATTGACTTTGAGTTAATGGCTATTTATAGCTGCCTACATAGCCACAGGCAAGTGTACACCTGAT
This sequence comes from Mesoclemmys tuberculata, assembly GCA_007922155.1. NCBI lineage: Eukaryota > Metazoa > Chordata > Testudines > Chelidae > Mesoclemmys > Mesoclemmys tuberculata. The sequence continues at coordinate 9,314,518 of ML675617.1, read as the reverse complement.
ATACTTATTGTAATGGACAAAGCAAATACATGTGGAAAAACTTTTTTTTTTTTTTTTGTTAATCAGGCACTTTATATTTCATTTTCTTTGCTTAAGTTGGGGTCTCCAAAATATAACATTTAAATGGAATAACCTCTCCTCCAATGATATTTGCACAGGTAAATATCAAACCTGCAGGAAATTTTTCTAGTTTAAACAGAGAACCCATGTATTTGAATTTTACATTAATTTGCAGAACAAGGCACTATTCTTTAACAAGCATTTAAAAAAACATTTCCCCCTTCCTTGTACAGTGATGCATTCAATTATGCAAGTAGGCAAGCAAAGGATGCCTTAGTGATTAGAGAGTACAGTCAGCTAGTCAATGAGTTTTAACACTGGGTGGTAACTCATGGCAACAGGGCAGACAGAAAAGACAGCAGGCTAGATTTAACATAGCAGTCAATCTTGCTATTTAGCATCAGAAGAAACAGTACCATCGAAAAATCAGCAAAATGGTAATGAACCTGCCAGAAAATACAATTATTATACTGCAGTGAAAATATTATAATGGTTACATGTCCCCTGTAATCTTTTTACTCTGCATCTTATTTTTTAAAGCTCACATTTTAATTTTAATGCAAGGACCAACCTTTTTCTTTACCTATTTTAGTACAATGTTGGATTTCTGGATCTTTTGCTTGCAATAACTTATTTTTTTCAAATAAAAATGTTATATTAAAAGCGTTTTGCCCTTACTGATTCCACAATTAATCTGGCATCCTCTTCACTGCAACGAAAGGGGCTGTCATGCACCAAAACATTCATGCTGAAAAATAAAATCAATAAGATTGTTAACAATCAGAAAAATGGAACAGACTAAAACCTATCTATGATAAACCACCTCTGCAAATAGCCTAGTAGTTTATGTCTTCCAAGAAGTGAGACAGTAAAAAATGAAGCAACAATAACCAGTGTTTTATACACTTAATATTTTCATTTATATAGTGACTTTCATCCTCAAATGCATCCCAAAGTTCTCTGTATGTAAAGGGACACAATGGCATGGAGACAATTCTATGGCAGGGGATCCAATAAACTGACTTCACAGCACACTGATACCAAAAGAAAAATTTTGATCAAAGACCTGGGGCAAACCCCTTGCTCCTTCAAAAAGTATCCAGAATCTTTCATGCTCATGGAGAACAGAAGAAAATATGGGGCCAAATTCTCTGTTAGTGTAAATGGCTGATGTTAGTGCAGATGCATCCATTTACACCAAGACTGAATTTGGGCCTTGGTTTATCAGGTCTCATCTAAATAAACTTCCTCAAAGTGAAGTTATAATTTTTTAAAAATTATACTAAGATATAACCTGGATGATTTGGAATAAAAAAATATGAGGCTCAGTACTATAAGCTATGCGATAGTACAGCTATTAAGTTATCCAGCTGTTAACACAGCTGTGCAGTCAGTCCTAGAGTGCAGCAAGACCACCACATTTTTTTCAGGAAACAAACAGAAGGACTATAATAAATTAAAATTTTTGCCAAGGCTTTTGCATTACATGTATGGTTAAAGTCAGGCTTCTACAGAATTAAAAGAGGACTTGGCAAAACATTCCTACCCTGTAGGTACTGTGCTGACAGTATTTCCATTGAATACCAGCTCAGTGAGCTTGATAATAGGCCATTTAAATTTGTATCAGGCCAAAACTTGGTATTTAATGACAGCTAAGCTTTTAAGAGGACAATCTACTTTTAAAATAAACTTAAATGTTGAAAAAATTATGACGTAACTTTTAAAAATATATACACACACAGATACATATCCGTATATGCATATCAAATTACTAGCAATACTGAGCCCTGTTCAGCAATGCACTTAAGCATTTGCTTAAATTTTAAGCACTGTTTAAGTCACACTGATATCTATAAGAGAGTCTTGTAGCACCTTGAAGACTAACGCATTTATTTGGGTATAAGCTTTCATGGGCAGAAACCAACATGCATCTGACGAAGTGGGTTTCTGCCTACAAAAGCTTATGTCCAAATAAATTTGTTAGTCTTTAAGGTGCCACAGGACTCTTGTTGTTTTGCTAAACACAGACTAACACAGCTACCCTGCTGGAACTGATATCAATGCTTAACTTTAACCACACGCTTAAGCACTTTGCTGAATTGGAGCCAGATTGCAATGAGCCTTTGCATGCTATGACTTACATTGTAACAGTTCTCTCTGTAGGGTCAGAAGGAATAGGTGGAACCCATGCGATATCCTGGCAAACAGCTAAAAATTTCATTACTCCTGTTCTTTGATTTTATTTGACACCGTGACAATCTATTCTCAGGGTGCTTATACATTAATTGGGTGCCCGTTGCTGTTGATCAATGAACACCACCATAATTACGTTAATATGCACAACATACTCTTCTACCTTCTGAGATTTCACTGAATTTTCTTAGAGTTAATGGAAGAATTGCAAATAGTTCCAGGTGCAATGTAAACCGTCGGATAAACGTACAGACTCAACTGAATAGAACAGCAATAAATCTTTTTGTTTATTTTTGTTCTTAGTTTTACCGATTTACATAATATTTAAACAAAGGATGTTACATACATCTAATATTAAGGATGGTATCATCCCTCATCATCAACTGTGATCACATCTTGCCAACAAAGATGACTCAATGACTAGCTTTTTAAGGCAAACCCAGCCAGTCTAATAACAATGGTGGGTGAGAGAACGGGGGTGAATTTCTGGCTCTGCCAGTGTCTTCCAGTGTGATTTTGGGCAAATCACTTAATCTGAATGTGCCGCTGCTCCCCCATCTATAAAACAGAGATAACAGTGCACTCTTTCTCCAACACTTTGACTTGCTCTATTTAAACGGTTAGCTCTTTGGGGGAGGGACTGTCTCTCACTATGTGTCTGTGCTGCATCTAGCACCCTGGTGCCTAAATCTCAGTTGGGGACTCCTGGTGCTACTGCAAAACAAATAATAATACAGTAGATGCTCATTTGTAACAACATTATCAGAGCCCTTCGCTATTTTGCTGTTAAGCAGCTGTTGCTGTTATGGGGAGTGTCAACAATACACAGTAGGGAAAGTGTTCCCAGGGGAAATGTTGCTCAGAGGCAGCAGTTGCTCTTACAAGGTGTTGCTGCAAACAAGCGTCTACTGTAGTATGGAATCAATGATGGGCAGCAGAGACATTAGAGCTTTGTATGGAATATGGAGGCTCTCAGGAAAATCCCAAACAGCATTCTGGGGAAATGGGGAAATTCAAAGTGGAGGACTAAGTTGACAACTTAATTCCCGTGTTGTTTTTAAATACTGCAGAAAATTTAGAACAGAAGCTGGTCATAAATACATGTGCAGTGATACACAATGGGGTGTTATGGACAAAATGAGAGCCATAACTCTGCATTTCTTTAAGTTGGGTTGCTAGCTACCTGTAGCATTTTTAAGAATTCATAAATTTAATTTTACAGTGTAACCGTATATCATCATCATAATAAACGGCTAAGGCAACCCTAATCTTCTCTATTTTAAAGTGAACATTTTTAATTAAGTAAACGCTAAGTATAAATGAGCTACACCTGGCTATCAAATTACTTAATAGAAGACATTCAAAGAAATTAAATGTTATCAGTATTGTGCAAAAAAAACTAAAAGCAGCAGATTATAGAGTAACTGGTTTTTGAGCCATTACTAAAGTTTATTTGTAAGTCATCTGCAGGACTCATGTGATCAATATATATTTTCTGAGTAAACCCTGGGTAGTTACCAAGCAAAGCAATTCTCTATCAGGATGCTGTACAAACAGAAAGGTTACTATCACCTCAAAGCAAAAGTTGCCCCATACTGTATTCTGACAGAATTAATACAATACACACAGAAATTTCTTTGAATGGATGCTTACCATTTTATAGCACCTCCATCAGCCTTCTTATGAAGCAAAGCTTTCCAGTATTCATGGGTGGATTTAATAATTTCAACAGCAAAATCCTAGTTTATATCAAGAAAAGTTATGATATAAAAATCTATTAAATAAATTCCAAAGAACTAATTTATTAAAAATGCAATTTCAAGTGGTATATTTTCCAGAACTTTTAATGAGACTTCCCAGAAGGCTCCCTACAGTAACACTTTTCTAACGTGAGAAACAAACCTCACTGTCCATCAAGTATATCAGCATCACATTCATGATACTTTTTGGTTCGTGGCGAGACACAATAAGTAGTATTTATGAAAAAATAAAACCAGTGTAACATGTACAAGAATAAAACATCACACAGGTTGCTACATGTGTAGCTACAGCTGTACTAACATTATATGATGCATTATTATTTAAGAAATGACATATCCTATCATTAAAAATTGTATTATAACACTACATAAAAGATTACAATTAATGTTGCACACACTGCAATAAATTGGCATTTACTGATTTGATTGCTTAACCATACAACCTTAGGGTTACATTAGAACGGTATATTAACTGCCTACTTTTGTTTAGTGTGGAGTTTAGTTTCTTGCTGGTGTTTGTTGCTGTTGAGAAACAAAATACACGGAAGAAATTAAAAAGCTCCAAAAAGTTTTAAAATTTCCGGGCATCACACTTGCAGACAGAATATTAAATTTCGTTATTGGACTCGTTGGCTAGATACCACTGAAATCTTGCCACCTTTCACCAGAGCCACTGGAACAGTTCAAGGAAAAGTAACTCTTTTACATCCCGGGTCTCTAAAAACATATGCAACACATCCAAGCTGGTCAGGGGTAAAGTATTTGATGTACACTCTGACCCAAAATTCCAACAGTTTTGGCTGCAGCCTTGTTCAAGCTTCAGTGAATAAGCTTTGCAAAGTACAAAATTAAGAAAAGCAGTCAGTGGAGGAGCTGACAATAGATCTTTGGATTGTCTGGCCTTGCAGCATTGGGTATTTTCCACCAGGCTAATGATTTGTTTTAGAGAGAAGAGTAATAAGGGAACTCTTTAACCAGAAAAGATCAGAAAGTTCTTTGGGTTGGTTAGTAGGCATTTTATAGCTTTGACAGGTCATTACAAAGCTAACCTAGCCAATTTGTGCATAAGCATCTTTCCTCTGGAACCCACTTACAATGTTAACGGGGGAAAAAAAGCAAACTTCTATAGAGTGTGCATACTACATGATTTTAAAAACATTTTAAACTCAAAACAAACCCAGTTTCCCCTGGAAAAGGCCATGCATTATCTACAGTGAGCATTATTCCCTTACCCACTGGACTTTCAAACATCAGCTATTTTAGACATAGATTGTCAAAAACTCATGAGAATTTTTCTAAAGCTGGGAAAAGATCTCTAGTTTGGAAGACAGAAACTGCTGAAGCATTTTTACTCAAAATTACCCAAAAAATTCATCTCTGAGCAAAGACCAAGCATGGAAAAGTCTGCAAACTATCACTTCTTTTAAAACATACTTCACAAAATTGTCATGAATATTTAACAATCTACACACAAAATCTATTCACGATTTCTTTCCTATGACGACAAAGTTTTGAAAAAAATCCAGCTGTGATCCTGCAAAAAACATACACTTGTGTAAGTTTTCACAGGACTGGGACTTAATATTTTACCCACTTGTACAAAAAACCCATTATTTCCTTGGGATATGTTTAATTTTGCAAGTTTGCCGAATTACCTACACAGACAAAAATACAGCTATTCAAAATTCTCTCTGCTATATTAAAGTACTCATTTTACAAACATATGAATATAAACCAAATAAAGTTCTGATGTTTGATAATGTTTTCCTACCTTCGATATTGCATTTCAAGTATAGCACCATAGTTTTATTACATTACGGTGTACCAACCACTCTCACTTCCTTGCAAGCAAGTTCTAAAATACATCACTTCAAAAAACACATGGCAGCAAGATACATCTTTAAATTCATATAAATCTTCACCTTGTCTTTAAACTCTCCATTAAAAGCAAACTGATTTTCTGGTTTTTCATCTGGGACCTTATATACTCGGAACCAGTCAACTGTAGCCTCAAGATAACCCGGTTTGTGCTTCTTGACATCATCAATATCTGTAGGTATTTAAAAAAAAAAAAAAATCACATTTTTACTCTCAGTTTTGGTAACATCAATTTTAAAAAGTCTCATAAAATATTTGCAAGCAATTTGATTTCAGTGAATTCTTTCAAAGTCATCAGGGAATTTCAGTTTCTTACCTCGGTTGCCTATAGTTGATATTTTATGATTTCACCACCACACTAAAATAAATAAGCCAGTCACCTCCTGGTCTTCATTAATTAAGACCCAGAGGGCCAATGAATAAAATGACCATTTTTATAGCAGCAGGCGAAAAAAAATCCTTATTTACAGGCTTTCATCTCACTTGGTACCTCATTTGAGACGCAGATTATTATATACATTTTATTTCCCAGCAACTGCGGGGACTACTGCGTTGTTGGGTTTGTTTTTTTTTTTCTGATAATGGAAAAATAGCTGGCAAAAACAATTTTAGCTTATGGATTTTAAATTAGCACCTGAAAACAAAGTATAAACTTGGTGTGGCAAATGAATACCTAAAACGAATAGCAAAAACACATCCGACAGCACATCTTCCTCTGAATTGGGCCTATTAGATGCAGAAAGGGTAAATGCTGCTAGTATTAAATGCCAAGCATTCTAACATCTTGTTCTAGTTACTTGCATTACACACATTCTAACCTTGCTTCTATAGGTGCAGACCAGTGGACAGCAGAACGAGAAAGATCCTGCTGTGCAAGAATAGGACAGGCTATGAAGGGCATTTCCAGGCCATTCCTTGTTGCAGAATGATGAATGCAGAAAGTGGCTGTACAATTTATGAATTCTGGTTGTTATTGTGAAACTGTTATGAAAAATTTCTGTATGCACGTGGATCCTTCACTGCTAATAGGTCCTGTATCAGGTACAAATCAGACAAAGACAGTGGAAAATACTTAGCAGACCTGAAGAAGAGCTCTGTGTAACCGACAGTTTGTGTCTCTCACCAACTGACGTCGGTTCAATAAAAGATATTACCTCACCTATTTTGTCTAACATTAATGATGGTACTTAGACATCATAAAAGTTATGCTTAAGACAGCTGAATCCACAGACGACCAATTTTACTTTAACTCTTTGAAGAGGGCCAAGGGGGGGAAGTGAGAGCAATAGAAAGTTGCCTGAAAGATAAAACAAAGGAAGCCAGGTGGGTTTACAGCAAGCCAGACAAGAGGAAGTAGTCTGGGCTGGAGCGAGCAAGATCATCCAGCATGTGGCAACCTCATGTGGCAGGGGGCCCCTGCTTGCTTTCCCTAGTCCAAATGGCCCCAAGGACTCTGGACAACCAGACAAACATCCTAACTGTCAAGGTGGTTAAGCACTGGAACAAATTTTCTAGAGAGGTTGTAGAATCTCCATCATTGGAGGTTTTAAAGAATAGGTTAGACAAACACCTGCCAGGAATGGTCTAGTTATTACGTAGTCCTGCCTTGAGTGCAAGAGACTGGATTAGATGACCTATTGAGGTCCCTTCCTGTCGTACACTTCTATGATTCTTAACACAGCCAAATCTGCAGAACTATTATATACAAATATACGGCTCTGATAGTGTCACATTCTTTTATGTTTAGGACAAAAGATTTCATGCAGTTGCCACAATGGGAAGGTCTGATGCTCGTGAACATTACTTTCCCCACATTACTGCCAAGCACCGACTGATCGACTTTGTCATGTTTCCTTTCATCTGTCAAGATGTTGGAAGGCCACATTTCATGCAGTACAATTATAGTTGCGTGTGTATCTCTCAGTAGCAAGCAAAAATGTGGCAAATCCATATAGTTTTCAGAGAAATACACCTCTGTCATTGAATTAAAGGAGCCCACACACCTTAAGAACAAATTCTCAATAATTACTGTTTTTATAGACAAAGCTTGTCCAATCCATTAAAAATTAAGAGGACAACAGCTTCCCCACAGGACTTTGGAGGTGGATGTAAAGTTGGAGGCGGGGAAAGGAGGAGGAGAAAAAAATCTCAGGATTCTGGCTAAGAGAGCAGAAAAAAGGGAAGAAACAGTAGGAAGAGCAGTGATTTAAAATACTAGCTTCCAACAGCCTAAAACAAATAGGAGTCAGATGATTTCAGCCTTCTCTCATAACAGTCATTAGGTGCCATATTCTGGCATTGCATATGTACACAAGGGCTCCACTGACATGATGTATTCAGGCTGAAGTCAAATGAACTAAACCTGTATAGAACAGCAAATGTATGGCCCAATATCATTTGGTCCTATTTATCTGTACTGTCAATCTCCTGTCAGAAGAGGCCATGAAGGGAACGTCAGGAGCCTTGCAGGTCATATAGCATTAACATGCATTAACACAGCTGTGTGGGTGTGATTTCTGCATATTGCCTGTATGCATTTTCCAGGTCCACTTTCATAAGCACCAAAATTAACGCAAGGGTTAAAAAAGCAGATGAAAAAAAGTTAGCTATTATTACATTAAGTGTAAGCAGCTTGGTTTGAATAAGGAAAATCTCTAGAGGGTGGCACGAATGACTACTGCTAGCTTTTTGTCAAAGGAAAGAGCCAATAAAAAGGCAGCTCCTAAGTCTATCGGGCCTTACAAAAGGAAGCGATAAAAACATTTGTACAAAACTACCATTTTTAGAACAACAGATGCTGTTTCTTGCAAGCAAAGCTAAAACATGCTTGCAACAAGCTTTCTAAACAAGGTCTGTGGGAAGAGAGGACATATGTTTTTAATAACATCTTATAAACATTTACAGGAAGCAGCAGCTACATTCCATATAAAGGCATTTGTTGTATTTTCTGCAGCATGGGTGGGAAAAAAGCCCAGTACGGACAATTAATTTCTTTATGTTGAATACTTACACAAATTCACAACAAAAGCTTTCATGGGCCTCCTCTGCTGCTCCGAATATAAATATACCCATGCTTTCAGAAAGAGCACATACAGCACATGACACCATGTTGCACATCATACTTTATTTTCATCATTCAGGGATTGACCACATAACTCAAAACTGACTTAAAGTCGTCACCTATGATCATCACCTATAAGGAATAAAAATAATCCAAGACACTGCCCACTGCTATGTATTACCTTTATAAAGAGCATTTTGTTTGGGGAAAAAGAGAATGGTGCCGATACTGTACCGTAACTACAAAATAAGTTATTAATATACCAAAGTTGATAGAACTTAATTTACAGATGTGTATATATATGCAGCCATCATTCCAATGACCAACAGAATAAAACCTCCTGGCCAAGATTTCCAAAAATGACCAATGACTGTGTTCATTAGTTTTTGTGTGTCCACCTAGAGACATCTTAAAGAGGCCTGGATTTCAGAAGGGATGTGCTCAATACTTTCAGAGAGCTACTGTAAGACACCTCAACCTCAGCACCCCAAATCACTAGTTACTTTTCAAATGTGTGGCCAATATGAATTTCATTTTAGGGCTTCGTAATTGGGGCTAAACATAAACATGCCCAAATATTTCTCTCAGTTTTCAGGAAAGGTAAACTGGTCCTGTTGTGTATTTGAACTTCAATACATAAATTAAATCCCACTGTGAGGCAAGTGGACAGAAACTTTTTCCACTTCAAGAATTAGCCTCTCTTCTTGGCCCAGATGTTACAAAAAGTCCAGGCCTGCTTTACTGATTCAGAATGGAAAGGAAGTTTACATCCACGCCCAGACCCACTTCCTTGTTTTTAAATTGCTTCACGGAGTCCAGCAATGGTTATCTGGCTAGCAGTCGTCTAGGCAGAAAAGGTACTCAGGTACCTAAAGGGCAGAGTTAAAGCAAAGTTGATTATATTAAAACAGGTTCTTCTCTTGCACCAGTGAAAATTTCCAGATTAAACTTCTTAATTTACGCACACACGTGCAGATTTAAAAACTGTTCTGTCTAAACTGCAGCTTGATTTGAACCAGAGCTTGTCCCCACCCCTTCCAATATTGAAAGTTGTAATTGTACATAGCCACAACATCCTACTTGAGGCCCAGTCCTTTGAAACTGTGCTTCCTCCTCAATCCCCAATGAAGTCAATGGGAATTGATGACAACCACCTCTCAAGCCCCAGATCTTGTCACTCTGGTATTGCAGCTGTGAATTACAGCTTTCATTGCTATGTATGAGAGTTCCAGGCAGGTTTTCCAACTTTAAACGGTACTTATCAATAAATGCCTGCGAGACTGGAGGCATATGTATTGGGATTGCTATGAATAAACAACTGGAAATACTCAGGAAATGCTCAGCCTTAAATTCTGTTTTGGAAATCAATTGCAGTTATGAGAATTATAAAAAACCCAGAATAGGGAAATATGATGTACCTGATATGTATTTAAATCAGTAAGAAAAAAAATAAATATACAACACAAACCCAGAACAGGATTTTCAACCATTTATCACTTTACTTTCCCCAAATTATTTCTTCCAGATTTACCATAGCAATTAATCTTCATCGGTGACTATCCACATACCTAGTTTGAACTTTTAATACAAAGTAGCGTGAGCTACCCAAGCAAAAAACAAAACAAAACAAAACAAAAACAAAACACACAAACACACTTTTCACAAATGTTAGAATAATAAAAAACCCTGACTGATTTTGTTCAACTTCTGAAGGGGACAAAGGATACAGGAAAGGTCCTTTATGGGCAGAGACCAAACATGAGAATTCTCCACCCTACCAGAAATATTAAGTGAATAGTAAGGAGTGACTGAACAAAGTGGTTTAGAATTAGTCTCCTCCTTCACTGTGATGCCACTATCATAAGACAGAGACATGAGCTTGTCAGTTATTAGGAGAGGATTTTCTTAATATTATATACTGCTAGCATCCATTCGAATTAAAAGAAAGTCTCACGTGTAGGAGGGGAAGACAACTATAAAGGGACATATTGTACTGCACATTTCAACAGATTTGTTTGTTTTCAAAACAAAGAAGGATCGCTGTTAAACATTGCAAGCTACAGTTATTTTTGTTGAAGCAGATGGGGACGCTTCTCGCTCCTAAACCTTAGACTAATCAGACAGACTCTGAAGTGACAAATTTCTTACATTTAAGAAACCTTTCCCCTCTTCACCCTCTGATTATTACAAGGACGCCTCTCAGGGTATGTCTGCACAGCAACCAGACACCTGCATCTGGCCCAGGCCAGCCCACTCAAGCTCCCAGGTGTAGACATCCGGGCTCAATCTGGGGCCTGGGTTCTGTGACCCTCCCACCTTGCAGGGTCCTAGAGCCCAGAATTCTACACGGCAATGAAACCACCCTGCAGCCTGAACCTCTGAGCCCGAGTCAGCTGGCCTTCCCCAGCCACAGTGTCTAGGTGCTGTGTAGCTGTACTTTGAGAGATTCTGTTCCCATCTATTAAGCTGTCCTGCAGTGGATCAAGAGCATGAGTACTCAGGACAGACTGTGAGGAAATGGGGCACAAAGCCCAAACTGGTTGCCAGTTCTATACTTAGATTTTACCAACCATCAAGTGTAAGCTCCTCAGGCATTATAACAGCCTTAACATGGAGTCAGACGGTCTCCTTGGGTACTCCCATCTGTCTTGCCACCCAGGTGAGCCTACCTTTGTGACAGATTGATCCTTGAGGTAAGGGTCCCAGCAATATTCATGTTACTCTCAGTGCCAAAGAACCACACATTTACCCAAGGGCAACTACACTTCAGATCTCACACCAGAGACATAGTTTATTACAGGACTGGCTACAAGCTATCTACGGATTTATTATATGGGACAAGGAAACAAGAGAGTTATTTACAAGGTTAAAGCAGGTAAACATATATACATACAAATGAGTTCCAAATTTAAGTTTCAAAAAGTAAAAGGAGCTTGTGTAATAAACAAGCTCTGTATGTCCTTCAGGGCGAACCCAGGCTAAGCACTGGGGATCTTTTGCTTATGCCTAGTAACCCTTGCCTGCACGAGCCCAAGCAGCATACAGATACAGTTCCTCTGTTAGGTTTTTTATGCCCTCCCCTCCCACATGTCTGCTTTTAGCTGCAAACTCAGCTGATGGAACAATTCACTTGCAAGACATCTTCATGGGGAATGAACAACGAAGTATTTTGTTCTCATTAATGTTCTACTCTAATCTGTCTGGAGTAGATGGGCTTCCTTGTTGGGCAGGACATAACACCTTCTGTTGGAGAACAGCACTTCACACCAGTTAATCTCTCTCCTGTCAGGTGATTTATACAGTTACAGAGGTTTACAATCTGTACATTCACATTACCTTACAATATGGGATACAGATGTTTTACTTGAGATTAATGCATGCAGCAAATTACAAGCATTCATTAAAGTCTAAACACTAAACACATTTTTATAATTCTAATATCTATTTTAACAAGAGTAACACACAGGTGAGCCAGATTGGTTTCCAGCTACCTATTTGTTAGTATTCAATTGAGGCATGAGGACTTTGGCATGAGTCTGCGAGCACTGCATTATGAGACAACTGTTCATGCTGAATTAAGTTCCTTCTTACAGGCAAGAAAAAAATGGATGCATGAGATTAAACTTCAGGGTTTAAGAAATACAACTAGAAAACTATATATATATTTATATTCCAAGATGAAAAGTTGAAAATATGAACCATTGCATGTGATGTTTTTAAAAGCGTTAAATAATCTATTTCAAAATAAACTGGAATTCTGCCACCAAAGCACCCAATCCCTTATAGCAAGAGTATTACTCAATAAAACTAAAACTAGTGTTAAGACAGCACTACTGCACTAAGTATTAAACAATGGCTCAGTTTTTTTCCCAATTGCTACTTATATCATACTAAACTATTCCCTAAATGGTTTATCTTATGGTCAAAAGAAAGTATAGGAAGTTAAAAAGAGAAAAAACTTTTTTTTTTTGGTCTATAATATGACACCAGTTACTTGTAAAGATCACTTAGCCAGGCACCAAGTAGGTTTTATTTATTACAAAATTTATATTGGTACCCTTGCACATTATGAAAAGTTTTAAACTTTGGTGCAACCATTGAGAGCAACTCCACAGATCTTAGATCCTGTGAGAGGAAGGTGGGGGAAGAAGACAGAGAGATGCTCTGAGATAACTGAATCTCAAATCAGTTAGCCCTTCTAACAACCTGTGCCATTCTATTTGCAAGCAACTACACTGTGACTAGCTGAAGTTTTCATGGGGCGAACGTCCACAGCAAAAAGCAAGGTGTCACAGCCGCCAAACCAAATGTAGATGGAAAAAGGATCTATGTGCTTCCGCTGTCACCTAAAAATCCAAGATGACCATGTGACCATGAGCCATACCAGCAAACTGCTATCCATTCATATAGATGCTTTCCTGTGCCATTAGCATCAGTTCTGTCTCATCCAGATTGAACCAATTTGCTCACTGCAAAAGCAGAGTTAAATATCTGATTTTGATGAAAAAGAGTGATAGATCTGAGTGTCATCCTCATATTGATAAAGCTGCAGGCTGAGTCATCTCACTATTTCCCTAAACTAAATTTCCAGATCACTGTAACAGACCAAGTTTGAGAAGGCAGAAACACTGTGCTACAACTGAACTGCCTCAATGATTTTAACTACCACCAGCCCAAGCCCTTACTTACCCCTTCATCAGTCACAGGTAATCTATAAATCATGGTAATCTGCAAGAACAATGAAAAGAGGAGGGCCATCTAGGTAGCCCACTGATCCGGATAACAACTTGCCTTAATGCTGCATTTAGCTACCAGGAAAATGGTTCAACAGCTCAGCAACAAATTCCTCAGATATCTGGAACTCTATTGGATACATCCGTCCTTGCAGACAGACCATTAAAATAGGCACACTATCCCAACGAGAGGATAAATCTGACCTTATGGACCAGGGAAAATAAGATATTTAGTCTTAGAACATAATCGCTAACATGATAAAGATTGACCAAGACTTGCACAAGATTTTAGCCCTTTGATTCCCAGTGACTTTATTTTTAAGAAAGAATGAAGTCTTGTTAGCTACAGGACACGTAACACACCCTTAACCTCTTCTGACAGAGCACCTACAGAAATAGGAAGGTATCTCAGTTACCATGCCAATTTAAAGCAACCCTGCCAACCTGAAATCTACTGAATTTAAAAAGAAGTTAAAGATCATTTCAGGTGCTACACCTGCCCTGGAGTTCCACCATCCATTTTTTGTGGCTATACAAATCACACTTTTCTTTTTTTTTTTTTTAAGTATATTTTTCTTCTCTGTTACTGTACAAAGGACCCAAACAAAATAAACAACTGGATGAATGGCTGTAAGGGAAACCATGAGAATTAGATGACTGGCTATAGGGGAGACAAACTAATAATACAGAAAGTAAAGACTATATAAAAAGAATGTTTTCTTTTCATTTCTTTCAACGTTAGGACATGCTATTTCACAGTTGCAAGTAAAAGCTTTTCAGACAAATGTGATTTTTTTTTAAAGTTATATGTGTTCCTTGAATCTCTACCTTCTCTGCTGACACTAACAAGACTTCTGTTAGAGTTCATTGTGATAATGATTTTGCAATGTGAACTACAGAAAGCTAAAATGAGACCACCAACTAATTTCACATGTGCAACAATTCTCAATTATTTTGGAGTCATGTAGCCAAAACCCTGCAAGATACTTTGAAAATATAGCAGCATCATCAGACTGCAAAGCTGTGCCTACCCAAATACCATGAACAGAAGAAACTCAGACAGCCAATGGAAATTAGGGATGTTCAAAGTAAATGACAATAGCAAGGGTCCAGAAGCAGCAAGGGTTTAAACTTTACAATGCTCCCAAACACTTACTAAGGAAGTCATGTTTCAGAAATCATGTTGACTCACACAGAGCTGTGTGTATGACAGGTCATCTGAGGAAGCCCAGACATAGCTATTAACCTTCCTAAAGGTCAGTGTGAGATACATATGTGCATTCCCTGAAGAGGATGTTTGAGTGCAAACAATAACAAATAGATTAATACATGCTCCCTTTTCTTTAGGCAGTCTGCCTGCCCCATCCTTTATGTGTCAAAGCCACACACCACTCTACTGGCCATGCAATTAAAAGCAAGGTGCAAATATTTAAATCTGGAGCTCTGCGGTTAGTAATCCAGGCCACATTTCCATATTACCAATTCAAATTCTAGATTTATCCTGTGTCTCAAAGTTCACTTGCTGAAATGGATGGTGTCAGGAGAGGTAAAGATACTTGCCATGAATTTTCTGGGCTTCTGGGTCATCCACACTGATGGCAATAATCTTCCAATCCATCTCTCCTTCATCAATAAGAGCCAAAACTCCGAGAATCTTTACTTGAACAATCTCACCAGGCAAGCGAATCTGAAAGCACAGCAGCAGAATTTCTATCTCAGCAAGGCACAGAAAAGGCTACACATTCACGACCTTTTGGTTTTCCTCTAACAGACCAAAAAGCTGTTCTCCTCTTTCAAATCCGCGACATCCTTGACCAGAATTTGACAACCTGTCTCTAAATGATTCCCATGCCTACTCACTCCTCTCAACTCTTCTTGTACCTTCAATTCTCTCTTCTTCCTCTCTCTCTCTCTGTGCAGTAATTTCTTCAAGGAGAAAACTAACATATTCTAGAAAGAATTCCCTTCCCTCCCTCTATCTTTATCTCAATTTGTGATCCATAAGCACCACTCATTTATCTTCTAATCCCTTCTACCTGTCCCCATTCCAACTCCTAATCTCTCTCTCACCCTCTTGGCTCCTCTCTCCTAGCCGTCAAACATGCACCCATCTCCCCACTCTAAATTCACTCTTGCCAAATGATCATTTGGAGTCTCCTTCTCAATCCATCTCAGTCAATATCCCATAAGTACTATACTAGATTCCCTCTTCTTTCCTTTCCCTCTTTCATATCTGGGTGGCCTCAACTACCATCTCTAAATAGGTAACCCCCAAATTTGACTTTCCACCTTTCCCCATCATCCAGTCTCTCATGTTTATCTTTCCGGCCCCTGTTCCCTACATTTCTCACTGGCCATTCAAGCTCAATGTGGCCAAAAAACAAACAAACAAAAAAGTTATCTTTTTATCACTAAAGCCCTGCACTCTCTCCCTTTTCTATCACCATTAAGAATTGCGTTGGCCTTTTGAGTTATATAGCCATAAAACCTGTCACTTTTGTCTTCTCGTCTCTCTCACTCAATACCCAGCTTTTGTCAAATTCTGCTGGTTCTTTTTTCCTCTCCAAAAATCCACCAGTTCATAGAGTTTAAGGCCAAAATGGACCACAAGGTCATCTCATAGGACATTCTGTTTATCACAGTCCACCAACGCCACCTAGCACCACACACAAAACCCAACATCTGAAATTAGACCAAAGTACTACAGCCCACAGGAGACTAGACTATTATGTAGTGCAAGGGATCAAGGTGGTACAAATGCCCAATACCCCAGCTACAGCAGAGAAATGATTAAGTGAGATATACCCATATAATCCTGGCAATTGAGTTGCACCCACACACTGCAGAAGAAGGAAAATATTCCCCCTCCCAAGGTCAATGCCAATCTGAAAATTTCTTCTCAACCCCACATTGGGCCATCAGTTGGACCCTGAACATGTGAGCAAGAAACTGCCAACCAAGCAGTTGAGTGAGTGAGCGAGAGAGAGAGAGAGAGAGAGAGAGAGAGAAAGAAAAACACTGGTGCCATCTCAGAGCCCTGACCCACTTTATCCAATGTGCCATCTCCAGCCATGGCCATCCCTGATGATTGAGAGAAGGGATATAGAAACACGTCCAGAATACTTGGGGGAGAGAGGGGAATCCCTTTCTGACCTCTGCCAGAGGCAGCAGAAACCTTGAAGGATCAACTTTTAGTATAAGACATAAACCGGAAGTGAGCCCAAGGGCTTTTAAACCCTTCCCCTACCAACACAAGCAACCCTCGGTTTTCTCTCAGTTTCCAATACCAGTTGTCAATACTTTGGGCATCCCCCAACCAGGAATAATGCAACCTCTTCCCTCTGGTCAATTGCTTCCATCTTGCACCTCTCCATTCTATCCAAAAAGCTGCTACCAAAATATTAAAATAACCATGGTAATTACGACAAACCTTTGTGCCTATCTCACACACATCAACGGGATCGTTATCACCACAACATCCTGTACTGTTATCTTTATGATGTGGGTCTTCCCAAGTCTGTTAATGGATTCAGAAACAAAAGTTAATAATTAAACTTCAATTACAATTCCTTAGTTTACTTATAAATTACACATTAATAAAACATCAGTAAATAAAGATCCAACCTCTCCTTTTTCTGGCAATAGGCATGCTTAGCTCAATCCAGGTCAATCAACCTGGATAAGACAGAGCACGTCAAGATTTGGCACGTTTCTAAAAAATATGCTCAATGTTCGTTTGTTCATTTTTTAATGAATAAGGGGATTGTTTTAAAACTTACTTATTTCCACTTTTATAAAAAGTGTAGCAGCCACTATTTTACTGTTATAAGTAGCATCAGTTTTCTGTGACTTGTAGCATCTGAAAGTAGGAAATTGTTTCAATTTGGGGATTTTTCTTGTCTATTTTCGAAGAAATCAATCTACTAAAAATGAGGGGGGGAAATGCACTTCTTCCCCCTCTCCTCCCAGATATGGATTTTAGTAAGAGGGAAAGAGCCTGGAGGTGAAATTTATTCCAAGGCACCCTCACCTACTTCCCCGTTGCTTGTTCATGACTCATGAGTGAAGAGCTCTCTAGGGCAATTTTGAATGTGGTCTTTTTTGCTGCAATAACTTTAGAAGACAATTTGGATGCATATGCCTCTGAATTTCAACATCTACATAATACTATAGCTTCTTATGAAGAGCAGTTATAAACTCTGGGCCTGATCCAAATAGGAGTCTTTTCATTGTCTCCAGTGGACTTTGGATCAGGGCCAGTGATTACAAAACGGAAATAAAATGAAATGATTAATAAACCCTCTTGCACTTTCTAAAGAAAATATATCCTCATCAAATGTACTGATTTATTAAGGCCACCATTTCATGCTGAGGAAGAAAAGAAAAATTGACAGGACTATTCACCATTGCAGGAACTCCTTTACCACTACCACAAGACTAGCTTTCCCTCCCATCCTCATGAAGACTACTGAGTTAAAAGTCATTATGGGAGCTGCAGTCATGCCTCCTACATTGCCTAATGGGGATGGCACTGGTGTTAATCTGAATTTCTACCTCAAGCAAACCTCATTTTGTGCCAAAAAAGCACAAATAAGATATGAAAAGGAATTCCTGCAATGGTGAGTAAACTCTCTTTTTGGAACAGATGTTCTTTCAGTCCAATGATGTCTTCTTACTGATTATGCTGTTACCTGAATAACTTCAGTACACATTTTGGCAATTTCTGTCACTGACTTTACACAGCATAATTGTTCATTATTACAATACAGAGCCTTTCATCTGTAGATCGCTGGTTCAAATGCAGCCTAGTTCAGTAGTGAGAAAAGTCATGACCATCCAATTTCTGTTTCATGGTTTATATGAAATTAGCTTATTAGCCTCAGTCTAGTTCCCAAGAACAAGCACAATAAACCATCAACTCACAACAGAGACTAACAGGCAGCCTTGCTGGTCGTCTCAGCAGAAAAGCCAAGGACTAAAAGGATAGGAAGACTGAACTACCCTGCATGCACTAGGGGAGGTGTCTCTCCAGAACAGGGTTGAGGTGCATTAGCAGGGCAGTCTGCGTAAGCTCACGTTGCCACTGCTCATGCCGTAGTTGTGCCATGGATAAACAAGAGATTGCCATTATATGGGGCTGTCATTTTGGAGTCTGTCGTCAGCACTCAATTCACACCCCAAAAAAGGATTCTGTTTTACTTTTGCTGCACTTATTTTTGTCATGTGTTATTTACAAGAATTAAAGAACCAAACTTCTAAACCTGTGTGTTATTTACACGTCTTACGTGCACACATCTAAAACTGTGTGTTATTTACAAGAATTAAATGTAATTTAATTTAAACCCGTGGGTTATTTACAAGAATTAAATAACCAAACATTTAAACCTTTCATCACCACATTCAGAATTTCAGCCACTTTTTTTTTTTTTTTAAACACAAAACATAACATTTTAAATGAAATATGATCGAACAAGTCTGATGGTTCAAAGTAAAATAAGCCAAGGTAATTACAGTTTGGGTTAACCCAAAAACAACAGTCCCTGTGTTTTTTCCTTTGTCAAAGATGTTAAGACTTCCAATTACTATTTACACTGTCATATAGGAATAGCCTACATGAATTTACTACCTGCACCTGTGTAAGGGGAAAAAATGTTAATACTTCTTGGTTTAAGTTCTTTTGAATGACAGGAGGATGACAGCATAATCCTGTCACATAGTACAGGAAAGTAAAAGTATAAATTTCAAGGTTCCTTACATACTTAACTCCTTCCTGAACAAGCACACACATATGTCCCAGCTCTGATCAAAATTTATGGACACAATAGAGCTCTGCATAAAAAATTCGTAATTTACAAATCTATCAAACAAAAACGTCCTTCTTGCAACTAATTTGCATTCAGGCAATGCTCAGGATTTATAAGGCAATTTACTCGGAAGACAGGAAAATTTCACCATAATAACAAAAATGTTACCTGAGGGAGGGCACCGTAATTCCATATATAACCCTTGTGAGGGAAGATATTGGCAACATATCGAAGCTTGCCTCTCTTTATATCTTGTTTAATGGGATTCAATGGTTCCTTGGTGGCAATCTAAGCAGATTGTAAGAGAGTGAGAAGAGAATTCTAAAATGGAGAGCAATTAATCCTGTATCCAGGTGGGTAAAAAGTTGCATTTTGGGCAGTGGTTAGAGCATGCTTGAGTTTTGGAAAGTATTAAAGTGTGATAGCCTCACTAATTCTCAAGAGTCATGTTCAAAAACAGACTTGTTACCAATGTTTTAAGATTTGGTGTGACGTATTCATGGGGGAAAAAAAACTGGACCCAGACAAGCAAAGGCACAATATTATAAGGAGTCTGTCATGGTCAGATACAACTACTAAAGGGGGCTTAGGTTAGAAGCCTCTGCACTTTATGGGCCAAATTTGGTAGTAACATAAATAGGGGCCCAAGATGGTCATACATCAGGGGCTGTGACAATGGGAAAATGCTTTATCTTGCATCTTCCTGCTAGTTGTTTTTCTACTCCATCTGCTTTCTATACCAATAGCATATAAATTACCCTTGTTCTGTACACCTATTCTGCACACCCAATGAACACCAAATTGGTGCAAGGTTGGAAGCAGATTAAGTTAAACAGAAAAAGGCACTCTTGTTCCAAAATAAAAGTCTCAACATGGGGATCTATTGCAGAATAGCTTATTCCACAATAGCTATTCTGGCTAGTTTCCCCATGTAGACAATTTCGACTTAATGATCTATGCATGTTTTCTGAGCCATTTTGCTAGGCATGTGACAAATGCCACCAGTGAAATTGGCTGATGATCAGGTCAGAGCTGGACATTATGCCTCTAATTATAGGTCGACTTCTTGTATAAAATGCAAAGCACTCTCCAAAAGTTATGATTGTGCAATTCTGGTTTCAGTCAAGATTTTACCCTGCCTTTGGCAAGACCCTACCAGTGAAAATCTGGAGTAACTCCACTGAAATCAGTGATGTTGCTCCAGATGTACAGTGATTTAACTGAGCAGAATAATTTGGCCCCTTCCTGTGTTGCCAAAATGTTGGAAGAGGCTGTGAGGGTGCAAAAAATAAGAATGACCTCAAGGAAGGCCAAGGGGAAACTATGTAAACTGTTGGGGCATGCAGGAAATATGGTCTAGTAAGATGGAGTTGGTGAGCCACTCATCTTAAGGCAAGTTTCAATAACTTTGTTTCTTAAATTCTTTATATTAGGTAAGAAAGTCTTTGCATGAATGGAAGACCAGTCCAGGAGTCCACAGATATGTGGTGCCCCATGTCTAAGTTTTGGCTTCCTCCCATGGCCCAATATGAAGAATGGTGTCTGGGAGCAAGGAAGGGGGTAGGAGGACAAGGAGACACAAGTCTGATGGGCACTGATATAATCTCTGCCTCAGTGGTACCCTAAGAATTTCAATATCCCAGCAGTTACTTGTCCAGCTGGCATAGCAAGGCAAAGGCAGCCATTTCTTGTCTGCAAGAAGTCAGAAGTGGAGAAGCCAGACAAGGATGTCAAGCCACGCTGGACCCTGATTCTAATGGGATGACAATCTTGTCTATACCACCAGAGGTCAAATGAAGTATTAGGAAAGAAAAGAAAATAACTGAAATTGGGTTGCTTTTCAATGTAAGTCTTTAAAATTAGTGGAATTCGAATTTTTGCCAAGCAGACCCAGCCTTCCCCTGATGTCTTCTTAAAATTTAAGGTGATTACTTGACAGAAGAAAAAATAGCAGTATTATTCCTCGAGGTATCAACTGTGATAGTGAACACAGTTTAAAATCCAACCTTCATAGTCATTGCAGCATCAGGAAAAAAAATTAAGCTCTGGACAGAGCACCAGCATAGGCAAGACTATTAACAGTTTACCCCCAAACTCTCATAAAACATTGGAGAAGGGAGCCCTGAAAATAATATATTGCCTAGGAAACAAGCTAGATCCTGTAAGATTTAGGAGTTCTTTTACCTACACTACAGATGAAGCATGCCTAAGCCTCTGAATCATGACACTGCAGAGGAATGCTCCAATCAGGCTCTGAACTTCAAAAGCTCATTTTCCAGAAAGAAAAACTTCAGAAGTAATTAAGTGACAACAAGTGCTGTTAGCTCTAAGATGACGCTTTTCGATTGCCAATACGAGAGTCAAGATTAGCACTGGCACACCATAATTTTTTCACTGGTAAAGCTCATGGAGGCATTAAATCTCTTGAACTGAAGGTTAAATAAGTTACTGTACTTGTGTATTTGAAGGGAAAATTGAGTTCAGGACATCATCCTGCACTTTACATTTTAAAGACATGTTCTGCCACTCTTATTCATATTGAGTAGCACCTTGCTCTGCACCTTGAAATCAATGGGGCTATTGAGGAACAAGGAAATACTAGACGTGAGTAAGGAAGGCAAAACTAGGCCCTCCATTTTGTAACTATCAGGAAAACATCAGCATGCATACCTGCACAGGAACAGTCTATTAGTAAGAATTTTATATAAGGATACAACCAAATAAAACTGACTTTCTAAAATGTTGGAAATCATTACAGCACCATGAATTCTGCAAATACTATATATTTAATAATCAACAATTTTTCTTTTCTTTCTTTTTTTTTTTTTTTAAATTACCTCCATTTTAGCATTTGACCAGCGAGGTACTTCTACAACCATGTTAAACGCTACCTAAAGTGAGAAAAAAATTGAAGTATTTAAAATAAAGTTAAGTTGGTGATAAACATTGCGTGTGATGTTATTTCTTCTGTACCTGACAGCAATACTTGCCAACACTGATAACTTAGGCATTTAATTCTCTAGATGCAACTTGTTTACAAGCCCATTGTTTCTCACAACATTATTCCATCTTCTCAAAGTGAGAAGACTGCTAAGGAAGATTTAGAAAACTCTATGATGCTTTTCAGTCTAGTCTAGGATATATTTCTTCACACAATGCTCAATTTTCCTGTGGAATCCGTGGCCACAAGTTTAGCCTACAGTTTAGCAGGATTCAAAAAGGATTGGATATTTTACACAGGTAAAAAATATATTTAAAAAATAAACAGGAGTTTTGGAAGAAATATGAATTCAAGCATAAACACACAACAAAATAACTCTACCCTCTACCAAAACAAAGCACTTCCATGCACACACTTCACTCTCTGGGGAGAGACAGAACAAATGTGACAGATGTGTAGTTACATTGCTAAATGCACTGCTGGAAGATACTATGCAGATGAGTGTGATATAAGAACTAACAGAGAATAGAACAGGGCAAAATCTAACCTCTAATTAACGTGGTTAAGAGGAAATTATCCGTGGGGACATGTTATCTCATAATTGTCTACTGCAGCATTTTTTGCACCTTGTTTTGAAGCAGCTGGTACTGGCCCCCTTCTTGAGTGGAGGATACTGCCCAAAATGAACCATTACTCTGATCCGTAGGAAAAGCCCTGTGTTCCTATGTCTTATTTTCTGTATGACAAGCCAGGGGAGGTAATATATTTTATTGAACCAACTCCTGTTGATGAGAGAGACAAGCTTTTTGAGCTTACACAGAGCTTATCTTCAGGTCTGGGAAACTAAGGCCAGGTCTACAGTACAGACTTATATTGATATAACTATGTCACTGAAGGGTGTGAAAAGTCCACGCTCCTGAGTGACGCAGTTACACCAACCTAACCCCTGGTGTGGACAGTGCTTGTCAACATGAGGGCTTCTCCTGTTGACATAATTACCAGCTCTCGCAGAGGTGGATTAACTATGCCAACGGGAGTGCTCCTGCCAGCATAGTGGTGTCTTCACTGAAGCGCCACTGCAGAGTTTTAAGTGTAAACTTGCCCCATCTCAAAGTGTCACTGCTAAATACAAGATTTGAATAGATTGTTTAGCATAAGTAGTTAATGCATATCTCAAGGGACCATTCAAAGTTAAGTGGCTCATGAACACCCCTCTAGTCATGTGGAGGATTGTTGCAGATTGATATAATAAACCATAAATCCAGTGTCTCTATTTAGTCCATGATTTTCAGTGTCTAGCAAAGTTATAAATTTAAGCTACAAGGCTTGTCTTTTGACAGGTTGTGCAGGTTTCCTTTGAGGCTGAGGACTGATAGGTCAGATAGAGAATGATCACTTTGTGAAAAGCATTCACCAACAGGTGATGTGGTGTTTTTATCTTTTATCATTTTCCTGTGTGGGTTAATTCATTCTGCGTAACAGAAATAAGTCAGAACACATCAAGCAATGGCAAAAATTTAAATATTTATTTCTTGTGCATTATGGATGATAACATTTCTTAGTAACTAAGGAAAAATTCTTGTTTACATAAAAGATGCACCACAATATTACTGCTCCACTCAAGGTCAGACAAATCACTCCTTTGTAGAAAGTAACATGATTTCTTAAAAAGAAAGATGAAATGCTAAACTGACTTAATTGGAGTTGCACCAGGCTTTAAATTTTTCCCTAAATGTCACCTTGCCTAGGACCCAAGATGATACTTCTTACATGAATGTAAAAGATACTGCAACTTCATGCAATATCCTAGGGGAGTGCAGCCTATTAAGTTTAAGAATGGGTTTTGTGTCACTGTGAGCCAGAGACTGTATGCAACTCCAGAGGGATGGGCTACACAGCTCTTGCAGGAAATAAAAACAGTGGAGTGGTGGCAAAGGTGAACCACTCAAGTTATAAACACCACCAGAAAGATACCTTCCCCTGAGGAGGTTTGCATTTACCAGTTCAAACTGTGTTTTCCAAAGACCAACAGACAAAGAAAGGGCTTTTGGTACAAAAAAGGCTGAGTTTAAACTAACATATGGCTTTCTTTTGATTCGGCAAACAGACAAGACCTTTGGTTCTAGGAGAAACCCAACCTTTGTTGAAGGGTTGGAAAGACTGACATCTACCAGAGCCCTATGCTGGAGTTGGGCTGACCTTTGGTAAGCATGCAGGAACTTCAGTTGTTTCTATGTTTTCTCTGTGATGCTTTTACCTTAAGAATAACTGTGCTTACTTAGGCCTGGTCTACACTTACATTTACGGGAGATGACGTAAATCACTTGCTTATCTCCCGTCATCTTCGCGGCGTCTGCTCCGCGCACCGTCCACACTGCACTGCGCCGAAAGGAACACACTTACCAGGGTGGTTTTCCTGCGTTGCTTGCTGGATTGACTGAGTAAGTCTACACAGACCGCTCAGTCAACCCAGAGCAATCGATCTGACGGTGGCGAATTTGCCGCCGTCAGTGTAGACCCAGCCTTAGAAAGAGCTGTGCGGTAACTTGTAACAATATGCTGGTCACAGCCTTTGGAAAGAATACAACACACAGGTGCTGGCTGTTAGCCAGATTGGCTTTCTGGCGATTTCACAGTGAGATGCAGAGGGACTGCAACCCAGTCTGACAGGACAGACACATGGGCCTCCATACAAGAGAAGTGTTGGCTAGGAGCGTAAACCGTAAGCGGGTGCCTCAAAGACGACCAGGGGAAAAGGAGAAGGGGTGAGAATGTCGAAGGTTTAGTTAACCCTGAAACTGACATGAAGTACGTGTATTTTTGTTCCAAGTGACCTGCTGTATTAGTTAACAAACAAATATATTTCCATAGCTAGTACAATCATCTGATCAAAGCCAGCCATTGCAGTCCCAAATTTGATAAATGAACTAAAAAAAATGCAAGAGAATCTCAACAGCCACCTCTCTCTGATTGCTCCTCAAGGGCACAAGCATTTCACAGTCCTCTCACAGCCAAAAGCTCCCAAAACACATACTATATTGACTTGTATAATGGCCATGCACACAATACGCTAGGTGCTGTCCAACCTCATAAGACAGAGTCCATCTCTTGAAAAGTTCATAAACTAAGATAATAAGCAAGGAAGAGAGGACAGAGAATATTCCAAGGGTAAAAAGTGGCTTGAAGAAGATTATGAAAGAAGGCAGGCGGCACTGGTGGAGGAGACATAATGGGAATGGAAGTGTGATAAGACACAAAAGCAGATAAGCGCAGGATTGTGAGGAGCCAGTTAAGATTGAGTTGTGTATCCGGCAATCATCTCTAACTCTCCCCCAGAATCATAGTGTTGCCATCATCATGGACTGGCTCTCACAGTTGGGGAGAGATAGCAAAACCTTGTTGAATGGGCCCACTCCAAAAACGCTACGGCCAATTCTGGTGCCACGCTCTAAAAGAAATGCTACCAGATTAAACAAATAATCATTTTGACTTTGATCATTACTACAGGAAAAAAACCTACAATGTCTTGCTGAAATATTACAAGTTAAACTTTCATTGCCACCAGAACCTTATTTTTGTTGTGAAGGAGACTGGAGGAGATTTACCTATACACCTGTGATGTAACTGTGCATTTTCCTGACAGGATCTGTTACTGTGGTTTCCGCAAAATAGAGAGATTTTTTAAAAACTTAAATTGATCAAGAACTACTTGAGGCCTTCAGTGAGTCAAGAAATACTCGCAGGGCCAGAGCCTCAGCTGGCGTAAAGTGGCGTAGCACAGTTTATGTCAGTGAAGCTACACTGATTTTATCACAGCCAAGCACCTGGCCCTCAGGATTTCTGATATCAGTTGAACACAAACTATCAAGAGCACTGAGTATAACAGCCTAATAGATCAATTCATATTAAAAAAAAAAAAATCTTCTGAAAGGTTGAGCTGCCCAAGTTTCAGCTGCTACGGATGTTTACAAGAGTTTAATAGCTTCAAGCAGTCCTTGTGTTTAAAAATAAAAAACAGTTTGTTTATAAGACAACCAGATTTTTCCGGGGATGAAGCAGGGCACTTGCCCTGGGTGCAAAGGGTTCAGGAGCGGATGGTTTTAGTGGATCAGGGAGATATACAGAGGAAGGTTTGACAGTTGGACATGAAAGGGAAGAGAGAAAAGGCTGCTCATCCCTTCCTCCCTCATGTAGTCTATGCTGTGTCTTTTCCCCTTATTTTCTCCTCTTCTCCATTCTCCTCTCCTTTCCTCGCCTAGATTTCACACTGGGATCTTCCCAGTATCTCCTCTTATTGTCTCCATCAGAGTCAGTCCTGCCTTTACATCCACGAATCTCTCTTACTTCCATCATCCCTTATGCCTTGTCACAATATAGTGCCGCCCCACCTTCTGCTACAGGGGAAGTCAGCAGAAGTACAGATGCCAGCACTTGTCTGACGGCTGCCTCCTGGGCCTGGTGAGCTGCCTGCAGGCTCACTGCTTGCAGCAGTGCCCCAGACTCCACATGGTTCTGACTCTCAAATGCGTGAGGGGCTTCATGGAAGGCAGGCTGAATGACAGACCTGGATGGAGGCGGTTCCTGTGGTGCATGTTCACACGGCCTGTTTCACCAGCTCTGCCGGGTGGTGGCTTCTTTGGAAGACCAGTCTGCTGGGGCTTGGAAAAAAGCAGGACAAAACTGAGGGGTTTTTTTGTAAAACAGACAGGGAGAGAACACATTAGCTGGATCCTCTCAGTTCTCAGGGACACTCGGATTCTCTACTTATGTATAAGAACTGAGACTGTTTTGTTCATTCACGTTAATATAGAGCGCAAACAGGCAGCCATTTTTGTTTATGTTCCCTTAGATACACAGGGATCTGAGAGAGGGAATCATTGTTTGCCAAGTGGAAAAAAGCTAACGCATTAAACTTTCTAGTTTCTAGGGCCCTGTCTACACTTACCTCCGAGATTTGGCGGCAGTCAACGGGAGTTACACAAGCTATGCAAAAAACTTGCGTAACTCCTGTCGACTTCCCTGCTTCTGTTCTGCACACCGTCTTCACTGCACTACATTGACGGGAAACGTGTTCCCATTGACGCAGCGCTACACCACTTGAGAAGGTGGTCTTAATATGTCAATTTCTGCATCGACTGAGAGAGTCTTTACTGACCACTCAGTCGATCCAGAGAAATCAATCGGACGGCAGCGAATTTGCCACCGTCAGTGTAGCCGTAGCTAAGACGCAACATGAAAACAGGAAAAAAACAATTTAAAAATATTTAGTAGTATCCCTTCTATTACAATCCC
Source organism: Mesoclemmys tuberculata (assembly GCA_007922155.1). NCBI lineage: Eukaryota > Metazoa > Chordata > Testudines > Chelidae > Mesoclemmys > Mesoclemmys tuberculata. The sequence continues at coordinate 9,286,796 of ML675617.1, read as the reverse complement.
TTCAATGACATAAAAGCAACACGTAGCCAGAGGAGCAGTTTCAGGAAGGGCAGGAGAAGGAGGAAACAGGGCTGCAAATAGTTTACTGGAATAAAACTGTTTCCGGCTTCTCTCCTAGACTACTTCCCTACAGGCTGCCCTCTGGATCCAAGGGTACCTTCTCACAAACAACCCTTCTCCTCTTGGTAAATCCCCCCTTCCTTCACAGCTGTTTACCTCCTTCCCCACTCCTGTTGAGCTCCTGATCCTGTGACCTGTATGGGGCAGGGATTAGGACCAATTATGAATGGGGGGTGTGAAGAAATTTGATTTTTGCCTAAGGGATAGGAAATTGAGAGTTTAGGGGCTGCTATGAAACTTTATGGAATAACCTGATTTTGAGCGGAAGGTGAAGCACAACACACGGCAGCGTGTGCGGAGAGTGAAGAAGAGAACAAAACAGATGGGAGAAAGAGATAAAACAAGGAATAAAAGGATGGGTGAGTATTTCCAGAAAAAGTCTGCAGTTACTCTAGCCACTTGTACAGCAAAGTGCTTTTGGAAAATAATTTAAAAAAATATTATTTATTTCTGGAGTTGCTGACTCTCCCCACTTAAGCTTTGTAATATGAGCATGGCAGAGATAAAAGACAGCAGTTAAACCTTCAATTTGCTTCTTTTCTGCGACTATTTAATGCAGCTGCTGCTCATTTGTGATTTTACCAAGTCTCATCACAGACCGTATGTTGAAAACTGGCAGCCAAAGTTCTAAGGAAGAGTGAATGGAGCAAGCCACAGGTCAGTAGCAGCTGTGCTGAAACAGTAATTTCAGCTACAGACGAGAAAAGAGGGATGAAAAGGATTGTCATGAAATAGGACCACAAATACAGGGAGATGTGCTTACTGTGGACTTGTTCAAAATATGAGCCCCATCCCCAACATATCACTTGCTATGAGGTGTTGGCCAGTGGCAAATCAAAGCAACAATCTTCAGCTATATCAAACATTCTGGCTTGAAAGTATTGCCTCTTTTTTCAGTTCAGTTTTTCTAGTATAAGTTAACAAATCTACATGGCCAAAAAAATGCAATGCCCACTCTGAAGTCAAAAGGTTTGCAGACATCTCATCTGGCGAGTCTCTGCACTGGAAAGTGGGGGAAGTCTGATAGCATGGGTGAAGAGTTTTTACTTCCAGCTGTACAAAGAATTGATTTCAGATGTTAAGTGGCAAGAGAGGCAAGTAACCAGCCACATTAAAGTTGTCAAAAGATCCAGGATCAAGAGAATTTCTGCCATTGGTGAAAATATAACACCAATTTTCTCAAGCTTGAAGCAACTATTTCTTTACAATTAAGCCTTATCAATTCACTGAAGTGGCTTCCTTTGCAAACTCCCTCTCCTTGGTTAGATATTTATCTGGTGGCTGAGTGCAAAACAACTTCCTTTGTTCTCAGTCTTTGCTAACCTGCACAACTGCAGAGGAAGTTTTTCAAACGCTGAATGGCAAGCATTCTTGAGTGGGAACATTGTGCTCCATCAGGGTAGACCGCATCACAAACTATGACTGGGAGGCCCAGAGGTCTGGTTAAAAACAGAGGTCTGCTTTGCAGCCCCCACTGGCTGCTTGTATAGACCAGGGGGCCCTAATCACAAAGAAATCACCAGTACATCTGAAAAACATTAAAGATGCTGCTGGGAAGATAGTTAATTTCATCAGCGCTTATCCCATTAATTCTAATATTTTTGCTGTGCTGAGTGATCAATGCTGCCAAGCTCTTCCTTCATACCCGTATGTCTTACCATGAGAAAGCACTGACACCCCTTTTTTAACTCCATTCCAAACAGCCAGTCACGCTATCAAATCACTTGCCCACCTGTTTTGATGATCCTTTCTGGCTCACCTAGCTATCTGTCTTACCAGGAGTTTTCACTTAACAGAGGGAACTCGGCCTGAGTTTACAAGGACAGTCTGTGACGCTATTTAACACAGAGAACACATCTGAAGCCCTGATTTAAAAAAAAAGACCTCATGGGGCTCTGCAAGTAAATGTAGATATTCTTGACGTGACTGGATAATTTCCTCACTGAAGCCAATTAACATCTTTCCATCTGAAATAAAATTATGTATTAAAGAACACCTGACTCATCTGAAAACAGATCTCTGAATACAACATGAAAGACACATACAATGATGAATAGATTAGAAGTCCCTTCAGTCCAACAGGGAGTGGCATTTCAGATTTGTCTTTAAAACACAACTATGGCCTCTTAGAACTTTCCTGCAACAAGACGACATTAAGAGCATGTCAACACTGCAATTAGATAACCGCAGCCGGCCTAGCTCAACTGACTTCTCGCAGGGTCCTACAGCCTGGGCTCCAGTCTGAGCACAAATCTCTACATCACAACTAATAGCCCCTTAGCCCAAGCCCTGCGAGCCTGAGTCACCTAGCACAGGCCAGATATGGGGTTTTTAACTGCAGTATAGATATACCCTGAAAAACACAGAACCAGCACCTGACAGAGTTCTGACTGCAGCTATAGGAAGAACATCCAGCATTCACAAATGGAGATTTGAAACTTCTGATGCTTTTCACATCTACTCACCTGGGCAAGAATGAATTTTCAGTGCTTAAGACAAAAGCACAGGTTCAGACTCCAAGTTGGTAATGAGACTAAAGACTAAAAGTAATTATCAACTCCCCTAACATCTTGTAAGCAGTCATACCCAACTCATTAAATATTTCAAATATAAAAATAGTTTCTTTATCCTTTTTTCATGCAAGCAATTACAGTAGTTGCCACCAGGGTGACGTGATTACAAATCTGAGTAAATCAGAGTTTGGAAAAGGAGGTGGCCCATGACATGGCCTCACTGGGAAAAGATGCCCCATACCAGGAAAAAGTTGGGGAACCCTTTTATTAGAACAAACCAAAGCAAGATGAGTTTGCAACTGATAAGATGTATGTCCATACTTCAATGAAAAACTGAATTTAAGTACACCAAAAGATAGAAGGCCAATATTTTGTAGCTTCCTTTTCAATATCACAAGTGCTCAGAACAATTTTAAATAATTTTGATAAACTGAGGAGTCTTGTGCCAAATTATTTCTATTTTCTATATAAACTGCCACTGGATGTATATGATTTACCAGAGAAACATTGGTTAGTATAATTTAACATATGGTTTTAGGAGGCACTGGGCTGCTTGAAGTGCCAACAAGTAAGCAAGATATTGACCGCCTGTGGTCATTAAAAAGCTATGCCACTTTTCATGGGATAAGGAAAGGTATCCAATTGAGTTATCTACTGTACAATTTGCATCCATGTCTCTTGACTTTTCAGCTGAAATTAGTATTCCTGTCCTAAACTGCTGTGTAATATTACTGGTTGGTGTTAAAAAGTTTCTATGCTTCATCCTAGATATGGCTATGTTTTAAAGTGGAGCAAAGTAGTCCTTTATATTTCTAGCTATCATTTTGTAACACACCCACTTTTGTGATGCATTTTGGAATCCTTTAGGATGAAAGCAAACACATGTAAGATACTCAAGCAGCTAAACTTCTAACGAAGTATATGTTAGACTGATCCTGTGAGGACATCCATAGGATCAGGGCTATAGATAGTACATAGCATATAGAAAAATAATGATGTTGTTTTATTCAAATTTAAGATTTCCACTAAATGAAAAAAATATTCAAGTTACTGCTGCTCAGAAGTTTTAAAAAGTTTTAACCATTTTGTAGATTAGGCTCTGCAAAATGAGCAGGATTAGACATTATCACACAGTGCTTATAAATACAGATAAGAAACAGAATACGTGACTATCTGCTAGTTATAATTTTTAGCATGTCATGCCTTGTCATCCATTTACAACAGCCATATAGCTCCTCCTTATGTTTGATCTTTTATTCACATTTATGAATGACTCTGCATTTACTTAAATAATTCTTAAGTCAGCATTAGAAAAAGCATGAACTCTAAATAGTACATACATAATTGGTATTTTAGGTTAAATGAATTGTGAGAGAGAATTAATGTGTATGTGTGAGCAGATAGAAGTGTGAGAACAGTACACGGGACCATACCACAGGCAGGAAATAATATTTAAAATGCTGCCAGAAACCAGACCATCACAGTGGCTCTGTCTAGTTAAAGTGCCATTTATCGTTTTTTTAAATGCAGTTGATTGGTCAAAGAGATATTGCTTAAGATTTGCTGGTTACTCAGAAATTATTTACATGCCTCAATAGGGATTTAAGAGCCCATCTTTAAGAATCTATGTTTGAAAATCTTGGCCTTAAAATGTGAATTGTTTCTTTCACATTCTATTCATTACTTAAATGATACCATACCTCCACTTTGCCCCAAGACAACCTCTCAAAGAGATGATACAATTTAAAAGATGACTATTTAACAACTTTTACACAAACAAATCTTGTTCTCCCTGTAACCAAGAGCAAAGCACATTCATATAGCTCTTTTCTCTACTGTGCCTATCTGCACCTCCCAGAAAAGCACATGTCATCAGCCCAAAACAAAGCTGGAACGTCTGGGGTGGCCCATTATTCTTAATATCCCTTTAACAGAGTGGTTTTCAACCTGTGGTCCACAGACCCCTGGGGTTCCTCAAAATATATTTAAGATTTCCAGGGGGGTCCACACCTCCATTTGAAATTTTTTAGGGGTTCACAAATTAAAACAGGTTGAAAACCACTGCTTTAACAGCAAAAATGTATAATTATTTTCATATTACTTTGCAATCAGAGCACAAAGGGAATATTTTACTAAGGGAGTCTACTTGTGCAAATTCTGAATGTAATAAGGAGAAAACACAATGCATCAACTTTACAATGGTCATAAAGAAGCTTCTAATGAAAAATATAAAAATGTTTGTCTTTTAGAACATCTTGATGAATGAAAAAAACTGACATTTTTTGCCCATTTGAACAGAAGGCTATTAAAATCCCTTTGAGCTCCCTCATCCCATGGCATTTGCATTTGAAGGTTTATCAGCTGTATTCAGTGAAAGATGCATGGTAATGAACAGCTCTCACTTTGTCCACCATGACTGAAATCCCCATGCTAATGTGTCCATTACAATTAGAGCATAGCTAAATTACATTTAATGAAAAATAATTTCTAACTGTACCTCACTTCCATTAGTCTTTGATCTCTTTGCAGGAACCTCCTTATCCTATACAGAAAAAGAAAAATTTACATTTAGAATGCTCACTTACAGGAGTCAAATCCAAAATATATTCATGTTAGAGAAAAGAATACTATGGTGTATGTATAAATAATCACTACACTGTAGATTCTACACAGACAATATTACCAATTTTAAAAGGGCTTGAAAAATTGACTCATGAATGGCAAGCTTGTCATTGAGAAAATTGAGGGGGAGGGGCTAAGCCATCTATTTCTCTATAACTTTCATTTTAAAAATAATGAAATGTCCTTATGGTTGTAAGGCTATAACCTTCCAAATGTGAACTGATGCATTTTCATCTTCCTGAGTCAAACAGAAATCTACTTTCTCTCAGCTTTGCCAAACACCAGCTGAGTGAAATTAAGACTGGTCAGTTTCAGTGCTCCTTTACAGATCCCTGTAGACAGCCAGTTCAGTTTCATCCTGCTGCTGCTTGCAAAAGCAGTGAATAGCATTATAAACAGCAGAAGGCACTGGAGTTATTCACAAGGGAGGAGGACCCTGAAGGCAATGGCTGCAGATGAGAAATAGCAGTAGAAGGCCTGTTCTTTTTCCAGTTCCCTTGCAGCATCCAGGAGGCTGACAGAAGAATCAGAATAGTGGAGACCTATGTTTCTCCCAGCAGCCTGGAGGCTCTGGTGGGACAGAAGAGACATCTGCTTGCCAGAGGCTAGTTTTAAAAAGACTGAGAGGAGGATGCAAGGACAATATCCTAGTGGAAATTTCAGTATCCTCCTTCCTCCCAACAGCTAAGGATGGTAAGAGGTGCTGGTAAAATTATCGTCTCTGGGCCTCCCTGGTAAGGTCCTCCAACTCCCGTCTTTCCCATCAACCTCTCACCAGCAGGTTGTCCTCCTGCTCAAAAACGTCAGGTACATTTTTCAAGGCCTGGTTTTAAAGGATTCAACCGAATAATACTGATGTAGCATTTATCTGTTTAGGACAGTGGTTCTCAACCCATGGCCTGCAGGCCACTTGTGGCCCAATCAGCACACACCTGCAGCCCATGTGACATCCTCAGGGCCATACAAGGAGTATATATTTTGTGTGGATGCAGCCCATGTAACACAAAAGAGCTGCATATGTGGCCCGCAGTGGTAAATGAGTAGAGCCACTGGTTTAGGAGAATTCTTCTGGGCACATAATAGAGTTGCAGATTTTTCTCAGTGCTCCAAGCTACAAATCAACCAAACAATCCAAGCAACATACCTAAAATAAGGCTAAAACTTCCCAAGCTGTTTGTGGATACTAATATGCCATAATAAGCAAACCTTTTATCAGACTAAACCAAAGGCTGGCAGTTTTCACAGATGACATATAAAACAGGCATTTCACTGTAGTAACAACGAAGCTCCAGGGAATGTGGCTAATAGTATGTGAAAGCTCTTGGCTGCACCTCACGTCTTGTAATTCTCCAAAGGTGTGATTACCACTCCTCCCATAGGCATTAGTGCTGCCTTCAAATTACAATACGCCTTTTGGGAATTAAAGAAATATACCATTCACATAAATGTATGTTGTGTAATCCTTGTCTACAGCAAAACTGCTGGTATTAGGAAATGCATACTTTTAATTACAGATGTAGAAAAACAGCAATTTAATGGATTTGGTGAAAAGGGGATTTAGGAATAGTAGAAACCATATTCTAGACAAGAGCACATAACCACAGATTTTTAACAAACAAGGTTAATTAGCCATTGGAACATCTTACAAAAAGATGTGGACTTTTCACCACTTGGAGTCTTTAAATCACATCTGCATATCTTTCTTAAAGAGAGACTCTAGTTCTATCACAAATTATTGAGCTCAATGCAAGAATTACTGGGTGAAACTCTGTGGTCAGTATTATGGAAGAAGTCAAATTAGATCCCTCCTGGTCCTAAAATATATCAATCTATTGTAGTAACTGCTAAAACTAAAATGAGATTTCTCTTGAAAAGAAAAATAAATCAACCTGCTTTTGACCATTAGAGGACACAACAACCATCATTTCCAAAAAAAATTGTGTTTGAGTTTAATACGTACCTCTTTAGATCCAGCAAACAGAGGAATGTCATGAAATGGGGAAATATATTTACCCTCTGCATTCTCTGCGAGACAAAAAAAATGGTACAAATCTAAATCAGTTGTGCTGAAAGATGTCCACATTACTAACAGATAGGTTCCTATTGCTTCCATCATTACAGACAGACAAGGGTCTATGAGTACTTTAAATGAAGACACTGCTTCGCTGGCGGGGGGTTCTGTTGTAGCACAGTCTTATCTGGAGTTAAACTCCAAATTTTACTATAAAAAGGACAATTTAAGGGACAAACAAAAATTAGAACTTTCAACTTTGGCAGCTATACCGTGCCCTTCTTTCCTCTCTTCAGCCTGCTCATTCCTTCAAGCCCAACTGGCACAATGATGTCAATAACCTTGTATTTTCAAATACAGAGCCACTAATGGAGAGGAAATGTGGTAAGACATAGACAGAGAAACCCAGTTCCTACATTACCTAGGATATTAAGCACTACATCAAGCTTCCTTTTGGGAAGCTAATAGTTTCTTCAGTATCAAGATTTTTTTTTTTTTTTAACAAAAATTGCCAGGTAGCAGGTTAAAAATGTTGCAGCTATTCAGTATTCCCTCAGCACAGCTTTCCATTTCAAATAAACTGAATTTCATATCTATAAAGAGAACATACCCATTCTGACCAGCAATATACATTAATTAAACCTTAAATGTTCAGACATTTTGTTTTAAAAGGAACAAATGACAGACTATAGCTAGCAATTCTGGCCTCACTGAAGTCCATAGCAAAATTCTCATAGGCTTCTGGAGGGCCTTTTTCTCCATCCCCCAATATGCAAACACACTTTTCTAAATAGAGAGGAAGGGTGCTCAAACTTTGCCTAACTCACGACACATTTTGAGTTTACCAAAAGCTTAATGACTACACCAAATTTGCAAAAAATAGAACAGTTAATAGAGAAGTACGTGCATCCCACCACCCATTGCTCCCTCCTGATCAGGTGGCATTATTTGTATTAAAGGAGAATGTGGGCAAGCCTATGGACTGCACTACAGCTATCCCTGCAGTACTGAAACAATTGTTATGCAAATATTATGCACACATAGTTTTGCATTCCACCAAATAAAAGACAAAGTTTAGGCCACTGTTCAAACTGAGTGAAGAGAGTCACTCCTATTGCACGTGACCCAACATTCCTGAGGGGGTACAACTGACAATTTACAGGTGTCCCTTTCTCCCACAGCAATGTAAAGCAGAAGTGACTCAGCTGAAAGTGGTATAAAAATTAGTGTTAAGAGCAAAATCATGAAGTGGTGCTTTTATTTTTTAAATCTTCATCACTATTAAAAAAGGAAGTGTGAAATTGAAACTAAACACACTTGCTTTGTGTTTGCAGTGTTGGTGTAACCATGTTGGTCCCAGGATATCAGACATACAAAGTGAGTAAGGCAATAGAAGCTGGTCCAGCACACGATAACACCTCTCCCACCCTGTCACACTAGCTTTTTGTTTTGACATACCTCTTAGAAGAGCACCATTCTCCCTTTCACACATGCAGAGGGCTCAGCTGTCCTCATTTTAAATGCAAATTTCCCTTTGCTACAAGCACATTTGGCGCACACACTATCACCACATCAGGAGCGCGGACTCACAAGAGTCTAGACACCGGTATTCCTGCTAAAGGCATGGAACTCTCGTGCTGCTTAAAAAGCTTCCTGAACATTTCTGCCCTTGCATTGCCTTCTTCACTCTGGGCTGTGATCTGCCCCGCTCGGGGCGGTCTGGGGCAGCTGAAAGGCCCTGCCTGCCACCAGCCTCACACAGTGGGACACAAGAGACTTTGTGTGGAGGGAAATAATACGAACGTGCCTTTTTAAAATCACCCTGTCGTGAGACTCCGGCTGTGTCTCGGGGACACTCAAAGGCCCTGAGGGCTGGACACAGCCCCTCTGCCCAGGCCAACCCGTGGGTCTCGTCACACGGCACCTCCCCTAGCAAAACGCCTGCAGCGTCCCCCCTAAGGCCCCCGGGGGGTGCCCGCCGCACCGGGGCGGGCCGCTTGGCTGAAGCGTTTCCTGGCGGCTTTCACCGTTCACCTCCGTGAGGCGCGGCCCCCGGGGGCAGGCGGAGCGGAGCCAGCCCCGCGCCCCGGGCAGCCAGAGGCGGCGGCGGCGGCGCTCCGCCGGCCCGCCCGCTACTCACTCAAGTAGAGGCGGTACTCGGGCGAACGGGGCCGCCCCCGCCGCTCCGTGCCGTACTGCGCCATGCTGAGCCCGCGGCGGCACGGCGACCGCCTCCTCGCCGCTCCGCCGCAGGGGCAGCGCCCGCCAGCGCCGAGCAGCCGCCGCAGCCCCCGCGCGAGCAGCCCCGCACGCATGCCTAGGCCCGGGCCCGCGTTCCCGGCTCCGAGTCCGGCGCGCGGGCTCCTGGGGCGCGCGGTCTGAGCATGCTCGGGGGCCGCCTGGTGCAGCGCGCGAGCGGGGCGGGCGCAGGCAGGGGGCGAAACGGGGCAGCCGGAGCGGCGCCGTGCGCCGGCCTCGCGCGCGAGCCTTTGCAGCGCTGCTGCACGCGCGCCCAAGGCTTCAAGCTGCAACGCGGGGCCCCGCCAGCTCTGGCCGGGTAGCAGCGCACCCCCTAGGCGCGACCAGCTGCTCCGAGCAATGTGCGAGTGGCAGGGTGGTCTCAGCCCTCTTGCACCTGCTGGAGGGGCTCCCAGTGGGCCAAATGGGTGCGTCGGCCCCTTCCCAAAAACCGTGGCTTAAAAATAAGGTAGTCAGTGGAGAGTTGTTATTTGCCTTCTTGATCTTGAGCCTCTGGAGCATCAAAACTTCTGATTTCAAGCCCTAGAGACACGTCTCCTTTTTTTTTTTTTTTGGTAAGAGAAAGCCCAGAGTTTCACGTCACTGCGGGAAGTGACGCTTCTAAGAACATCACCAAATCGTGCCAACTTCACAACTAGTGCGGGACTCCTGAGAACTGCAAACACTATGTTGATCTCGGGCCACCTCCAGCCAATTGCTATACAAAAACTAGAGAGGCGATGATGTGTCTTGCTCCCACCTCTTCCTTGAACAGTTAAACATTTTTCAGATAAAAAAAATTCATGGCCAACTTCGTCAGTTTCAAGGAAGGGAAACAAAGAAAAGGGGAGGGGAGAGAAATTGCCCTAACAATGGTAGAATGATGGTACAAAACGTGTGGGAAGTCAGAAGTTGCAGCCCAGAGGGTAAGGAAAAGAGAGAAGCTTGCTTTCTTTTTAAATGGAAGCAAAAGATTATACATAGTCCAAACCCAGGTGTGTGTACATTACCTATTGCTTGGGCAGCATGGGTTGGGATGCAGTGTCTATTTGTACAGGAGCCCAACAGCTGCTGATCCCTAAGTCAAATCCTGATGGCTTACGTTTTAACGGATCCAGGCTGGTCCCTACATTAGATCCATATCCGTCCTCAGAGTTAATTGGTCCTAAGGCTGATGATTCCCTATGGACATTACTCCATAAACTGAGCCCTGCAATGTTGATTACTTTTATCCTTACAGAGGATCTCTACTGGTTTTGGTTCCTGCACAATAAGACATTGAGCACTTCTATAGTGTTTTACAACCATAAATCTAAAAAGGATTTTATAAAGAAGGGAAAGTATCATTACCCCGTTTTATAGGTGAGGAAACTGAGGCACAGCACAAGGAAGATAAGTGTTTGCCCAAGGTTACAGCATAAGTCAGTGACATAGCTTAGAACAGAACCCAGAGCTCCTGAGTTCCTGTTTAGTGTTGTAGCCGATGGCTCTTGGGCTCAGATTTTTAGAGGCAGAACACGGCTTAACCCTAAGCAGCCTACTGCCTAGTGGAATTTCCAAGTTGAGCAGCGCCCTGCTGCCTAGACTCCCTATACAGGGAATGGGGATATTAAAGTGCCTAAGAAAGCCAGGAGACGGTCAGGGAGAGGAAAAGGGCATAGGTGCCTAAATGACAGAGCTGTTGTGCCTGACTGATAAAGATCTCCCTCCACTCCGGATCTTCAGCCATGAACCCTCTCCTAGAATTAGGCACCTCAGCCACTTAAGAAGCCCATGCCCTGGTAGCTGAAAAACACACACTTGCACTCAATACCTCTCTCACACTCACCCAAAGTTTTTCTGTGCCCTCATCTGTCTTTTGCAAGTGCTGTCTTGCTCCCCTACCTATCGGTGGCCTGCATTCAGCTGGAGGCTCCTGCTGCAGCATCTGACGCATGCCAGGCCTGAGGCACGCTCACAGTAACCTACAGGATTGGGACCTGCTGTCAAAATAAGCATTTTTCCCCCGCTTAATTTAAAAATCCCACTTTGGGCCCTCTGGGGTTTTGACTGGAGGTAGAGCTGGGCACAGCTCCTTCACTGTGGCATGGCAGTAACAACTAGGCTGCTTTGAAAATGCTGATCAGTGGAAATTGAGACGTTAGGCAAGGCTGCGGTTTTGAAAATATCAGTGGCACCAACATGGTGGACTTAAGTGCCTGTCTAGATGCCTAAATCCCTTTAAATATCTAGGCCTTGGTCCCTAAAAGTGATCAATATTGATTTTGATCCCTATCTGATACTTACTGATCCAAAACCTGATCTCTGTTAACCACTTATTACACTGGCTGTCGTACACTATAATGCTCCATCTGAATGTTATATGAGCAAATGATTTATTTTAGTGGAGAAGCCATATCAGCCCCCTCCACTAGTTCTAAACATTCACTGATTTCTCTTACTCTTCTTATGTTTCCTCCTCAGTGTTGTGGATCGTCTTAAAAGCAACTGTCCTGTCTGTTCTATATGGACACTAAAGATTCCATGGTATTTTTTGGAAGAATAAGAGATTTTCCCAAAGGTCTTGGCCAATATTTCCTACTGTTGTGCAGTGTGCTAGTTAGCTGCGACTCTACATCTGGGTGTATTTTAGTAATGCCTTATTTGCTGTATGAAGTATGCAAACCTTCTTTGAAATCTGCATAGCAAAAAGGGATATGCAGAAATAAAATATTTGTATTTTTCTGTGATTTTTCATCATCATGTGTTAAGTATGTTACAACAGACTCTTCACAGTGACATGGAGGCTGTATTGCAGGCCAAAGGATCTTCATTTCCACCTCCATAAAAGCTGCTTAATCATATCCAGTGCTTCTCTAACCCAGAGTGCCTGTATTCCAAAGCAGGTCAGCAACATGAGTTGCAAAGAGTTAGCATTTTCCTTCACTGAGATCAGCAAACCTCCTCTTTTCAGTCACTGCTCAGCTATGACTTCCTGAAACTTTTATACTTTAGGACTGGAACTCTATGCGTATTCTATTCTAAGTCTATTCTACTTGGAACTTGTTTATTTTTAAAGTTCAGGAAAAAAAATTTCTGCAATTTTTAATGTGAAGAAAGTGAAAAAATATAGAACACGAAAGTGAACAAAATTAAAGTCTTGTAAACTTTCTTTGGTTAGGCCTGCTGATGAAACAGCCAGGGTTGAATGCTAACATGTCATGGAAATAATCCTCAGGAAGTGCTTTTGCTTGTTTCAAAAGAAGCTGGATTGTATTTGACCAATTCAGGAGCCTTTGAAAGTCACCTATGTACTAAGCACACAGTGTTTTGCTGAATTTGTAAAGTTGGGTGCTTAGGGAGGATCCCAGCACATATCTGCTTGGCTAAGTGAGCTAAATACAAAGCTGTGAATTGTTACCACTGCCTGGGGCTGCAGAAAGGGCCTTGTAAGATGCTTAAGGGTGGGTTTTTGTGCACTTTGTAAGGTAACCATAATGTTATCTAAGGCAGTGGTTCCCAACCTTTTTGGGTGAAAACGCTACTAATTAACACTAGGTAAAACACATGCCCCCCCACCCCCTGGCCTGCCCAATCACCAGTCATAAATCCATATAACCCCTATAAACACACAAAATGATAATAATAAACACTAAATTACATAAATAATAATAAATTACTTTCACCTGAGTAAGAAGCTAAGCCTTCCCCGGTGCAGCTGCCACCACACGCCCAACGTGGCCCCCACTTCTTCCTGATGGAAGAGTAACTAAGGTGAGCCCCGGCAAGTGTGCTGGGGCTGCTCCAGGCCCCCACCGGCACAGGGCTGCTCCTCTCCAGCTAGGTGCCTGGCTGGTGCACAGCTGGGGGGGCCCTGCTCCTCCACTCTGGCCAACATGGAGCTCGGAGCTGCTGCTCCCTTGGGTGGGGGGGTTGCTTCTTTGCTCTCGCTGGCACAGAGCTCAAGGCTGCTGCACCCTGTGTAGAGTTTGGACCCTGAGAGCCAAGGGCTACGAGGTCCAGGTCCACGCCCTGATCGTGGGGGCCCTGGGCGCCTGGGACCCTCGCAACGAGACCGTGCTGCGGGCCTGCGGCGTCGGCTGGCGCTACGCCCGCCTCATGCGACGCCTCATGGTGTCGGACTCCATCCGGTGGTCCCGGGACATCTACGTGGAACACATCACCGGCCACAGGCAGTTCCATGAGGAGTGAGCGCTGCAACGTAGAACCCTGTGAACACTTAAACACCATCCCACCGCCCCACGGACCCCATGGGGGATGCCACGTTGTCACGAACTTATGTACTCACCCCTTCCGCACCCCCCGTGACCTTTGTGACACGTAATCCTTCCCCCATCACCATGATATCTCCTGCACTCTAACCCCCGCTCCCCACCTCATCTGGGACCCCTCGGGCTATGATCTGGTTCTGCTCCCCGACCCCCAATGACCCTATACCCACCGATAGCCCGTACCCCTGCCCGGATGCCTCTTGCTCTTATACTGTAAACCCTGTACTGAACATTAGCTTCTAATAAAACCTTTAAACCTGTTATGGACCCCCTGTAATCTTTGGCAACCTTAAAAAATGTTAAAGGGGCATCCATCCAGGCTACCTACATTTTGTATGGTGCCTAAAGAGATGTCATCATGTCACCTAGACCTGCACTGAGCAACAATAGATGACAGTGGAAAAAGTGTCAGTACACTGTCAGGGACCAGGACTATTTTATGTTTGCTAATGTACCTAGCACACTTCAGGTACTATAGAAAAAATAATAAAGCTCCAAACAGACTATATATATTGTGTGTGTGTGTTAGTATTGTTAAAGTTTACACAATATTCCTAATGTCATATTTAGGTAAAGAAACTCCTCATTATTAAAATGAAGTTTCCAGCAGCTCTGAGATTTTGAATCCTTTATGCAAAAGGGAGTGTCTGTTCTGCATTCTACATTAAGTAAATGGTTTGGAAGTATTGAAGTGCTTACTATTAAAAAAAAAAAAGGTAATTTCTTCTGAGATAACTTTCACCCAATTTTTATGCAGTTTTTCTTAGGAGAGTACGTCTACACTTCGAGCTGGAGGTGTGGTTTTTAGCTCAGGAAGTTACCTGGAAGGGAACTAAAAATAGAGTGTAGGTGCAGCAATGGGAGGGGCTAGCTGTCCCAAGTATCATGAGCAGGTATGTACTTGGGCGCTAGTCCCTCCTACTGCCACACCTACACTATTTTTAGGGTACTTGACTAGAGCTAGCACAGGTATGTCTCTCAAGCTGGAGTTTATATCGCCAATTGGAAGTGCAGACATACCCAAAATCTTAAAGGCATTCCTCTGATTACTGCAAGTGAAATTCACCTTGTATAGGTGGGCAGCACAAGGCCTATGCACCACTTAATTCCTTTTTACAGAGCTCAAGGTGGCTTCTATTGAAGTTACTGAAAGTGTTGCCATGTATCTCAAAGGGAGCAGAATCCATCCCCCAGGACTTACAGGGGACTTACATTGTGCGGAAAACTTTATGCTTGTCCTCAGCACGGACAGGGGTGAATTTCACTCTATCAGAAAGTCATTGGAGCAAGGCAAACATTCTACTATTTTATAATCACCTAAATCCGAAGGACAACCTTGCTTTGAGTTTATATACTGCACTCATTTTTTTCTTGGTGTAATTTACAACAATATTGTCAGTGCATTTTGTTCATGAAAGTTTATCAGCTATCATGGCAAGAGATTTAAATACAAACAAATTTTTTTTGAAAAATGTTATCATTAAAAAATCCCAAACACCATTCAGTGTCCCATTTTACTTTCCTTCTGGATAAAACCTGTTTTTATCTTTTCAACTAATAAAGCTTGTTAGAATTTCATGAATATGTTTCAGTGCTTTTGCTCTCAACTTGCAACCACAATGTCATCAACATTCTCTGTAATGCTACTCCCATCTACAAGGCTGGCAAGACCATTAATCATTAGGGTCCAGATTCAGCCATTCTTGCACATGCTGAGTAAAACTCTCGCCTGTGCAAAGAGGCTGGCCCAAGATGTAAGCATCACTTATGTCCCATTCAAACTAGGGTTTCAGTTTCACCTATTGCTTTGTTATACTACCTTGAAGTAGTAAGGAACTCTTTAGCTAACTAAGGGAGGGCAAAGTCTACAGTAAGTAGAGTTGGATTTATTTTATGATGTTCCTTTAAGGGCTCTATATTCTGATAGTTTGTATCTGCACTATTTGGAAACTTTTGTTTAATTGAAATAAATAATAGATATGATTTCATTTTTTTATATTATAGCCAGTGCCTAGATATCCCAACCAAAATCAGGACCCCATTTTCTCCTCTTGATTTCAGACATCAAAACCTCACATCAATTAATACAAATTTCCTATGCCTTTGGCAAAATTTTCACCTTTATTTTATATTTTAAAAAAAATTGGGATTCATCTTCCTGTATCCTTACCTTTACCTGGCTCGTTTTCTTGCTTTCCCTGGTTAGCGTTGATGTTGCAATCCCATTTACTTGATCAACGAAGTCAGAATATTTTCTTTGGAAAAGACTGCTGCTGTTCTGCTGCTGCTATAACCCCCAAACAAAGAAAAAGCCAGATTAGCCTTTGCTTAGTAAATTCACCTTAGTAAATTCACTGATGCAGTTCTGTAATGTTCCCTGGGTCCCTCCTATAACCATCCACCCTGCCTCTCTCCCAATGACAGGTGTTTCCTTTTGTAAGCCTTGTCCCTCTCTATATACATACAACACATAACATTTCTGTATGTATATATTCAGGAAGAGTCTTTATTCAAAGCAAGAAAAATAGGTAGTGCTGCTTCCCTGTTTGCACAGCCTACTAGCTTGAGCTCTCAGCTCTGAAAAATCCCTTGGTCTCCCTGGTTCCTTTAAGGGAAAATAGCTTCATTAATCTCACATGAACATCTGCAATAGAAGTGGTTAAAAAGTAATCAATCCTCCACTGGTCACTTACTTCTAAAGTAAGTTCTGTGTTCTCTTTTGGAACAGGAAGTTCCCCTCTGGCAAGATCAACAGTGAGAGGCAAGGTGACACTCATATACCAAACACTTCACCCAAAAAACTAGCTTCAGCACTTTTCTGAATCATTTCCTTGATTTTTTCTTTTGGCATGACTTTGGTTTCTTGCTACTTTCTCAGTAGTTTTCTCAGTTTATTTGAGAGATCTTTCAATGTGTGTATCAAGGTAGCAGTTCATGATAAAATCAAAAAGCAGACACCTACTTCCTCCCATTTTTGCTGCTTTGATCCCAGATCTATCATATTCTTATCTCATAGTTTAGCTGAGGCCATGGAGTATATATACTAATAACTTTTAATGCATCGGTTCCAATGCTCAAAGTCCTCTGAGATGCAGTCACATGGTAGTTTCTTATCACTATTTACATCTCAACTTTACTCTCCCACAGGTGTTTGAATACACGTAATGTTTTGCATGTAATCAGAGTGACAACCATGCAACAATATCTACTTTTACAGAGATCATCTGAACTCTTTACTTTCTCTGCTTAGGTAGATGGCAGACTAGGAAGAAGTTCTTGAGGACATCTTCAGTGTGGGTTTTGGTTCTCCACTGCCTTGTATAGTCATTGACATCTATGTGAACTGAGGGCAAAGAAATTTCAAACAGTAATTTGCAGGGAGTGGCTGCTTCACATAGTGTATTGTTTCTCTGTTTCAGACAAGTAAGCCCAAGAAGAAAAAGAGCAAATGCAGCACCTTCAGGGGCTTGTTGTGACAATCCCATTTAAGATCACACACACTGAGTACAAGCTATGCACCTCTAAGGATACATCTACACTACGAACTAGGGATGTGATTCCCAGCTTGAGACATACCCATGCTAACTCTGATTGAGCTAGTGCATTAAAACATAGTGCATAGCTGCTGCGGCACAAGCTGCAGGACAGGCTAATCACCCCGAGTATGTACCCAGTGGAGATCCCTAGACCTACTATTCATCAATTTAATCATTCACAGAAGACTTAGACCATTGCCACCCTTACTTTTGCACTGCTGCTGCTACCCCAGAGCCCCACTGCCTCCACATGAGGGATTCGGGGGGAGGAGAGGTTGAGCTCGGGGCTCCAGCTGTCCCCTTTACCCTCAGCTTCCAAGTGTGCATGGCTCTTCCGTCCCAGCCACCCAAGGCTGACAGCCAGAGCTTTTAAAAAAACAAAAAGATACCACACAGCTCGTGCCTCCTTTGACACATTCCCTCACCTCTCTTGGGAGGCCCACCCCATAGTTTGAGAACCACTGCAAGATGCATTGGCAGTCAGATGGCTTTGGATGAGTTGAGAATCCACCAACACAACTGCCGTGATGCTGTGTGGTTACTGAAAGAGAAAGAGGAGGAGGAGGAAATCAAACAGTTATTTCTGCATGACATTTTCCTACAGCCGTTTCACTCAGGGGAGTGCTGCTTCTGCACTTGACCAACTAACACCAACTGGTGGGACAGAATAGTGCTGCAGAATTGGAATGACTGACCGTGGCAGCACTTCAGGAGGTGGAAGCCTACTTTCTTTGTTATTAATTATTATGCTGTAGTTGTATTATGGTGCCCAGGAGCTCCAGGCACAGACCAGAACTCCATTGTGCTAGGCACTGTGCAAACACCGAACAAAAAGGCAGCCTCTGCTCCAAAGACTTTACAGTTTAAGTATATGTGTAAAGCTCACCATGAAGCTGCAGCGGCAGATGGTTCTTCTCAGTGCAGAAGAGTCTGTGCCTGTTGCTATATGGAAGCTTACCACCCCCAGTTGCCACCAGTCAGTAGCTCATCACTTTAGTTTGGGAGATCAACTGTCAGGGCTGCTGTCACTGAGATGTGCACACCTATTGAGAAAGTGCTGCTGCCCTGGGTCAGCAATCTTAGCAATGCGACTACTGATGGAACCCACATGCCATTTATTTGCTCTCCCTACACTAGGGATTCAAGTTCAACAGAAAGGCGTATTTCTCCATGGTGATCCCAGACAAGTTAAGCCATCGTAATTGCATTAACATTAGATGAGGTTGTACTGATGGAATGTAACAGAGTTTGTCCCCTAACCTTGATTAGATTAAAATAGTCCATGGTTTAGATGGTCCAGTTTCAATAATAAAATTGAAAATGGTGGGCCTGCTTCACCAGTACATTGCTACAAGCTTTAAACAGATGTAAATCCATTGAAGTTAAAAAGTGGTAATTATCCAAGTCCATTGTTTTACATAAATGCACAGAAGTCCAAATTAATTATTTTCAGTGGTTTATAAAAATATATCATGTAACAGCTGTGAGGAGTCACAAAAACAAATAACCGTTTGCTTATTTAGTAGTTATCAGAGTCTTGATGGTGCTGTTGGTTCATTTATGGCTATGGATCCAGATAAAGATTAGCATTGACCACACAATAAACTCTTCTAATACTGTTGCTTGGGAACACTTTGCCAATATTTTCCGTGTTGAGATCAGCACCTGTTCTGTCTCTTAAGTAGCACAGCCAATTTGTAAATAATTCACATGCATGCAAACATGAACTAGATTCCAATTTTCTAAGAATTACATTAAAACAATGTGTGTGGGTGGATTACACAGATTTCACCTTAATTTTAAAAAATATGTATTTTCTTTAAACGTTAATATAATCCATTCATTAATTGTTCTTTAGATTGGAAAAGAACAGGAATAATGTCTAGAATTTGAGTTGTTTTTTTAGATCTATCATGCATTGCATTTAGCAGCTCTACTCAAGTAATTCACAGAGTTCTGGTAATGTTTTGTGCAAGTTTTATTGCAAGCCAGGTAAAGTACCATAGAATGAAGGAAAAGAAATAGTTTACAAGGGTGTCTAGTTAACATCTGGTGTCTTGTTCTTACATACCCCAGCCCTCCATCCTCCAATTTTTAACAGCTCTGGAAGCCTCTGTGAGCCTCAGCTCACGGCTGGCTGAGCCAGGACAACCTACAATGGTTTGCCTGCAATGTGGACAGAGAATGTCACAATCCCTAACTTCATCCCACAGTGCAATGCCTTGACTTGAGAAATTACCCAAAGGCTCCAATTTTCAATAACCGTGTTAGACAGCATGGAGCAGGTACAGTACTTCAGGATTCCTGGAAAGCTGTCTTGGATGTGGTTACTCCAGAAGGGTCCCATGAAAAGTAATGCTGTTGTGTGTGAATCCTTAAGCCATTGCAAGGACAAATAAGGCAGCAAGCTGCATCATGCAACCAATGTCCCTGAAACAGCTTCCTTGCTAAGGGAAGACTCTTTTACTTATTATTTGGGGGGAGGGGTGAAGAACGTAGCTGTGCGGATAGATAGCTGTGTTAGTAAACAGCTGACCAAACTTTATTTAATGTTAAATTTGGTTGTAACCCGAGGTAGGTTGTGCAGAGCCTCCAATGAAACTCACAATTTAATGAAGTTTATTCCACTTTTTACTACCACATCTACCTGAGTACATGCAAAATACAATCTCTCCCCCCCAAAATTCATTAATTACATAAGAACGGCCATATGGGGTCAGACCAATGGTCCATCTAGCCCAGTATCCTGTCTTCTGACAGTGGCCAATGTCAGGTGCTTCAGAGGGAATAAACAGAACAGGTAATCATTAAGTGATCCAGCCTGTCACCCATTCCCAGCATCTGGCAAACAGCAATCTCTGTCTGTCTGGCTAATGGCCATTGATGGGCCAGCCTCTCCTCCATGAATTTTTTTGAACCCCATTATAGTCTGGGCCTTCACAACGTCCTCTGGCAAGGAGTTCTATAGATTGACTAATTAAAAATATAATGAAACCACATGAAAATTATGGACGTCATGGGCCCTAACAAGCATGACAGTGAGAATTCATAAAGCATCAAGTAAAAAGAATTGGCCAGTGAGTTTCCCCACTTTAATCTATTGTTCACTGATGAGATCCTTAGGCCCTGCAATTTATTGTGGTGCTATCACCATCACATATCTGTTGCCTTCACACTTTCCTTACCAGTGCATCCAGAGCAGTTGTCACCTTTAAGAAAGTTGGATTACTTAACATACAGAACAAGAGAGTTATTTAGGGCAATTCAAAATGTAATGGTGACCTTTTATATGCATGCTCCTGGTGTACACAAAGTCTTCACAGTAAACCTTTAACTGCTTTATTCTTCTATTAGGTGGTGGGGTGGGCATTTCATGCAGCACTAACAGACTGCTGAATTTAGTATGCTAATTCATTTAATAGTTTCATAATCCTTTCATTTCACCACTTGAAAGAAACTAGGAGCTTTAATTAAGAGGTAATGTCAATGGAATAAGAACAATTATCAATTGATTCCTTCCACTTCACAGACTCAGGCATTTGAGGAAAAATAAATGTTGAAATGAGGCACCCTCACCTCACCCTGCATCTTTTCTTGTTGCTGTTTCACTGTCCTCCTTCACAGTGTCAGCTGAAGTGATAAAACTACAGGCATGGCTACAGTTTATAGTGTGCTAATAGTCACATTGCTTATGGACTGCTGGAATAAGAACCCATGCAGACTAGTTAAGGCGGGGCCTTCAACCCTATCTCCTTGTGAGGATGAGGATTTAGGCATGAGCATCAATACAACTACATCCATTGCTTGCCAACAAAGGGAAGTTGGATCCCGAGTGTAGGCAAGGTCCTAATGTAGATGGGTCACCAGCTGCTGGTGTTTTTAACTGTATTAGTTAGACCCCCTCAGACAAGTTATATGTCAGTATTAAAAATGCCAGGCGCAATTGAAAATAACACTATAATCTCTTGCAGGGACTGACATAATGGCTGCTGAAGTCAGTGCAAGTCAGAGACTGGCAAGTTCATAAGATGCTTTTCCATGAGAGATCTCAAAGACACCAGGATGATATCATTAGGAGTACATCTTTCCTGTGGTCCCACTATCGCTTCTTCTCTCCTTTATTGTTGATTATATTTTTCTTGGCTCCTTCATCATGTTCCATGTTACTTTTCTCCTGGCTACATTTGGGCTTGTGTAGGTCATGGGTATCTGCATGGTGTAACAGTCACTCCAGTGCAAGCCCCCCCACGTTGTCATTGGTACCAGTGTGAAACATGCCAGTTTCCCTAACCTAGGGTAGCCCTCAGGTTCATTCAATGTCCCACCTCAGGCAACTTTTTCTTTACCCATTTGACCCCCGCTCTGTTCTGTGGCTAATTCTAGATCAGTGGTTTTAAACTTTGTTTGCGGACCCTTACAAAATTTCAGTTGGAGGTGCAGACCCCTTTGGAAATCTTAGGCAGACAGGTTGGAAACCATTGTTCTGTGGTAATGACAACCTGTCACGGACCCCTTACGCATAATTGGCGGACCCCCCAGGAGTGTGTGGACCACAGGTTGAAAACCACTGTATCAGAGAATCATAGAGCTGGAAGGGACCTGAGGAGGTCATCTGTACTAGACCAGCGTCGTCTCCCCTTGAGCCTCAAGACCCTGGCAGGGAGAAGGGGTTGGGTGGGCCCTGGGGAGGAGGAACAGGTCTGTACCCAGCTGTCTATTCACACTGCTAGTGGAGAAAGGAAAAGCCCTGGAGTAAATGTGGCCAGCTAGTCCTTGGGGTGCTAGGTTATTGTCCCATGAACACAGGGGAGGGCAAACCCTCCAGGGCAGGAGGGTTGTAAGAGGCTTAACCGCAGCTTTGGTTTGCTAATGCCCCCCCCCCGCTCTGCTCCCAACCGAGGGGAGGGGAAACCAGAGCGAGCCTACGGCCAGCCTGTTCTGCAGAGCCACGTGCACTGGCCTCCCCCGTCCACACCTAGCCGCTGTCAAGCGCTCAGCCACGCCCGGCGGGCGCAGCCCCGGGAAGGGGGAGAGCCCCCCCCCGTCACTGTCTCAACCCCCGTTCGGTCGAGGGGGCCATGAATCTGCGCGCCACACCCGCTGTCACTCCCGGCTAGCAGCCGCCCCCGGGCCGCTGCGGCTCTCTCAGGTAACAGGTGGCAGGCCAGGCTCCAAGGGCAGCGGCAGCAGAGCAGGATGACTTCATAGGGGTGGAGCCGGCGAGGCTGTAGAGGTGGCAGCCGCCTCGGGGCCAGGGAAGCGTGAACAACTGGTGGGAGCCGTTTTCCAAAGGGAAAGACAGGTGAGCTCCGCTGATAAGAGAAGGGCGCTTTCGCACCCCCTTGGGGCACACGCCCGGCACTCGGCTCCCTAAAAATCCACTGATTCTCCCAGGGGCCGGCTCCGCTGCAAATGGAAACCAGAGAAGCCCCTGGGAAAGAAGGCATGGGAGCCAAGAGGAAGAATTTGACCTTCTTGAAGCACAGGCTGTACATGCTGGAGAGAAGGAAGACGGACACTGTTGTTGAGAGCAGTGTTCCTGTGGACCAGTGTAACGCTGGCACTTTGAGAAGGAGCCAGTCCGACCGGACAGAATACAACCAGAAGTTACAAGGTAACTGGGGGAAAAATCTACTTATTTATTATTTGTATTGCAGTAATGCCCAGCAGCCTTATGAGAAACCAGGACCCCATTGTGCTAGGCACCCTATAAATAAAGAACAAACAAACCCGTGGCTCCTGTCCCAAAGTGCTTATAATCTAAATGACTGTTTCCCCCCATTAAGGGAATTGTTCCTGGCAGGTTTTATATCTAAAAATAATGTCACTTGCACAGGCTTCCAAATGGGATTCATATGACTTCCAGCTTTTTAAAGCCTAAGTACATAACATACATGGTACCGAAATCCTACTTTATGTTAGCCATATTACCTAGCGGTTCTTTGGTATTTTGAAAATATGGCTCTGCATGAGCTGATATTGTTTTGTGGAATGGGATATACAATAAATCAAATTAATAGAGGTAGCAAGGGATTTTTTTCAGTTAAAACTTGATGAAATTTTTTTTTTAAATTGCCTGTTCTTCTCTTATGCGGATTGCACATGCCTGAATTTCCAACTGCATGCCTTTAGCGGCTACTCTGATTCAAATTATAAAGCTACAATGACTTTTCACATTCATGAATTATCTGAATCCAAAATTGCCAAATTATGTCAATCTCTGAATTGGTTGGCAATTAAGGCCGGTTCTTCAAATTAAGCAGAAACATGAAAAATTGCATAAATGTTTTATATAAACCTTCAGGGACAGGAACTGTCTTATTTCTGTGTTTATTCTGTGCCCAGTTTGGGCTTTTGGTAACAGTACTAATAGTTATATGAACTACGTCATCAAAATAACTTTCATGGCAATAATTTTGTATCCAGGAAATAAAACAATAATGTGTTTTACTACAGTACATATGGTTTTTGTGCATTTAATAAGGGAATAGCATTTCCTCAAACAGAAAATATAATCTACATAGATCTCTGTTGAAATGCAATCAACAGGTTTGGTGATGACATTTCCTTTCAGTGACTAAAATGCTACCTATTCAGATGTAGTAGAAGTGTGAAGAACTTTAGGTTAATTTTTCCTCTTCCAGTGTTCTAAGCAACAAAGGAGAAATTCACTATTAGTTTATTTGCTGCTGTTTACTGAAAAACAAATCACGCTTTGGAATCTGAGTTACTTACATCTTAATATTTTCACAAAACAGTAATACTAATATGATTATACCAGAAATGTGGGGAAAATCTAACTCTATAGTTCTGCCAAAAGAGAAAAGGAACTTAACTATTAGCATATACCAGAATACATGATAGGTGACCTTTATTGAAGGTGCTACTTCTTCCTTTCACACACACTAGGCTGGAGTCTCTTTTCACTTATACTACTGTAAATCAGAAGTGAGGAAGTCACAGAAGTCTGTGGCGTTACAGCAGTGCAAAACGAATATGAAGTGAGAGAAGATCAGCGCTACTGTATTTCAGAACTATAGTCCTCTTCTAGTGAAATGGACTAGAAAATGGACTGTAATCAGAAATGGACCTGCATATTTACACTTAGCAGATCTTTAGCAGAGATAATTCAGGGTTTATTTGTGGGGAATGAAATCTGCAGGGTTGGTCAAACTTGTTAATAAAAATAAGATCTACAGACCCACTGATCTGACAGTTAAGAGTGTTTTATCAAACATTCTCTGAACTAGCTTTTTATTTTTTTTTAAAGGAAATTTTAGTCCAAGTGAAAGACTATAGCTTGACAGATCTGGCCACGCCCTCTGAACAGAATAGGAGGCAACAATAGAAACCCCTACCCTTCTCTAAGGTGCCTCAGTCCTGTTGAGAAGGCCTCACATATGAAAGGTCTTGTCTACAATGGTATTTAAATTAGGACGGTTTATATTAGGAAAATTAGTGAGTGGTTTTTACTGTGTAACACCAGTTGAAACCCCCTAATATAGGTGCACTGTACGAGTACAAAATAGGGCTTGCATTAGTGAGACTTAGGCCTGATCTACACCTAAAACTTAGGTTGATCTAGCTACAGTACATCACTTAGGGATGTGGAAAATTCACATCACTGAGAGAGGTAGTTAAAGTGACCTAAACTTTGGATGAATAATTCTTCCATTGACCTAGCTACTGCCTCCTGAGCAGTGATTAACTACAGCAATGGAAAAAATTCCTTCTGTCTCCGTAGCAAGCATATACATTACAGTGCTACAGCAGCACAGCTTCAGCGATGTAGCTATGCCACTGTAGCATCTGTAGCTTAAACAAAACTTTAGGTCTGATATTCAGAGGTTTTTTTCAGGGTGCAATTCCCAGTGTGTACACAGTTATACCAGTATCAAGGTACCTTACATGACCAGCATGGTACCCTCCCCTTAGATTTACAGGAATAAGCTATACCAGTATAGGCACCTTTCTACCAATACAATTTCATCCACGCTAGAGGGTTGTACCATTTTAACTGACTGGTTTCAAATCAATATAGTTAAAGTGGTACAAAAATTGTGTGTTGACAAACTTTTACCCCAACAGTGTACATAAGCCCTAAAATTTTCTGTCATTCTTGGACTACCACCAATGGAGGTCGTAAACTGGACAGTAGGACTGTAAACTGATGGTAAACTGGACATTTGCATTTTTACCACCATGTTATCTAATTGTACTGTAGAAGTGACAAGAGACCAGACAGGATAGTGGCCTACTGGCTTGAATCTAAGTCACACAACTGCAAGACTTTGTATCCAGTTATCATATCCTTAATTAGCCCCTGTTAGCATGTTTCCTAATAGACACTCCTTGTCTACATTGCAGCTGGTAGGTGTAATTCCCAGTTTGGGTAGACATGATAGCTCTGCTTGAATTAGAGCGCTAAAAATATCAGTGTGGGTGCGATGGTACAGGCAAGCAGCCTGAAGATCTTGGATGGGCCAAACTACTATTTTCAGTGTACTAGTTCGAATGCAACTAGCTGGTGTATGTCTACCCAAGCTGGGAATTACACCTCCCAGATATAGTGCAGATGTAGAAGCACCCTAACGAGCCAAAATCTGCACTAGTAATTGGTAGCATATGGTTGGATGAGACAATGTGTGCTCTCTGCAAAATGAATCTTTCCTGAATAGTTGGGAATTCCACAGGGAGTCTCAGAGCAATGACCTATGGGACCCATCATAATTGGCACCTTCTTTGACATTCAGAAGACAAAGACTGGATGGGCATGGACTGTGAAATACTTTTTCATCACTAGGGGAAGGTCTTCTAGGGGTATGTCTAAACTACGGAAACCATACCAACATAGCTAGGTCACCAGAGCTATGCCAGTATAACCCTGCAGTGCAAACACAGTCTATGTCGAAGGAACATCATCTCCGAGTGATGGTAGCTCCATTGCTAGAAGCATTCTTCTACGACATAACTTCATTTACACTGGGGGCTAGGTTGGTATAGTTATGGCGCTCAGGGATGTGTTCTCCCTCCCCGGCCCCACCTGACTGATTTATCTATGTTGGCCTAACTTTAAGAGTAGACCAGGCCTAAATCAGAGCTGCAGAAAATTCACTGAGGCCTGGTCTACACTTAAAAGTTATACCATCCTATGTCCGGAGCACCATAGTTATGTTAACCTAACCCCCAGTGTAGACATGGCTAGGTTGATGAAAGAATTCTGTCCACTTCTCAAAGAGGCAGATTAACTACAATTGATGGAGAAATTCCTTCTGCCAATGTAGGAAGTGTCTACTACCTTCAGGCCTTATTTACACTAGCACTTATGTTAGCAAAACTATTGTTGCTCAAGGATGTGAAAAAATTGTCACCCTCCTGAGTGACATAAGTTTTGCTGGCATAAGTGCTTGTGTAGCTGCATCATGTTGATGGGAGAGAGCTCTCCCGCCGATAAAATAAAACCATCTAAACAAGAGGCAGTAGCTATGTTGGCAGGAGAGCATCTTCCACCAACATAGCGCTGTCCATACAAGCGCTTATGCTGGCAAAATGTGTGGTGTGGTTTTTTCACACCCCTGAGTGTTTTGTCAGCATAAGCACTGGTGTAGACAAAGCCTAAGGTGCTAAAGCAGCTGTGCCCTGGCTATGCTTCTGCAGCATAGACGTGGTTTGTGATGAGAGGAGCTATAACCCATGCTATAACTGTGCTGTTGCTATCCCAGCACTAGAATTTACTTTAAAAAGGGTCTTAGGCACACAGACAAATAGGTGCAATTTGACACTAATGAGTAGAATTACAGACATGAAAAATCCACAGTTCTTAAGAATTTAGGGCCTCCCTATATATTTCCATTAGATTTTGTCATTTTCTGCGGAATGTAAAGTTTCATCTAAAGGCTCATCTACACTTAAAACTTACAGTGATACAACTGTGCCACTGTAAGATCGCTTGAGTAGCCACGTTATGTCAACGGGAGAGAGCTCTCCTGCTGACATAATAAACCATCTAAACGAGCAGCGGTAGCTATGTCGGTGGGACAGCGTTTCTCACCAGCATAGCGCTGTCCACACAAGTCCTTATGCCAGCAAAATTTATGCTGCTCAGGAGTGGTTCTTTTTCACATCCCAGAGCAGCAAAAGTTTGCTGAAATAAGTGCTAGTGTAGACAAGGCCTAAGAAGAGTTATTAGACTTCTGGTTGAAACAATAACCAGGAGCACTCAGTTAGCTTTGTGAATGGAGATACTGAAATAAGAGGATTACAAGAGGTGTGAATGTCCTATCCTATTGTAAGGGCTTTTCACTTTAAAACTTAATCACATAACTATGCAAATGTTAAATAATGATTATACCAGAAACATCCAGTTAATGCACTCATCAAGTGTGAGTCGTCTTTCAACATCTTGATGTTTCATTCATTTAAAAAAACTATTCCATTGGAGAAAGGCAGCACATTTTGCACTTCAATAGCATCAGTTCATTCTTAAATTTCACAGTGCATTACAAACATTAATCAAGTCTCTCAAAGGGAGTGAGGTACTATTAGCCCCATTTTACATATGGCTAAACCTAGGCACCAACTGATGTCACAGAGCACTTCAAGCCTTGTCGACACTGGAAAGTGTTGTTGACGCAAGTTACAGCGATGCTCAAAAAGTTCTGTAATTACAATGCTTATGCCTGTGCACACAGCACTCTTTGTGTCGACAAAAGCACGTCCACACTTGGTGCTCTTTCACTGACAGTGAGAGCAATGCATTGTGGGCAGCTATCCCACTGTGCAACTCGCCACCTTGTGCCACTAGGAGTTATGGGAAGGCAGAGAGGACCACAGTGCATCATGGGTGGATGTTCAATGTCCCATGATGCAGTGATTTCCATCCCATCATTCCATGGATTTCCAACTGTGTTTTGTGGCATTTTTCAATGACCTCAGTTTCCTGTGCACCTGCCATCTCTATCTGAAAGGATGGATCATGCACTGCTTTCCACTGTTGTTGTCAGCGTTATGAACACATCATGGCTGGTCATGCAGTACATCATAAGCTCCCAATTGGAACTGGAATCCAAGGCGCCTGACCTGCTGTGTATGCCATGAAAACGAACAACGCCGGATTACTGTTTGCACCCACAGAATATCTGCACAAGGTGCTCCACTGCTTTTGGGCAAGTGAAACAAGCACTGAGTGGTGGGTTCATATCATTATGCAGATCTAGGATGATAAGCAGTGACTGCAGAACTTTTGAATGCGCAAAGCCACCTTCCCAGAACCCTCACCCTTGCCTCGCAGCAAAAGGACACCAGAAAGAGAGCTGCCCTCTTGGTGGAGAAGCATGTGGCAATCGACATGTGGAAATTGGCAACTCCACACTGCTACTGTTTGGTTGCTAATCAGTTTGGAGTCGGGAAGTCCACTGTTGGAGCTGTGTTATCACAACTCTTGCGACAGAGTACATCAATAGAAAGGGGTACTTCTCTATGGCACTGCAGGTGCTTGTAGATCACCATGGGCGTTTCACTCACATCAATGTGAGTTGGTCAGGGAAGCTGCATGATGCACACATCTTCAGGAACCCTGGCCTGTACAGAAAGCTGCAAGTGGGGACTTTCTTTCCAGACCAAAAGATTCCTATGAGGAATGTTGAAATGCCTGTTGTGATCCTGGGAGACTCAGCCTACCCCTTACTGTCATGGCTCATGAAGCCTTACATGGGCAACCTGGATAGCACCAAGGAGTGCTTCAATAACAGTTTGAGCAGGTGCCAAATGACCATAGAATGTACATTAGGCAAATTAAAAGCTTGCTGGTGATGCCTTTATGGCAGGTTAGACTTAAATGAGGAAAATATTCCCAGGGTTATAGCTGCTTGTTGTGTGCTCCATAATATCTGTGATGCTAAGGGTGAAAACTTTCCGCCTTTGTGGAGCACAGGGATGGATTGCCTTGAGGTTGGCTATGAACAACCAGATGTCAGGGCTATTAGAGGAGCACAACGGAGGGCCATTTGAATCAGGGAGGCCTTGAGGAGCCATTTTGACAATGAGAAACAATATAGTGTCTGCTAAGACTGCTATCCAGCTTGTACTGTGTATCAATGTGAGCTGCAACCACCATATGCAAGAGACAAATAAAGATTGCTTATTCTTCACAGAGTATGTCTTTATTAAATAATGATTACTCACAACACACACAAAAAGCTGGGCTGGAGGGGAGAAAGCAGTGATGGGCACTGTGATCTGTGACAGCTGGGTGTAAGTCCAGCTATCATTCTGGAAGCTGTCTGAAGGGGTGGAGTGAATGGGGTACTGAGATGAGCCGGGAATTTGGTAGGAATGTGTGAGTGGAGTTTGGTGAGAAAATGGAAAGTAGCTCTGTATTGGTGGCAGGGAGGGTGGCGAGCACGCATGAATTCAATTATTAGTGACTTTAGCAGCTTCATTTGCTCCCCTATGGCTTTTATTATGCACTTGTGACCTGCTATCACTCGCTCCTGGTTTTCCCTCCTCTCCTGACTATCCATTTTTTGATTTTTGGACACAGGGTGTCTCCATGTCCCTTTTTTTTTTCTTTTTTCCATCTCAGAGGATTGGAGGAGTTCTTGGAATATCTCCTCTTTGCCTCTCAATGGTTATTTTCTTATCAGTCACAGGTGCTCAGCTGGCATGGAGGGATTTCCCCTCAGGGGCACATCTGTAGAAGCACAATAAACAATGAACAGAAGCTTGATTGTAAGTGCAATAACACCATTGATTCATTACTGTAAAATACACCTTTCTCACTGTCCCCTGGCAAGTGCATAACTTGATGATCAACCAGAGAGCATGGTGAGTTGTGCCTGGGAAAGGAGGCACTCAACAAAAGGTTCTGGGTGATTGTTTGGGGTATTGATTCAGGTAGATAGGGACAAAATTTCAAATTGTGCCACCGTTTTCCACAGGCGGGAGCCATAGAAGCCAATATCTCACTCCTGAGAACAAGCAGGGATGCATCTCCTCCATGCGAGCAGCTTCAAACTGGGTCCCTATGCTGCTTGCCTGTGTACTGCTTTGGTCCCTGCACGAGTGATTGCCAACTGGCGCAGGAAAGTTTCCTACAATGGGGGAAGAGAGAATACAGCTCTGCCAAGTACCTCAAGGAAAATTTCCTAGAGATCTTTCTGAAGGAGTCTCATGAAATCTCAGTGTGCATTAACATACTTTTCTGCTGCACTGCCTAGCTGAACAGGAGAATGGGAAGCACATGCAAACACAGCTACTGTTGTGCATTTCTATGCCTTCAGCCAGCTGTATAATGCAACAAAGCAAAGGCCAGCTGTATCTCATGTAATCGAGCAGCATCAGCTCCAAAAATCACTTACCTGAGCTCCCCTCTCCTACATCCTGCATGCCAGAGCTGGAGGTTTGGGACTGGCTTGAACCCTCCAGGGTCAAGAAGATGTCCTGGCTCCCTGCATCACCAAATGACACAGTCCCCAACTCGACTTCTTCATCCACGACTTCTTTGTCAGGGCTGAGTCTGGTGTCCAGTGTCCCCAGGCCAGTGGAGGTATCCATGAGTCTCTTGGTGGTGGAGGTGGGGTCACTGCTGAGGATGGCTTCCAGCTCCTTATAGAAGCAGCAGGTCTTTGGCTCTGTGCCAGAGCGACGGTTTGATTCCCTAGCTTTTTGGAATCTCTGCCACAGCTCCTTGATTTTCTCACAGCACTGTAGTATGTCCCATTCATAGCCCTTCTCCACCATTAAATGAGAAATTTGACCTTAGGTATCGAAGTTCCTTCAGCTGGAGCAGAGATGGAACTGCACAACCTCCTTTCCCCAAATGCTGATCAGATCCAGAAGCTCTGGTGTGCTCCATGCAGGAAAGCATTTGATGCGTGGAACTGCCATGGTCAGCTGGGAAGATGAGATGTGAGCTCTCCATGCCAACCAAGCAGGACTGGACATGGAATTTCAAAAATTCCTGGGACTTTAAAGGGGGAGGGGCAGATGACTACAGGGCATCGGAGTTCAAATAGATGGTCAGTGTGGTCAGGATGGGCACTTGGGACACCTCCTGGAAGCCATTTACCACGACAGAATCAAGTGCAGTGTCTACACTGATGCTTTGTCACTAAAGGTTTGGCACAAAAAGCTCTCCACCTCTCATCAAGGTGGTTTTATTTTGTTACAAAGTCAGGGGAGTTGGGTCGGCGGGTGGGGGATGGAATTGCAGTATGTACGCCATGACTGTTTTGGTGCAAAAACTGACTTTGGTCGACAGAAGTCTGTAGTGTAGGCCAGGCCTCACTCAGTGGTAGAATTAAGAAGAAAAAGCTCCTTTGGTTAAGGCACTGGGTTGGAATTCAGGAGATCTGTATTTGATTCCTGGATCTGCCACAGACTCCATGGCTTAGTCGTTTAGTTTCTTTATACCACAGTTCTCCCCTGGTAAAGTGGGGATAATATGTCATTACCACACGTGGGTGTCATGAAGATCATTCATTAGTGCTTGTGATTTATTTAGAAACATTGATGGGGTTCTTAAAAGAGCTTAGATGCATTTTAGGAGTTCTGACTCTCAGTCCCCCCAAATAATATAATTTGCTTTTGATTGAATAATTGAGGAAATTACTGCTGTCCTTAAATAGCATATAAAAAGCAGTGGTTTAGGTAATTAGTTTTTAAAACAAATTGTTGATCTTTCTGTTAGGTCTTTCCTATAAAACTTGGACCAACAGCAGTGAAATTCATTGTTATCTGCACCATAGCTGGGCTTAGACTGATCTAAGGCCTCTTTCCTGCAAACACTTTTGTACCCGAGTAACTTGAGGTCAGTGCGTGTAGTTACTCACATGCATAAGTGTATGCAGGATCAGGGCTTATGTGAGGCCAGGTCTACACTTAAAAATTAGATCGACCGTTGCTCAGGGCTGTCAAAATTTGTACCCTGTGTGACATAGTTAGGTTGACTTAACCCCCTGTATGCATGCAGCTATATCAGCAGCAGAATTCTTCCATCAACTTAGAGACCCCTTTCAGAAAGATGGATTATCTC